>JAPZDV010000020.1:20385651-20410942 GCA_029814665.1 Acanthurus lineatus | reverse complement strand
CACTTTACATATAGAGCAGGTCTAGACCACACTCTATAAATACATTTATATTTTAGATTTATAGGAACCCAACAATTTAAAGCAATTCCCACATGAGCAAGCACTTGGCGACAGTGGTGAGGTTTTTCTGATGTTTCTGTGAAGTTCTGGCTCTGAAGTGTTGCTGAAGTTTACTTGATTTTACCAGTAACTTTTATTAAGAGACTAAGAGGAGGAAAAGTTGTATACCTGTTCTTCTGACAGCTGGGAGATGTGGTTCACAGCAGCATACGACTCAATCTTGGGATTAAAATGGTTGATGATGGCCCTTAAAGACAAAAAAAAAAAAAAAACCTCTTGAAATGAAGCAGAATCAACATTTTCTCAGAAGTCCAAGGATGCAACAAATTAAGGAGCACACAACTCTGTCCAGAGTGAGGCATTTTTATTCAAAGATGCATTTTTTTTCTTATCGTAACTTCATGGTTTTCCATCCACCTGCATTTAGGTGCATTTTTTAATTTGCACGTCTGCTGTAAATGTTTCCTTTGTTTCAGGTCTGAATGAAGTTCTTTTGGTCAATACATCTTATTTCAACTCTGCTTCTGCAATGGTTTAGTAGCATTGGAAAATTAGCATCATCAAGTGTTTATTGCAATTGAAAGAACTTCTAATATTTGAACAACAGTAGTTGATGGAAATGCACATTACAAGTGATGACTGGATAGCTGGTCTGGGAAACCTGACACAATCACTTCATCTTGGCCCTCCTTCTATAACAAGATCATGTGTGGATGACGGCATGAAGCGAGCTGGAGCAGTTACAGGTAACCAGCTGCTGGTTGCAGTTGCTTGCAGAGGAGCCTTACATACACTCTTTCTTTCTAAATTGTAACACTTGGTCATGTGGACCTGAGCATCTGTGATGCTACAAATTTAAAATAGATAAGAAAATACACACAAACAGGTTTCAGGTATAAGTTTCAAAAAAAGGCCACTCATATATCTCTGAATGACTCCTGTGTACATTCACAGACCTGCAGTTCTGAGAAGCAGGTTTACACTTGGGATGCTGGCAGGGCAGTTAACCTGAAAAAACAGGCTCCTAAGTGGTCAAAAAACAAAGTGCTTGCTTGGTGGTTTAGTGTGATAAAGAAAGACAGAGCAGTAAAGTGATGACTTTAGTCTGCCCAGTCAAGGTGCCAGAAGGTGTGTTGGAGTAAATAGACAGTCTTTGATAGCCTCTGACTTTTATAGCACAATGGTGATTATTATTAATGTGTATTTGTCAGACAACACCTCAGTCATAAAATAATGATCAGCACTGAAGCCCAGCAGCTTAGGAGTGGCTGTCTGATTAACTTGAACTATTTATGAGCTGCTATCACATCCTTATTTCATACTCTGTTGTGTTTCTCTCTATCAACAGAAACACAACAATTTATAAATAAGAATTAGACGATTTGGTGTGGATGCATTCATTCTGGACTGTTGCATTGATTTTCTTAAATTAAATCTAAGGGCCCAAGTACAAACCATATAAAGCATCCTTGGACAAAAAGCAAACAAAGATATGTGGTGACAGGGGTCATGTAGTTTCACCTAGCCCCCCCACTAATTTTAATGTGTGTGCCTTTCTAAAGAAGCCATTTGCGCATTTATTTCTTTTTAAGGTGCAAAGTAATAATACACTAATATTCAAGTTGTGAAGGTTTTGCATTTTGGAATTATGACAAAAAATTAGATAAAGTTTGAAACAACACTGGTAATCCACCAAATACCAAAACTTATTTCCATTTATTTCCGTTATGTAAATTCTAAGATGACCTTTTCCAGTATTAGCATACATTATATTTCTGTGCAATAGCTCATATATAAGCTGATGTAAAAAGCTAAGTTGTGAAATGAAATTGCTTATTCTGTGCAGGCTGAGAGAACGTCATATATCAAATAAATCATGGTGACATGAATGAGAAAATTCTCCATTTTGGTTATTCTTTTGTCATTTCCATTGGGGAAGCTGGTGTGTTGAGGAATGAACTGGTGGAAGTAAAATGGAACTGGTGTCTTCATTCAAGTTAATTCCAACAGTCTCTGTGGGTTCTGCCTTTATTCATCTATTCTTTCAATATTAGTTCTTTCAATCTTCTTCCCCTCCGCCTTTCATTCATCCTTTGTGATTGCCTATTTAAGCAGCACAGTCTGCTCCATCAGGAGCTAAGATGAGTAGGTGGATCCTGCATGGATACCCTGCTCAAACTGGTGCCCTGAGGGGCCTCCGAGCCAGGGTGACCTCAGAGGATCATCTCCTTAGCGTAAATGGAGGAGCAAGAGGAGGAAAGAGAGATTACAGGGGGAAAATGGCGGTGGGAAGACAAAGTACAGCATGTGGGTCGAATGGAGTAGGTTTGTAGGGTGAAGAAGATCAAGGCTTAAAAATTATCCAATAGAGGGGCTTGCAGGAGGAAGTCAAGGACAATGAGAAAAAGCAGGAGCAAGAGAAAGAACCTAAATTACGACCTTAACTTTATTTCTCCACCATCTTCTCATTGGCAATTCTCTTCCATCCAATATGACTCTTTTCTACCTCTTTAAGTGTGTTAAGACTGAAAGCAATGAACATGATGCCTCTTTGGGCAACATACATCACACAATGAGGCGTTGGAGGCGTCCATTGCTTCATCGCCTGAAGGTGAAAATGTTGGACTTTTCGGGCGACATCTCATGGCGCTGTGTCACAATATCCAATTGGATTGGAGTGATTGGAGCAATGACGTGATTGACATGATGAACCAAATATGATCCAAATTTAATAACACAATGCGAAACTAGTGTTTCTTGCAATAGCATCGCGTTATTCACTGTCTGAACACACCTCTAGGGTTTGTGTGTGTGTGTGTGTGTGTCTGTTTACCGAACATTCACAAGAGCGTGTGTGACCTTGCTGGCTGCCTCCTTCCACTGGCCCGTGTTGGTTGATACTCGCAGAACTGGAAGGCAGATAATAACAAATAAAAACTCAACATGAAAATCTGACGATATATTTAGGATTTATTTTTTCAATTAACTTGACGATCACTGAGTCTATTAAAAATGCGAAAAAATAAATATTATCGGTGTATTAAAAAAATTCAACAAAAATTTTCTAGAGCCCATTGTGGTGTCATCAAATGACTTGCTTTGTCCAACCAACAGTTCAAAATCTAATGTTGTCAAGTTAGCAACATGTATGCAGCAAATCCTTACAGTGGAGAAGCTGGAATCAGAGGATGCTTGATGCTTCATTTGATAAATCATTTGAGGATTAAACCATCATCAAAACAGAGTCATGACATTCTCAATCATCACTTTCTGCTCTCTTCTCTGGCAGAAATAAAAGGTCTTCTTGCATCCTATTTAAAGAGGGAATGTTGTGACTTCTTATTCTGCCAGTGGTGTTAACGTTCAGCCTCCGAATTGGCAGCAGAGACCAAACAGCTCAGTCAGCGATTGCAGGGAGTATCTGTTAATCAGAGGCAGAGTTCGGCAGGTCATGCCTCTGCCATAGGTTTGTAATTTAGGGAACAGAACAGGGTTGTGATGTTTTGATAATGTGTCTCGTGTGTGCCCCAATCCTGGAAAATAAGCAGTTAGCAACTGATCCACAGAGGAAGAACACCAAACAAAATCATTTGGAAAGGCAACAAACTCTTGGAGCCCCTAACCCTAAGAGGACATCAGTATTGTTTAGAAGGTGCTGTGCGTCATTTAAGTAAAACATCACTCTAGACAGTGATGCTGTTATGTTACACATCAGCATGCTAAATTCCAAAAATCACCCACCAAAGCTTAAGCCAGCATCGTTTGACCATTATTGTCACAGTACTGCATTATCTTTGTGTGGAAAGAGCAACCGCTTTCAATAATTAATTAATAATTAATAATTAAAAACAAAAAGGAAAGGTTGAAGGTTTAACTGACTAGCTCAACATTTATTGAGAAAAATTGCAAACCGTACTTTTCGGACTATAAGCCACACCTGTATATAAGCCGCACCCACTAAATTTAACAACTAAAACCACTAAAGCTGTCTTCTTCAGTGTCAGAATTAAATAGCATCCGAATTACTTTGTCAACCACGTTCTTGTTTATATTCATTTATATTCGTCCATAAATTAGCCGCATCAGAGTTTAAGCCGGAGGGTTCAAAGCGTCGGAAAAAAGTAGCAGCTTACACTCTGGAAATTATGGTATATCTATTTTACAGATAAACTAACAGCAGTAGAGTGACGAGTATGACATGACTCTATTTTAACAAATGCAAAATGTACATTAAGCTAAATTCAACATGTGATCCGTGGGAGGCTGCAGATAACTTTGGTCCCTCAGAGATTTTTTTTCACCGCTTTTATTTATTTATGGTAGGTATTAATATCACCATTATAAACAGCTTAAAGATATTTTATTTTTTACAGTAATAGCAACAGGTATATTCAGCTTAAACACTTCAGTTTTCAGTAACATACCCATACAGTAGAGGTTGTCGAAGACCTGGTGCATTCGTACAATTTCATAGTACAGCTCGTCATAGCTGTTGGAGGTGGGCAGGAACGTGTCGCCATATGTTATAAACATGTTGAACAGGTTCACTACCTGGATAAGAAGTCACACATTAGTTGAACAACACACTCATTCTCAAATATAAAGAACCCAACAAGAGATATGAGAGAAGACAAGCAAACCAAAAATAGATTTTCTAAAGGGAAATCAAATTGATAATGCATCCGTTCCTGCATGTTCTGCCTGTTTGGGCTCTTTTGTCTTCTCTGACAAACTAATAAAAGGAGTTAAGACTCGTGTTTGTGATTTCAGTCACATGCACAGCTGAGCTACGAGCAGCACCACTGAAACGGCATCTGGAAGCAAACACACATTCCCTTGAATCTAATTTCCACAGTGGATTGTTCTGTCAATGTTCCGTGTGCATGTTTTGTGTGTGTGTGTGTGTGTTTGTGTGCGTGTGTGTTTCTCACCAGTAAGGCCAGATAAAAAATGTTGTGCTTGGCCAGCAGAATGGTCTCATTTGACAGCAGAAACTTCAGCAGGTTGATAAGAGCTGTGAAGAGGGAGACATGCACACATCAATGAAATAACCTGGACGGTGCAGATTTGTCTACCAGCAGAGGCATGTGGCAGCAGTTTGCTTTCTTTAGTGTGCATCTTTATTAAGGCAGATAATGGAAACACAGGAGGGGAGAACCTTTTCCACACCAAATCAAGTCCTTTCACATGCTTTTACAAAAACAAAAACAAGACTTATAAGAGCCAAAAAAGCTTTTAACAAGCTCCAACAACACAAGTTGGCATGACAACAGGCTAAAAAAAGATAAACACATCTATTTGATTAATTTGGCTAATTTACTCTTATTTCATGGAACACTATTATCACCTGCAGCAGGAGAGGGTGGGTATCATTCAGGGAATTAAGCTGATTATTGGTCTGATTAGAGGAATTTGTATTCTAATGAAACACAGTGCAATGGGGCCATTACAAGCTGAAATGTTATCCTATTGTGTGTTGACCAAGCTGAAAATAAGCCAATCAGGATGGATTGTGCCTTCTTTAGAGACTCATTATCCAATCTCAATGATGCAATACATTTACAAACAACAGGCCTAATGACTTTAAAATAAAATTAGTTTTGTTTGCAGAAGTTGTGCAGCAAATAGAAAAATAATCTGATTAGAACTGAGCATAAGTGGTGGTGGTGGCTGACACATAATTAAAAATAATAATTCATAACATATCTTCAGACACATAAAACTTCCAAACAATTCATTAAACACACTTTGTTTGCAAAGACCACATGAATCAACAGAACCTGTGAAAAATACAACAATCTCTACTACAACTCAAATATCTGATGTTGTCAGTAAACACAGTTTGTCTGCTTAAGTTTGAAATTTGTTTTTATTTATGTTTTACACAGTGTCACAGCTTTTCAGGCTATACTTCATTTTTTCTAGTTTCACATTTAAGGTTTAGTTATGACTACAACATACAGTATGTCTTTATGTGGACTATGTGGACTCTGAATTTCGCTGCAGAGATTTGAGTCAAACACAGTGTAAAGAGCTAATTCAGACGCCCCTGGTTCAGCCCTGTTTGTTGTTCCCTCTGAATATATCATGTTATTCACAGTTGGAGCCCTTCTGCTGTTAAGATCAGCATGAAACTCAATGATTTGAAGGATTTTTTTTAACTACTCGAGGCTGATATGAGTGACATAACTTATTTTACTTTTCATTTTATTCTTAACATATTGTTAAAGGGACACACTATCACCTACTGCTCTTGAGAATATGGTTGATAAAAGTTCCTCTCTTAGCAACCCTCTGGCACACTGGACCACTACCAATTTTCCTTTCTCACTCCTCAACCTCTCCTTCTCTCTCTCTTTTCTAAAAAATTAAGTCAAGAAGCCAGCGACAAACCAAAACCAAACTTTTACCCTTAATAAACAAAGAGAAATGTCCACCTTTCATCCCAACATTGGTACTTGGTGGTTTCCTTGTTTAGTGGATTCAGTGATTCACATGTTACATGTTTGACCCATCTGCCACTAAGTTTCTGTACCTTGGATCTATCTCAGAGAAAGTCTCTGGTTGCTGTAGATTAAGCTCTTTACTTCCTCAAAAGGCTTTTAGCGCCCTGAGTTAAGTTCCAGACGATCCTACTGTTCTGATTAAAAAATGAAATGAGAAATGAAATGTTATCTTTACCTGACCAGAGCTCTCTCCACGTGTAGTGTAACCTGATTCGACACTTCTTTTGGTAACACAGGAGTTTGTGAATGATCTGCACACAGCGCCTGCAAAGGAAACAAAACTGTGTTAGCAGAGCTGGTTGGTAGAGAGCCTAAAAAATTGTGTGTGCGTGTGAGTGCATGTGTGTGATGTGCATGTATACTCACAAGTATAAATCCATGGGGAAATCCTTCATCATATGAGTGACAATAAACTCCACCATCAGGTCTATAAGAAGAGGTTAAGACAAAGAGAGAAAAGAACTGCTTGAGGGATACAAACTAAAAGGTTTTAATATTGATGACTGCAGTAATGCAACATCAATGGAGAGATAAATAACATGGATCAACGGCATTAGCACAAAAAAAATATTAATCTTTACAGGTTTTTGAAGAAATTATGTATTAACTTTTTATTATAGTGTTATTTATAAAACTACGCCCTGCACGAAACTGGCCCAAATGACACCATGAACTCAGAAAAGCCTGAACCAGAGTGAAGCATACACATTATTTATTAAACACACTAGTAAATAACAGTTAAATGTTCCTCATACCTAACACAGCACACACCAGTGGCCGTGAAGGAATGTTTTTGTCCACTGCTTTTTTTCTGTGCCTCATGGGCTGAAAAAAAAAATAACACAAGATTAAATAAATACACATGAATACATTTCGATGCACAGGGTAGGAATGGAAAAGTGTAACATACTACCAGCTTTGGCTGATTTCAGTTTTGTTAAGCAATACTGAGACAGTATCTTTATGTAAGTGTCAAATTTAGCACACATAACATCATGGTGGGAGGGTTGGTAAAGGAGGTCAGCTTTCTCCTGTTAACTTCTTTAACATTTAAACAGGAAACCTGATTTCTCCAGGTAGACAAATGAATGCAGATAACAGAGTTTCTTGCCAGCTTTTTTACGAGTATGTGTAAGTACATAATCATTCAGCAACTAGAAACTCACCATTCTGTGGAGACTGACTCTGAAGTTTATGTTGTCGTCATGGAGAAAGGCATCAGCATACTGGTCCTATTAGCACAGAAGAGAGGTCAGATCCAAGACAGTCTGCGAAAAGTGTAAATGTTGCCGCAGTGTTGCTGCTGCCTACCTCTGCTATGCAGGTGAGGATGATTAGGCACAGTCTGGCACTGTTAAGTCGATGCTCGTCTAGAAGTTTACAAAAATTAGTCTTTTAAAGGGCTTAAAGGAAACAGAGGGCTTTACTGTTTTTCTTTTCTCTGATGTCTTGAAATTGGGTGACAAAACAAATTAATGTTACAAAGTGTAATAACAACACTTATTTGTCACTGCTGTCTAAAACAATGTGAGGACACTGTTGGACATGAAAAAGTTAAAGAATGAAGAATCACAGGGAGGTGGACTGACAGAGACAAAGAGGAAGAGGGCACGTTGGTATCTGTTTACCTTTAGTGTCCTGCATCACAATGGAGGCATACTTGAGGAAGGTGATGAGAAGGTTACTAGTTTGCAGGTTTGGATCCAGAGGCAGTTCCGGGTTGTTCAACACTACACAGCAAATGTACACAAGTAGACATGTATATGAATGAAACAGAAAGAGAAAGCATACTGTATTTGTGATTAATCAAACTTAAAGTCACAAAACTGTGTAGTAAATTCCAAGGCAGTTATTTCAAAATAATTATGTCCTAAAAACCTGAGCCTAATTTCAGAGTCTGCTGTCTTATTCTTATTCAGTCTCATTCGGACAGGCGGTGTGCTCGTTCGAGCAAAAGACAGTATTACAAAAAGAGATTCCCATTACAGTGACTTTCTGTTTGTCTAGACAAGCATCTTCATCCATTTAAAAATCTCTGCTTGCTGAAAACTACAGCTTGTCTCATGGATAAATAATGAGCCGGTCATTGCTATCTCCCTCCACCAACCACAAGCCCTTAGTTGTTTCCATCTTTTCTCAGATTACTGCAAAAAGGAAGATTTCACACTGTCAAGAAACATATCATCACAGGGGGCTAGACTGCAGTAAGATGACGGTATATTTCTAACATGAGATTGCAAGCACATGTGTGCCATTACTTCGGATCTGGGTGGAGTGTCTTCTAAGTACTGGAGGTCCCATGACATGTCATAATGCATGCTGCTTCATGTGAAACATTCATCTCTATTTGAAGCTTGAGCTAAATATTTCATACAGAAAATGGCTCTTAGGTATGAAGTAATGTTGGGGGAGCTGGCTGGAGATAGAAACATGTACCTTTTAACAGTTACAGCCTGTGTGCAAGTTGAATGACCAGATTTTTTATTCAGCAAAAACATTCACCCTCCATGAAACCTTAAGTGACAGCCATGCACTCAAGTTGAAGGAGATAATAAAAACTTAAATGGTGTAACACTCTGATTATTAAGATGAAGCAAACCTGTATCAGAAGGGCCATTTACTGCATATGCGCATCTTTCTTATTACATATATATCACATAAACTTCAAAATCTACTTAATATTTAAAAAAGGCTGCTCATGTGGGTGTATGTGTGCCTCTCTCTGTCTGAGTGCATCTGCTCAGGGCAGAAGTAAGTTTTGAAAAATACATGTCAAAAAAAGAGAGATTTAAAAAAGAAGCAAAGAAGCACAGAGCCGCGATGCCAACAAGTTTTGGCATTCCTTACTCCAAACCTGGACTCCACTTTCAGACCTAATGGTGTTTCAATGGGATTGACACTTTTAGTTCAGTTCAGTTCTGTTTTATAGGTAAGTCTTTGTCGTAAAAAATATGTAAACACAGAAATAGTAAGATAAAGTTAAAGCTGTTCTCTCCTGTATGCTGTTGAGTTTTTAAAGGTGGTTAAGACAATGACTGAATACTTAAGCTAATATCTGAGGCATTGAGTTGCATGTTTTAATGACAACAACTGGAAGATTTTTCAAAAAAGACTATCATGATAATTGAAGTTAACGGGAAAAACCTCTGTTTTTTTTAAAGAGAAGCAAGAAAAGGTTTCACATCCACATAAATTTGTGTTTCTAGGTTTGACAATTTTGACATTTAAAACTTTCAGGTGAAAGGGATGTAAATGATATCATAACTTTCAACTAAACACCGGAGAGATCTATACTTATACGTGCAACTTAACCTACATTGCTTAAACTATTCCTCCACTTTTATGAATAAAATATACAGTAGTGTCTACTGAATTGATGAAATCTACAAATTTATTCCGTCACTGCTATCCAGCTTCAGCTCAGCTCCATCCTGCTGCACAAAACTTTCTTACAAAACACCAACATAAAGGCAGTGAGGAAACCCTGAGAAAAATTTAGAATCTTCCCTTCAGAAACAAATGAGGGGTGTCAGACACATTAGCTGTCTCTGTACATAAAAACATGAACAAGTATACGACTTACCGTCTAGAGATGGTGGGGTTGTGCCAAGTGGTGATGTGGGTGTGGTTGGAGTAGGGGTGGTTGATGTGGTTGCAATGTCAATCTCTGGATGGCTCTGTTGAAAGATCAAAAGTATGTGTGTAGCGTTATTAATGGTTTATAGCTATCCTTTGTGTCCTGTAAATGCAAAGACATACAACAGAATAGTCTGAGCTGGAAATTCAAATTAAAACTGTCATAAAAGTCGCTTCTAATATATCTTATAAATAAATTTTTTGCAAAAAGCACATCTACAGAGTGATTTTAGAAAAATCAGTAGTCCAGAGTAACTGTTAAGTGGCTGCCATTGTTCCTTCATTTAACCCATCCTTACTGTTCAGTTAGTGAGCTAGGATAGCTCAAACAATGAACTTCAATGCCCCAACATGGATAATTAAGCTTAAGAAACAAAGTTAGATGAATAATGATGGAGGAGTGATTTTCATATTTAGTGTGCCTCACAAAATAAGTGTGCACTAACAGCAGGTAAACATTAAAATAGCTCATCTCTTCTGCCGACGTACAAGAACTGCAGATCAAATGATGCATTTGTCAGTCCAAAAAAAACTGCGTGTCCCCTCCTCTATTATAACGACTATCTTTTAGATTGATCTACTGTTTTAAGTGGTCACCTTTCACCAAACATGCCACTGATATTAGAACAGTAGAAAGCAAAATGAAGAGAAAACCTTTTGCAATGTTGAAAATGCATTTCAGGCAAACAATCAAAAAACACACTAAGCACAAATGTACACAAGAAAATAGAGGCAAGTATTACCTTACCTGTGCTAATACAGTGATGAAGTTGCGGTTAAGGTGCACAGCCTCATAGAGGGCCAAAAGAATTGCCTCATTTGTTCTAGAGAAGACGGAAGAAAGAGAAGTTGGTGATCAAGTGAGTCCAGTGGTTAATAAAAGCAAAATCCTCATGTAAAATTAGGCTGAGCAGAAAAAAAAGATTAATGTTTCTGCCCAGTCAAAATCAAAACCAAGTTGAGGATGATTATTAACAACCACTTCATGCATCAGTAGATAATTTTCTTTCATTTTCTATTATCATTAACTGCAGCACAATGTGTTTAACTACTAAAACATAATTTTTCCAAAAAAATCTTATTGTTGATAGCAAGTTGAAATTAAAGATGTAGAATATTAGTAAACCTTTGATTAGTTGCTTTTTTAATATTATCACATACAATCTTATCAGTAATCTACTAAAAAATCTAAAGAACAGGACCAGAAAACTAGAACATTAAGCTGGTTTGTACTGCTACAGGTCACGAACAACATGTGTAAATGTTCCCACCCACAAATGATGCGACTGTGCCTTGAGCCAATCAAATCTGAGTCTGTGTTGTAGCAGCTACAGCTTTTTTTATGTGTTTTATGTATTCTTTAAAAACAAGATTCAAATGCTGGAAAAAGTGTGCAGAGGTGCAGAGTTTTACTGAAAAATTTTGTTTTAGTGGTATCAACAAGTTTATACTGCTTGATACTGTTTCTAATATGACAGCAAACTTCAAAATAGAGCCTTTTCCACAATGAAAAAACAGAGGGGAGGAAAAGAACCAAAGAACACTGCAGCAGTCATATATTCTGTCACTGAGGGAGTATAGAATGAATGAAATCCAGTTTGACTGATAGGTAAGAACTTAAATCAATTTGCACTTACTGTACAGAGAGTTTCTCATCAGCATCTGCTATAAACATGCTGCCCACCTGCGGACAAAAGAAGGATCAAGCTAACAACAAACAGGCTTTAAAAAACAGCTGGCCCATTACAAAGCCTCAAAACAAACTCTTCAAAAACAAAAACATGAAAATTGAAAAATAAAAATCTATTTAATATCTACTGTTAAAAATTCTTAGTAGGAATTGGATCCTACCATACTAGTGAGGGTAGAAAAGAAGCCCCCCTGGTTCTCTTCCTCTTTATCTTTGTACTGTCTAAAAAGAAAAAGACAAGATAGGAAGAGAATTGCATGTTAAAAATATTATATATTATTATATAATAGGTACCATTATTATCATTATTATAAAATATTATTATATATATCAAATATTATACTATGACTTGGATGAATGAGAACATGCATAGACATGTTAAAAAATGAAAAACAAATAAATACAGGACAAGAAAGGCTGCACAGCAACAGCCATGTTCATCTAAACACAGCATTTGTAACCTAAAACATTTACCTAGCATCTCCTGCTACTCACTGCAAAAGTATTATATGAGGGTCATTCGAAAACAAAGAAGTGCATGGAGCTGTCATCCATCACTTTGATGTGTCTGTCTTCACACACAGACAGACAAAAACAGCATTTTAATTTCCAAACCCTGTCCCACCAAAAGATATTACCAACACTAAAGAAAGCAGTCAGATATAAATAACTAAAAGTACAAAGGGCCTGTTTTTCAGGGGAACAGAAATAGAATATTTGTTGGAGACGTCAAACTAAACTGATGACGCCAGTGGCCTCGATACACAATGCAATGCATCATCAAAAACCTTTTCTGACACATGGACAGTTTTAGATCTCACCTGTTATATTCTGTCAGAGCTTGGTGGACAACCATACCCATTCCCTGAGAGAGAAAACAGCCAGTTTTTTCAGTCAAGTCTTTGATAAATTACTTGATGTGAAGGCCAACGTCTAAATCAAATTGGCTGTTCTTTAATTTGCATTTAAAAAGATACAGTAAGTGACAACATACTCACATTAAGTGTTGGCTCATCATCCACAATGGAGAGCTTCACAATGTATGGATTCACAGACTGACAAAGAGAAAATCAGTAAATTAACTGAATTCTGTCCCCATGGTCAGCAGCACCAACTCTAATAGCAGAGTACAGATTAGGCTTCTTGGCCTCTCAATTACTCAATGTGAGGTACAGTAATGCAACTACAAAGCAAGCAGATCAGCTTTTTTGGAAACGAACAGGGAGGCACAGCCTGTGTAATGCTGGATCATAGGATGAGTTCACATGAAGCAGTTGCATTTTTGGATTATTTTTCATGCTGCAGAAACACCTAAAAAGCAGAGTGTTGCAGCAGACTTTAATTGTATCCTACAAATTATGAGTGCACATTTTACCAGACTAAATGCAAAGCAGCTCCTTAGGTTTTTGCCTAATTTGTGTACATATGAGGGTACATCCAAAACCTCACTCCTCATCCTTTCATCCCCTCCCACACTGTCACTCTTATCCTTCCAGGAAATAACTATAGACGGGAGCAAATTGGAAGTAATTTCATGCATCATGTTTGTCTCTCTGTCATGAAAGAGCTCAAGTGTCTCTTTGATACCTGAGATAAACCAATTCAAAGATTTTATGTACAACTGGTGCAAAACAGAAACGCAATGTTCCGCTTCCGCCTGAATTTATGTCCTGTTGATATGCTCACATAGAAACCTGTCTCCTTCAACTTGACTGTTTTGCTTATCAGAGACTTGCAACTTTTTCTTTGTGAAAAACTGTCATTAAGAGAGGCCAATTAAAATCTTGTCTGTGTAGATTCTCATTCATCCGGGTCATGATTATCTTGAAGAGTCTTTAAAACAAGGCAACTGGACTATGTTGAGTTTTTTTTTGGTTTGTTTTTTTGGGGGGGGGAGGCGTTTCACTTCTCATCCAAGAAGCTTCTTCAGTTCTCCCAAAAATTCAACATAGTCCAGTTGCCTTGTTTTAATGACTCTTCAAGACAATTAAAATCATGCACTCTTGTTTTTCCCTCATTTCCCTTGTGTGGTGTAAAACAGGACTGACAAGACTTCCTGAAGTCGACACACCTGTACTGCACATCCTGCGCTAAAACAGGCCTTAGGAGCTGCTTTTATTGTATCCTCCTCTGTTGAGACAGTGAAGCAGCACAGATATCAGTTTCTGAATGGCAGAATGACACAAAGGTGGAGGAAAGGAGTGCTGATCTCTGGAGCTTTTGGATGCACTTAGAGGAATGAAGCAACTGTTCAGTAAATCCTTCTGTAAGTATCACTGAACAGATACTCAATTGCTCAAAAGATTTTTCTGACAGAAAAAAAAGCACAGTTCCAGGGGAGTATCTGTACACACCTCATATTTCCTGTAGTTGACAAGCAGGGCCAAGAGAACCACAGCATCATAGCCATGCTGCCCCCTACTGGACGCATCAGACAGAATCTGATGAGAGAGAGGAAAAGCAGAGATGAGCTGTTAAGGAGGAAGGAAGGTTAAAAAATTAGACATAAATCCTAGAATTACAGCAGACATAGTCCTCTGGTAAATATTTACCTGAAGAATGGCTTCAAAGATGCTGTTGATCATCACGTATTCCAGTATAGTATTCTGACTAATATTGTCTGTTACCTGTAAACACATTTTTCAACATATTTGTGATGTTTTTAAGAGCACAACAGGCATTATCAAAATGGTACTATATGATTATTCATCCCGCTGTTGTAATATGTTGTGTCTCACCGTCACCAGACACAGCAGCAGTTTGAGACAAAGACTCTTCAGACTCTCTGACCCATCTCCACATAGAAGACTGTCCAGTCTCTCCATCAGATCCTGTAGGACACATAATCACAAAACATAACATAAACCAATACAAATCATTTCTTCCACTCTTCCCCCCTGAAAGTATTGTCCACACACCTTCATCCTCTGCTCAGCCTTGTCGAACCCCATTAGCATGTTGATAATGTCAAAGCCAGATGCAGACTTGTTCTTCTGGTGAACCCCACGGAAAAGTGCACAGAGAGTCTAAAGGAGGCAGAGGAGAAGTGTAGAGTGAAAAAAACTGTGAGAAGTTCTCCATCAAAAAAACACAAATATGCATCCGAGTCTCAAGTCTCTTCTTGAAGTTACAGCAGTGATGCAAAACCAAGTCCATGATTCCGATGTGTCACAATCATTAAACTGCAGTTATAATCTCATCTGCATTTCATTGAAACATAATTATGATATGATGGTAACTTGTGCACTGCAACCTGTCTGTGAAAAGTAAAGGGATCCTGCTGAGCTCAGCTACCTGCAGGGCATTGACCACTTTGATCTGGTGCTCCTCTCCTAAAGCCTGAACACAGTGGTGGAAGAGAGAGTTAATGTTGTCCTGGATCCGCTGTACCTCCTCCCCATCAACACTCTCCAACTTGGATTCCAGGTACTCTAGGTTCACCTAAAAAAGGTGGAAGGGCAGAAGTATAGAAAAAAAATAAATATTTGAGTAAGAGAATAACAGTTAAGGTTGCAAAGGAAGAGACAGAAGGAAAACCTGAAAATGTAAAGGACTAAAGGATCATAAGAGGTTCAAAGTTATTTGATTGGGCTGTATCTGAATTCTGCACATCACTACTTCTTCTTTTTCTCTACCTTCAATGAGCTAACTCAAGCTATTGATATGCAATAATTGTGAGGCTGAAAGTGAGAATGACACTTTGCAAACTGGGAGTGTACTTATGCCGTTCTTTGTCAAGTATTTTCTCTTTCACCCTACCTTCATAAGAAACAACTCATCCCAGAAGCGAGGGTTGTTTTTTGCTGGATCTTCTTTCTAAATCAAAGAAACAGACAGAATTTTGTTGACATTTTTACACAGTTTTATTTTTCTTTACTTTCTATCACTAAAATCCCCTCACTGTGATACTTACTGCAAAAATTTCATCATACATCAGCACCACCTTTTCTTTTAAAGGTTTCTTGGAGGACGATGTCCTCCTCAGTAGCCCCGCCTTCTTCTCCACCTGAGACATGACTAAGTCTGAGAAAGAAGACAGAATCAACTAGATAAGGATGTGCACAAATGATGTCTGCAGCCCAGCCTAATCTTTCGCACTTAAAACAGATAATTAAAAAAAACATGATCTTTTGTTAGAAATGTTAAGAAACAGGAAATCATTTTACAAGCTAGCTAAGCATTGTAGAAGCAATCACTACTCAAAAAGCATGTCGGATTTGGACTATTTTCAACCATGGATTTGGTGCACACGTATTACATTTGCAGCAGCAGGGCAGTGAATGTAGAATGGATTCAAATTAAATTTAAGCGTCCCCATTGATCTTCATGAAGAAATCTATAAGCCAGTTCCACAGTGTTGCTCTTTTTAATTTTTTTGGGCCACAATGAAAGTCAATGGCACAGAGAACTAAAAGGCTTTGCCTCCACAAGAGATGCTGATAACAAGTCTAAATTCACTGATGCTTGCTTTCAATTAACACTCAAAACATAACTTAATATAACTTCACTGGCCTGCTAGAACTATTGTTTTCAGCAATAGAGACAATCCTGTCATGACTGCCTTTAAAGCATTACCATAAAGCCAAGTCATCATAAACTGACACTTGTAGGAGGGCATATTTATCAAGCATTAATGACTACTTATTAACCTAAAATAAAAGAAGCACTGTACTTGAAAAGCTGTTCAGGTAAGTGACATTGCCATAAAGTGTCATATATGTAAGTTTAACAAGTGAATGTAAACCTTAGGGTAGATCAGATGGATAACATGTTAAGTTACAAGTATCGCTTAATTAGCATTAATAAAAGACGGTAGCATAACTACAGCAAATTAGCTAAAGCTGTTTTAGTCTGGCATCATCAGCTTACGATTGCAAAAAATGATGGCACATGATGTGAACAGCTAACGTTAGCTAACCTAAGTGCAGGCTGGGATGGGCTAGTAGCTAATTACCTAACATTAGCTAGCCGACCTGTCGTTAGCTAAACGGGTTAAGCCCACTGGTTAATAATAATGTCAAACAGCAGCATGATCACGTTAGCAAACGGGTATTGCCCAGCCGACACTCGACAAGGACTTACTTTGGAAGCATTCAGGTCACCAAAAGTAAGTTTTCTAAAATAGTCTTTCCCCACGGCTAACCCTTAAGCTAACGCTACCAGCGTTATCCTGTCAGACATGAATTGTAACACTGATTTAGTACTGGCTACTTAATGTCAGTGTGCAATTATTCACATAACTACTGTGTTACATTTTAAATTAAGATTTAATTTTGTATGATTTGTTCTTACCTCAATGAAAGCACTAAAATCTATGTCGTAAATGTTCATGAATCCCTGTGACAACACTAGCCCCTGCTAGCATACTACTGCCAATTGCCTCCTGCTGATCTTCAGGGTCCTAGAGCCGCTCGTATTATTATTATTATTATTATTATTATTATTATTATTATTATTATTATTATTATTATTGTTCTTCTTCAAGGGTCTGGTAAGCGCAGATAAATGAAAATCAAGGAAAGGCAGAATAGCTAGTTGCTATCTTTGAGTGAGTGAGTGGATGAGTGTTACTTGGTTAAAGATACTGTGAAATGAAAAGCCTGTTAACATCATTGATTTCTGTTCTGTTTGACAGTCAAAAAGTTAAGTGTTGGGCATATCAGTAAACACATGAGATAACTTTAAGTAAAAAAATTGCAACTTTAAAATACACGACACCGAGGAAATTAACTTTGTCATTTAGCAGAAATAGTGGCAGATAAATAAACAGTTTACATCTGGTGTATGTGTAGACAAAGTCATACCAAATACAAAAAGTCTAAAGACCAACCTGGAGAGAAGATGAAATTGACTTAGTCTCATGCTGTGTTGTTAATTCTAATTGCATTGCATTTACCTTGTTTTGGTGTGTTTTATTTTGGTACACAGCTGCTTTTTTTCCTCTAGTCAAGTCTGTTGTAGTGTACACCATCATTTTCTCGGATATTCCATTTGTTTGTCCTGTGTATCTACAAATCCCTCAAAATAACATTTCAAAATGCTCATTTATCTTGTTCTTTCTCTCAAAACACTGACAAAGGAAGTTGCTGCAGACTGATGAGTGGGGTTACTGATCTACCTCTAACTTCTCAGCTAGATTTTAAGGCCTCTATGATCAAATCTCAGGGAGCTAGCTTTAGCTTTAACTAACATTTGTGATGAATGGTAGGCTTGTTTCTCTGCACATAGACTGCAAATTGCACAAAATGTTTTGTTAAAGTTTAACAATAGCCAGTGTTTTGGTGTTTTGTCCCCATGACTTCCTTCACAAATCAAATGTGTTATCTATGGTGCAATATTTCTGGTTAAGACTACATGGAACACTTCAGTTTCTAAAATAAATGAGAGAAGCTCTGCTTTTGCTGTATCATCAGACAGACAAGGAGATGAGATATGAGAGAGGAAGGAAAATCTGAATATAGTGAAAGAGGTAAAGGAGAATCGCAGCTGATGAGTAACTAAAACAAAAAAGTTTCTTATTATAGTTATTTATTTATTTATTTTAAGCTAAGCTTGCTTATGGCAGTGAATTTTCAGCCTGACGCTCTTCGTTTATGTTTTATTTTGTGAAAAAATAAAAATAATTCACACTTAAGGAGATTAGAGAATGAGTCACTGCAAAGATATCAGTGTTAAACAGCAGGATAGATCTGTAGCTTTTTGGAGCAGCATGTGTGATATATTGACTTTTGAAAGACAATGTTTCACTTGATCAGTAAATGATTTCTCTAGTGGACACCATCAGACAAAGCTCTCTCTGCTGAGACATAGTGGCATACTCCTTGGTATAGATTAGTGAATGAATTTGCAGAGATTCTTATTTCATCACTTTTGTGAGAACTACACCTTAAAAATGAACGTTAATGCTGCCACGATTTCTTGAGTTTTGGGTAAAAGACTCAGTCAAATTTTTGTATACTGTGTATGTATACAAATAATGTGAATATGGAGCCCTTGAATATGATAATCTTAAATAAAAACTGTATTATGACAGAGCAGGTCATGTCCAATATTGTAACACAAGCAAGTATCATCATGTGAGACTTTTTGTGAGAAAAGGTGTAGCTCTGTGAGTATCAGACTCCCAGATGTTTACTGCATTGAAGTTTATGTGCTGTGACTTTCTTTGAGAACATGAATACAGACACATAAGGCCAGTGGGAGCTTCAATACAAGTTCATTAAAACTAAACACATCACCTAACTTTTCTGCCACCTAACATACTTTATTTGCCTAAATAATTTCTGCTTAATTTTCATGGGAGTAATATCTTTTAGAAAAAGTGGTTTGATGCCTCTGAATCATCTTTGGGACTCCTACAGTTTTATCTGTAAAACATGGCAGACAGACAGTCCCAAAAGCAATAGAGGGCTGCATGTGTTAAGCCACTGAACATATAATAGATGACTAATTCACATTGTTCACCACGGGGGAAAAACATCGTATGACAATCCAACAGCATGAACTTTTGTACCAGGACCAATATTAAGTAATTATATGAAAAGTTTAGATTTCTGATGAACTGACTCATGTTCACACGATTTAAACATCCTGTGAAATTTAAAGATGATAACCATCAGTAAAATTCATTAGTATGCTCAATTCTTTTGCTGAACTGACTAATGGGCAGTTTGAATTCAAGATATGTAGGAGTACAGTGGAAGAGTAAAAATATAGATGAAATGAAGAGCATGGGGGGGGGCAACAAGAAAGTTAGATATTGATAAGATAAGTCAGATGTGTCAGGTATTAAGCTTTCATGGAGATAACAGAACAATCAGGTGAAGGACAGAGACTGCTTCACATCAAATACAGGAGACCCTGAGTGTTTCAGCTGGTGAACCGCTTCACTGACAGCCTATGCAGCTCTGCAGGCACAGTGCGAGACAGAGAGTGGAGGAAATATCTAGAGACAAAGTAATTATAATTAGCAGGTGCATGTGTGTGTGTTTGGTATTAGATGTATCACAGGGGTTTGACACAGAAACCCAGAATTTAAGAGTCTGTGGCCCTTTGCTGCTCATTCATCCTGACCTGAGTCCTGTAAATAGAAACAAAAACACACATTTCAAATACTTTGACTGCTGTTACTCAGGAAAACAAAAGTTTATTTATACAAACAGATTAAAGAAGGTATACACACACTGTTCCATGACAAAAAAAATTCAACCATCATGATTTTTTTACTGTTAAGTGTTACTTACATGCACACAGGTTCACACTCTATGCTACACTGTGTTGCACTGCAGTGATAGCATTGTTGGGGGCACTCTTAAGCTGCACTTGCTGTTACATTTAGAGAGGAGGAGAAGCTTGTTTCATCTCTGACAAGGCTTCTGTGTAAAAACTAGTTCCACAAGCAGGGCATTAGAGCACTGGTGTGCAGTCTGGTCTTTGGGGCTCTTCCATTCTGCTTATTCATATTGAAGTTTTCCACTCAAGGACTGCTGAAGACATGAGTCATCAGGTAGAAGCATTTAGCCGCCTTACTGGCATGCCTCTGTGCTTCAAGGACCCGATTCAAGGGGCATTGGGATGCCCAACAGTGCAGCTTGAAGCTTGTCTGAGCTCAACTTTCCTGAATGGTTGCAACAGACTGCAGAAAGATGCAACTACACAGAGGAAGGGTTTGTTACCAGGCAAGAGTGATGTCCTGTGCATGAGTCAGCCCAGACTTAGCAAATGAGAACCATAGTAGCATAAGCTTTTTTTTAACAGCACATCTTTGTCTCATTCTGATCACAAATATGCAATAAAAAATCAGAATTTTCTCATCATAAAGAGGCACCACTCAGCTATTGACAGCAGTGTCCTGTCTTCTGAGTCCCTCTGTGAAGTGTGACATGTCAGGGTCATCACAGTCTTGGCTTGGAGATTACAAAGAGCTTCTTCTGCAGTCCATGAAAGAGGAGGGCAAATTACAAACATGAGACATTATTAAGTTGTATTTAAATTACATAAGAATTAAAAGTTAGGTCATCTCAGCCTTTGCTGCATCATTTTTATCAAGAATTTTCTTACCTGATTCTCAATAACAAGTATTCTGTGTACACTTTAGTGCATACAGAACAAAGTTATTGAGAGACGCTGTATCCATTTCTTCCAGTTCTTTTTAGGACCTCATACTTCTTCTTATTCTTCAAAAAAGACTACTGTTATTACTATTATTATATATTCCATATTGTTAACATGTGGTACTTAATCATCATGCTTTTCAAGCATGGTCTTCGTCATCTGGCTCCTTACTGTCAAACCTGCTGAGGCAGAGAGGAACCCTTAACCAACTTAATTTGCCTTGTGCTCCAAATTACAAATTCACCAAGTCCACAGTCTTTTAAAGTGAAAATGTATCTTTTATTGGTACCATACATTAATTATCGAGGGCAGAAACTAACCAAATCAAAAAAATATATATCAAACAATGATTTCTCTACAGGGATTGGAGAAGGTACAAGTCACCATTCAAACTCACTCAGAACTGTTGCTAGAGTCAACTGGAAAATGTACAAAACAAATAAAAAGAGCTTTAGCTGCTTTCAACCAGAGTTTACAAACTCGAGATTGCTACCAAATATGCAGACTGAACTTAATGTTAAGCTGGCTTCAGGAAGTGTTGATGATTAATGGTATCATTTTGATGGTAGTGAAGGTAAATTAAACAAAAATCTGTTTAAGCCAGTGAAGAAACGTAAAAATTCACCGGTTTCCTAAAATTCAGTAAGCACATTTACTCAACATCAAGTTGAAAAGCATCAAGCAGCACACAAAAATATGATTAATGGTAAGTGTGTGAGTCACTTTCAGTATGAATGAAATACATGAGTGAATTTCTAACATTTCAAAAATAAATACAAATGAAACTAACTGAAACAGTAAAACCATCATTCCATGGTGCCTTTGTACCCTTGGGAGAGGGGGGGTTTGTAATTTAATTTACATAAGTTTTAAAAAAGAGGGAGGAGGAAAGAGCAGGTGGGAAGACAGAGGGGAAGGGTTCATGAGTGTTTTTTCTCCTTTTTCCTATTTTTGTTTCTTTACATTAGATCGGGATGGCTTTAGGTAAATCTAAGTAAGAATACATTTTATTACAGTCAGACAGAACTTTGCTACTACCTTAAATATACAAGCACAAATACACAAAAATTTAAATCTCCAAAAAAAAGGAAAAAAAGACAAAATAAAAACATCCACACTAAATTATTTCTCTTTTATAAACATAAAAGATAAAAACAATATATTTTAGAGGGGGAGGGATAAAAGTCCTGTGTTGCTCCTTGGTCTGTAGCTTTTCAGTATTGGTAGAAAATAAAAAAGTAACAATTGAAATGAAGGCGTTTAATACAAATTAAAAAACATTCTAGGGAAATATATACTGTATAAAAACTCTTAAAATGTGTAACTGTGTGTGTATGTGTGTTGTGTGTGTTGTAAATGCTCTCTGGTTGAAAGACTGCATCACTTGTAGTCTAATCAGAGATGGCTCGGGCACTAGGGGACTCAAAATCCTTCAATCATTATGTTTATTTGTGTGTGTGTGTAGTTTCCCTAGTGCCACTTTTCAGCTCTCCTACTAATGTGTTCATTTCAAAGGTTTTGTGGACTGATTCTTAATTTTGTCCCGTCTGCTTCAGCAAAGCCACAAATTAGCTCAGACTGCCTCTTTTCGCACACGCACGCATATACACGCACACACATGCACACACACATATACTCTATTAAGAAACATTATGAGTGACTTGTGCCTCCACAGAAGGGAACCAGAATTAAGAGCCATGTTCAGAGGTTGGGTGGACAAGTGGTCCCTAAGCAACTCACCACCATGTTTAAGCCCTGCTGCCAACATCCCCTCCACCCCGCCCCTTTCTACATGTGAACTTCAGTGTGGATGGGTTGGTGTGCACAGTTGTCCCGTGGGTTAAATCCTTGCGCCTCCTTTGTTACATCTAACCCTGTTGCCGTCCAAAATGACAATTAGTGAGGGCATATGGGACATTTTGAGTGTGAAAGGGGGAAAGAGAGGTGGTGCCTAAATATGGGGAGGTCACAGCAGTGATGACAACTTGTAAAACTTCCTGTGGCTCAGTGTAATTGTCTGAGACATTCTGAGCTCTCTCGAGCCACCTGTGTGTGATGAATCTGAGCTCTACAGTGATGTCTGGGTTGGTGAGCAGGCGAAGGACTGCAGCTGTTGCACTCGTGGCTGTTGGGGTGGGGTTGAGGGTTCTGAGGAGTGACAGAGAGGGCTTTGTGTTGAGGTTGCGGGGCTCTGGGCTCTACTGCGATGCCTGTGAGGTGGGGTTGTCACTCTTGCTCTCCTGGCTGGAGGGGGCCTTGTTGTTCCAGGGCGAGTTGGAGCCCAACGCTGGAGAGTTGTTGAAGCTGTCCTCGTCATCGATGCCATTGGCTGCGTCGAACTGTGTGTTCTCCAGCCTTGTGATCAGACGCTCGTCTTCATCACCAAATTCCCCTCCCATCAGCGTGGGCTCTCCCACCACCATCACATCCTGCGGATGTAAAACAGAGGCAGGACAATTAAGGAAGAAGTGGTTATGTGAGAGAGAGGGTGAACTGATCTCCCCATGTGTTCATGTAAAAAACTACCCTCTATCTCTACTGGTGCCACCATGTTGCAGTGTTGTTGCTGATGTGCAGTATGTGGCTTGCATTTAACACAACATTTAATAACAGCCAAAATAATCAAAGTGGTCTCAACAGACAATATATCCATCATTCACAAAGTTTCTAATCTCTCATCCATCTTCTGTGAAAAACTAGACCAGGTGCATAATCATTTTAAAGGTGCAGTTTTAAATGACTCCTAACTTCTTATGTGTCATTTCTCTCATTGGCATTTTATTAAGATTATCGCAATTTTTGTTTATGATCAACAAACCCAAGTAATGATAAAGGTATATTTATTCCTAATATCACTAGTCACTCCTTGGTTACAGTCAGGTGATCTCTACTGAATTTACCTCAATTCAAAAATTGGCTTCACAAATGGTAACTAATCGAACTTTCAACCTAGTGTAATTAATGAATGTAATTTGATTTTTGTCACTGTATCCTGCTTTGGTTACTATTTGAACTAAACATCCCTCACCGGATCGATGAGGCAGTTTATCTGGAACATGGTGCTAATGCTCTTGTGTTGGGTGTTATAGCAGAGTACCAACACTAGATAGCAGTGATGTACTCACTGGGACTTGGCTTGACAGAGGGAAGCCACTGCCTGGGCTTTTCTTTTTGTTGTTGTTATTGTTGTTGGTTCCTCCTCCTCCGCTGATGGTACTGCCACCTGACATCTTACGCTTCCGCCGTTTGTTTGGGGCCTGTCTTGATGGCTCAGCTGCAGAGAGGAGAAGGACAGTTGCAGATACATTTACCATGGTTGCTTATTTGGATGTGTGTGCCTATATCTGGGCATGTTGTTCCACTACCTGGTGGTGCCACCATCCTCTGCCATTTTTGGAAGAGGCAAGTCTTGAGGCAGTCTCTAGGGCTGAGGCTGTATGTCTTGTGTCTGGACATCAGCTCCTGCATGGGCTCCAGAATCACACACAGCTGGAGAAGGGAACAAAGAGATGTAGCATGTTGGAGATTACACAATGCTTAGGATTATCAGAGATGCTCTAATTGATCAAGCACAATGATTATTGGCTGGTGCAGAACATAAATGACTTCAGACTGGGAAACCTGATCATAGAATAAAGGAAGAAAACAAATGAACACAACTCAAGTACTTTCCCTGAGCAGCAACATTACGGCTTCTCCATTTCTACTGCAGAGGCAAGCAGTTAATGTTCCTATCAATCACCCCATGGACTTGAGGCAGTGCTTTTGACTGTGTTTAAATTGTGTAGAACTCGACATGCAGACAGACAGGTGGTATTTTTGGACTGCTGGCATGAACGGAGCATTCTCATACAGCTCTATGCTATGACGGGCTAACAATCTTTAAAAAATAGTTATCTAAATGTACAAAGTGTAAGGCAAATAGTCGGCGTCAGATTTTAAGCAGCTGCCTTTGACCACACAATTTTAAACTAGTTTTTAACATAAAAAAAAGAATAAGACCATAGTGGGATGCAACAAGTGTAATGCTGCAATACTGCTGCTTATTTTGAGGAATACTGTTATACCATGACTCTAAAGTATTAACAGTAAAACTCTACACGGTGCTGTAAATGTCTCAACAAGGAATTACAAAATGTACTGTACTGGAGTATCATTAAAAAAAAAAAAAAAAAAAAAAGATTTATGTTAGCATTAATTGAACAGACCAAATTGGATGGACTTAAAATTTGCAAAAAACAAAAAATTATAACAGCAAACAGCAAAAATTTCTCCTCACACAAAT
>JAPZDV010000020.1:20371039-20384210 GCA_029814665.1 Acanthurus lineatus | reverse complement strand
ACACACACACACACACACACACACACACACACACACACACACACACACACACACACACACACACACACACACACCTGTGTGAACATAGGCTTTCCATTCTGGGTAACCATGGTGCACTGATCACAGTCAAGGGAGACGAAGTTATTGTGGAAGGACTCCTTGGGATGTTTCAGCACATAGTAGAGCTCAGTGGCACCTCCCTCAAATATACTCCGGAAGTACCTCGGAATCAATGTCCGGCCGATTGCTTAAGAGAAAGAGAGAGAACACAAGGAGCAGGAGACAGGGAGAAATGTTAGAGTATGCAGTCCACTTGTGACTCTTGGACTTTGGCTTTGAGGGGTGAAATAGTTTCTTACTGTAGCGTTTGGGTCCATCCTCCAGACAGAACGTAATGGTCAACATGGCATCATCTTCAAAGAACTCTGTAGTAAATGCGTCCCACCACAGATTATCACATTCCTACAGGGGGTATAAGGGGAAAATTATTAGTTACAAACACAGCTCTTGGATATTTTTGGAGTGTGTGTGGATGGACATGCTTACAAACCTCTGTCCAGTTCTGTAGCCGTTTGTTGAGTTCAAATATTCTGTAGTCTGTCTGGTTGCCATATGGTGTGTGCCTCCTGATCCATCAGAGAAAGAGAGGGGGAGGAGAAAACAAGAGCAGGGCGAGGGTAGAGAATTGTCAGTTCGTGGTATTATGAAAGATGTAAGTGAGGTAAAAAAAAAAAAACAAAACAAAAAAAAGCCAATATAAAACAAGTCATCCTTATCACAGCAATGTCAAAGTTCTCACAGCTTTCATATATGTAAAGCTATGTATGTATCTAGTTTTACTTGTCACAGACTAAAAGCAAAATCTCTATAAAGAGACAGATAAGAGTACAACTTCCCATGACCTTATCTCAACTTGTGTTATTAATGCCTTTTTTACACTGGCTAGAGATAATGGAAAATAATGCAATCTTACCCTATTCCTGGCTCCAGGTATGTGGGAGGATACATTGGGGTGGGACTACAGAAACAGATACAGAGAGATTATTACATAGTGCCATAGTGCTAATATGCCCTCCTCCGGGAGCTAGTTTATCTTTACAACCCTGGGACGCAAGCCAAACATGGCACAAATTGAATGATACAAGGAGACAGTAAATAACAACACATCTCAGATGTGCACACGCACACACACTCTTACTGTAGCTGATTTGCTTATTGCAAAAAGACAAGCTGTGAAGCATAGTACACAATCCTCCTTTTAGGTTAATAAGTCTGACAAGTCAAATCACTTTTAGTTTTTAAAATTAGTCTCACACAGTCTGGCCACAATCTGCACTTCAGCCACTGTAACTCAACAAATATTTGCCTACATATAAATGAGGAGTTCATGGGAGAGGACTAAACATTAAAAAACACTGCTGTTTGGATCAAACTCCATCATATGACAGAAGAATGACAATGGTACAGTTTTGCTCGTAGACCTGAGACCCATCAGATCCGACATCACTGTATGGTGCCAATAATGACATAATTCACTTAATAGATACCGACTGGCTTCTTTACTACCTTGAACTAATGCATAGAACTGTATTTTTGAGTAACTCATAATGCACTGTGGGGCACTTAAGTTTTTCAAAACATTAAAGTAGTTGCGATGGCACTTTGCATGTGAAGTGTACTCAACCTACAATTCAAATAAATGTACTCCAATTTAATGTATTTTTCTGCTCTTTTAATAAATGCTTTTTAACAGCGTCATGTAACCTTGCACGTTATACCAAAGCAAAAAAAAGTAGGTTGGTGGCTCCATAGCTTAGATATCGCAAACAATCATTCCTGCCCCCTGGGTCGTTGGAGAAAGTTCTCTCACGTACTGTATGTTGTGTGCGACACTTACACAAAAACTTTTATACTTAGCTTCTAATCTAGGATATGACATTATGATGTTACAGTGAGGTACAAGTGTCCAGTCAGTGCACCTGACTGGACAAACATTTTACTACCAGAGCTGTACCTGGCCTTGACATCCAGTTTTGCAAAGGATTAAAGAAGTGGCAGCTTTATGGAAACATAAAATCCCAAACTAATTGTTCACTCAAACCAGTTTCAAGAGCTGCACTGAATGTTGTTTCTTTACATTCCAAGCTTCTACTGAGGTTTTCTAATAAATATTTGAATGTCTTTCATGTTTTACAACATAACCACCCTTAAAAAAAAGAAGCCAATTTTCACCTCACATTACTAGTGCAAGTTTGACTGTGGGATTGTCTGTGTTTATACGCTGTGAGCAAAAGAATAGATCAGCTGTCTAGTGAGCAGCAAACAAAAATCTAAAAACAAAAAAGAAAAAAAAAATCTTTTGAGTTCTCCTCCCACCAGTAAACAGCTCAGAAACCAGAGCAGAGCTCTTTGTGACTCTGGATGTTTATTCCTTCAGAAACTCCAGTCTACCCTCAGCTCTCTCCTCCACAGCTTCCCTCGCTCACAGCAGTTATCTGCCAAGCCTGTCCTTTTCACTCAGTCTTCCCTACACAACACTGCATAGTTCCACAATATGAATTCAAAAACTGATTAACAATTTTAATGTTTATGTTCTAATTAGGGCTTTAAACTGTTTGGTACAGCCAACCAGTTTCTTAGTAAAAAATAAACAAGAAATAGGAGTCAATATTCAAGTTATCTAATGCATTTCTGTGAAGGACTACTTGCAAAAGATTTTGTGATGCTATGCTGATCCACACTGGTTAGTCTGCTTGGTTAAGCACTCACTATAGCTATTGAGCTCTCCTCCCCTGATATTTGGTCCTACCCATGCTCAGACTTGCTTCTGCTTGAGGTAGTGAAATGAGTTTGGTGTATTAGCCCCTTAAGTTGTTACAGTTACTCTAGTATTCAGGAATGGTTGTTTCTGCTGTGAGCAACAGTATTACAACAACAAGTCAAAATACTGCTTTTATCCCAATACAAACTTTTTTATCCAATAAAAAAAACTATTATAGTGAACAGTGGTATGTGGCACTCCCCTGCAAAGCAGAGCTGCTTGATTTTACTATCCACTACATTATCTGCTACAATTTGCTGGTTGATCAGGTTTCGAGCAGCTAAGCTGAACTGATTACTAGTGGATGTTTCCTGGACTAACATCTTATTGTGGAACCTGAACTCATGATACTTAAGGCTGGATTTACAAAGCTATATAAGAATGGAATTCAATAGTACAATGACCTGTGGGAGATGTTTAGAGGCCAGAACTGTAAACGCTTGAACCAGAGCAGACTCCAAAACAAACAGAAAACACAGATGTAAAACTCACCCCACGTCTCTGTCCAGCATGGTGCCGGGGTGAAAAGGGGGAAAAGTGCTACCGTTAGGGGGCTCCTTGGGGGAGTACAGCTTGAACGACTTGGAAGAACAGCCTGGAACAGACATGAAGAAAATGGAGAAAATCATAAATATTTGTAAACTTTTACAGCTGTGTTCAGAAGTTAACAACACAAATAAGTCCAGATCAGTATGACAGCTGAACCAGACAAAACATGTTTACTGAGCCTAATTACTGGAGAAATGTGAAATTTATTAATCAACGAATTTGATGATTGACCCGGCAAACCTTTCAACACATTCTTCAAGTCCAGTCGTAAATGAAGACATACTTTAAGAGCCAAAAAGGACATAAATAAGAGAAGTCGCTACACAAATAAGGATTACAGTGGTTTTGATTGGTTTTACACTCTTTTCCCCTTTTTTTTTCAAAAGAAAAAAAACTATCATGTGAGGGTGAAGGCACATGAAGCCTCAACAGGCCAGTATGGCCCCGTTTCAGTTGGCTGCACTCATTCATGGGTCATTCCCAAAACACCAATCTTGTTTCATAACACCAAACAACAACATGACGAGGACGGAGCCCCCTGTAAACAGTTTACTGCTGCTACACTTCTAGAGAATCTGTTGCCCTCCATCTACCACAATTGGACAAACAGACCAGTACAGACTCAATTCACATCCACAATAAAATAAAAAAGGATGACTCTCACTCTCACACACACAGCTCCAACCCTTGTTCTACTCTAATTGCCCAGCTCTCCTATAAAGGCTATCCAGGCGTGGCGGCCTCCAGGTCATGACCCCTGCTGTCACCATGGTGAAGCCCCGCCTCATTAATGTCTCTCTGTCTTGTCTCTGATATTATAACAAATCTCTAAATCTGTGTGTGTGCGTGAGAAAGCTTAGAGAAGTCAAAGAGCCTTTTTCATTTGTGAAGTAGAAATTTTTCAAACATTATGGACAAGTCCTAAGTTCTCTTATTGTATTTTGGTTTACGACTTTATCATAACACAAACAAGATGATATCAACAGACACACCGCAGACAGACCAGCCCAACACTAACCTTAAGGGGCCACATTGAAAGACACTTGTTCTGATGTTTATAAAATCATTTATCTATGTTCACATCCATTTCAAATCAATCACCTCTGAAATCATGGCAATTTATCTCTAGGGAGAGGAGTTAATCCTTACTGTTTTCTACTGCATGTATTACAGTAGCCACAACACCTCATTGCCATCATAGCTCTTACAATAAAGACCAATTAAATAATATTAAATTAAATAAACACCAAAAGAGGGGCACAGAGCACCTAAATCAAAACTTGTATACTCTACATAAAATAGTCACGTAGCTTCCATCAGTATTTGAAATCTTGCCTTTAATTTGTGTAAAAACAAGTTGTTTACTGTGTGAGCCGGAGGTATTAATGCTATTGGCTGGACGCATCACCAGAAGAAAACAAATGGGGTTGATAAATAAATAAATAATCGATGGTTATGTGTCCATTAGTTGTTGAGAGCTCCATTAGCTCCTCTTCTCTCCTGTTAGCGGTTAATGACAGGCAGTCACAATCACATCAGCTGGACTCCACTTCCTCCAGTGGGAATCATCTTCCTCTCTCTTCTAAGTAGACACAGTAACGTTACACTATAGGCCTATACAAACATACACTATATATGCAAAAATCATGCTGGCGTGTGTGATGGGGAAAAAACCTACGGGATAAATCTTTTCCCCAATGTTCAGGGTCATCCTCACAAATATTCCTAACATTTGATTTAACGTTAACTCAATAATTTGATTCAGCATTAATAAGTTTCCTCTAAGAAAATAACCTTTGGTGGTTTTGGTCTCCTGCTGCTCCATGACTCCAGACTGCCACCATGATTGCCAGAGGGGACAAGTAGCTTGTCCAAACGAAATATTGACGATAGCGACAGCTAACGCTAAGTGTTAGGGTAAAACGTTGTTGAACTAACCTACCTTACCAAACTTTTTACAACAACATGATGTGAACACATTTTTTATTGTAACATTGCCGCACTTTAAAAGCCCTTTTTGATTTTTTTGAGGCAACTTTGTCAATCAAAGCACATATGACATGAGGTTGTCTGGTTACAAAGGCAATTAGAAAGGCAGCAAGCACATAATGCTAACACTTAGCTGTTAGCTAGGCTACAATGTTAATCACAGGTGATTTCAGAAAGCGAGTGAACTTTCCCACTTTAATGTCAAAATGCACTCATTCAAGACAGCGAGACAGTCGTGTAAACATACACTTAACACAAGCAATAACATCTGGATATCTTAAAAAAGCAAAGCGTTTACTGTGTAAAACACTGTCCCGTAGGCCTGCAGAGGAGGCTAACGTTAGCAAGCCAGAAAACAGTGAAAAAACCAGTAAGCTGATGTTAGCCATATTGCTAACGCCTCAGCGTTAAGTCCATTTTCAACGAGAAATCGCCGAAATAAGACGCGAATATACTCCAACGGGAGCTCGTGAACAACATTCACTCTTTGAAGCAGAAGGAGGTTTTAGATAAAGTGAGTGTTTAGGAAAAAGCGACCCTTTACCTGCAAAGAAGTCCAATCAGAAAATTGATGTTTACAGATCCGTGATGATAGACCGTGTGTACGCTCCGTGCGTAAAAACGGATAGGTCCGCTGGACGGCGGTTGGCTGGACGCAACGTACCAACACAATACGTCCCTCTGAGTAGGATCAATTAAAAAAATTCTCCCCAAACTGCGAGACTGGAAAGGGAATAAGGCCTAAATTGCGGGCGTCGGTCGGTTATGTTTTGTCCCGCATGAGGCCTTGTCAGTGGGCTGAAGCCTGCTGTGGGTTTACATACGGACCCAGATGAGCCCTTTGTTCACGGGAGGACATGAACAATAGCTGTAGGCCCTCCTCCTCCTCTTCTCCCTCCGCAATGCATTTGCTTTTCTCTCCTCTGCCCAGCACCGCCAGCCGCCCTCTCTCCCTCCTCCACCTCCTCCTCCTCCCCCACTAATGCACAACTGCACATGAAGGTTGTCTGGTAAGCATTTTTTTCACTTCCACCTCCGTGCATCCCCTCGCTTCCTTGTAACTGACACAGATGAGAATTGGCCTAATGCAGTCGAGTGGAAGTGTGTTTGGAAATAAGGCTGCAAAGGGATATTCATGTTTGTCTAATTAGCGCACATCAGCAAACAGCTGAAAGGAGACAGTGACAGCCAGGACTCTGGTCATTTGCATCACAGCACGGTTCCATGCCGTGCAATGCATGAACAGTTGATGCAGCAGCCTGATCAGTCAAAAGTAGATAAAGCTCTTCTCAAATAACTTACATAAGAGGACAACAGATTTGCTTTGTTTACAATTAATTGTGTCTTTGAGTTTGCATACTGAACTGTCTCCAAGGTAGGCCAGTAAATCCTTTACTATCTGAAATCTCTTTCTCTCACTTTTCACACACACGCTCACACACACACAGAGGAAGCACTAAGCCAAAAGGAGAATCTCATAGGCCCCTAAATCTGCCTAAATCGGCTCAAATTATAATGAGATATTCAGATCACAGCCAGCAAGGACTGATCCATATGGCCAAAGTTTGGATATAAAAAGAACAAGCAGCATTATGTCAGTAGTTTTTCATGTATTTGTGTAACTGTGCGTCGTAGAATTAGCTGAACTGATATACATTATTCATCCCTATAGGAAGAAAATAATTAGGACTGCTGACATTTTTCTCAGGTGATCCCACATCAAGGTTAAAACATTTTCTATGCTGAAAAACACCAAAGTTCTTCCCCTTGGCTCCATTATTTAGAGGGGTTGTAGTCACGGGCATGAATCTGCTTCTGATTTATTCACTACTCATGTACACAGCGAGTGAAAACACAATGTTTCATAAATGATTTATTTGCAAATTAAGCTGCTCTTGGGAGCTGCTTTTTGGAAACGGTTAAAAGGCTTTCACAGAGGCTGCTGTACGTCCAAACACCAGCACTGATAGGTGATACTATTTTCTTCCGACAGCATTATTTGGGTTGAAAAGGTATTATTTCTGAGGTTTAAATATACAAGTTTAAGTATTTTAACCCACAGATAAAGGGTTTATACATATGTATAAGTAAGTATTATTGAGATTTAAAATATGCATTACTGTATTGAATTTTTTGTTATTATAATATACACAAGATTTATCTTAGTATTTTCTATAAAGTAGCCTAAATGTTCAAGGTTGAAATTCCAGAGTAGGGTTGAGCGATTTCAAAAAATCATTTATCTTAATATTATTGATCCAATAGCTTATAGTTATGCTGCTTCAATATTGCAGGGATGACCATTGGTGTTTTCACAAAACTTTATGAAATTATTGATAAGGAAGAAGTACCGGTAATGTGGATTTAATGACTAAGTCATCATTGTGCAAAGCAATAAATCACAAGATATTTCACAACATTTATACATACTTTATGCCATAAAGAAAGAAAAAGCGTAAAAATATATGAAAAAAGTTACATATGAATTTTTAAAATGCATTGTACATGTATAGTACAAAATACATAAAAATATAAAATATAAAAATACATATATATGTGTGTGTAATATATATTTGTTATAAATGTATATTTTCATACACACAAAAATAATATTTCCATTTCATACTTAAGCTGTAATAAATTAAATATGATAAATTGGATTCACTGATTTACCTTTTCAATAATTTAATAATTTATTCTATTGTTTAATTGTGAAGGTATTGTTCCCTTACCCGTTTTATGTCACTCTCACACCTACTAAAATCCAGTGCCATATTATCCTCTCAACTGTGAATTAATGAGCTTCATAATAAAACAATTTCCTCCATCATCTTGAATATTCTGTCAAGTTAAGTTCTTTTATTGTATGTTTATTTTTTTGCCCCTGTATGTTCAACTGTACTCTCCGGCCCTCTCGTCATGTTATGCCTACTTTTCTTTGAAATATTTGCAGATTTTTTCTGTTTTCATATAGAATCTCAGAAAATAAACTCTCTGCAATGGCAAAGTCAAACGTGAAAATCTTTTCAGGATCCCGTATTGGGAGAACTCTTCGGTATGGTGAAGTGTAGTCTCTCTAGAAGCCAGACATGTAGAGAGGATAAGCTGCTCTGAGGCCTTACTCTCACCCGACCACCAACAAAGATGCTCGGGCTGAGTTTATGTGTATTAGTTTGACCATGGTAAGCTTGTGACTGGAGCACTTCACAGCTCACGAGGCTCCTGTCACTCTTTTGGCAGCATCTTTGTGTGTCTAGTACCAGGGGGAGGTGTAGTCAGTAGTAGCTTAGAGTGTCTGTTGTGGGTGACTTATGTGGATTTGCCTATCTTACATTCGCTGGACCCTGTAGCCATGGCAACACGAGCAGTCAATGCTGTCACGACCAGAGCGAGGCAAAGTATCATCCATGGAAATGGACACACAAGGGTTAATCCTGTGTGTGTGTCTGTGTACGTGTCACTGTGTGTGTCTGCAAAGCTTGCCCATTGAAAATGGTACATGACAGGGTTAATCCTCACTGCATGTGTGTAACTGTGTGTGTGTGTGAGTGTGTGTATGTGTGATGAGGAAGAGGTGGGGGTGGGAGGTGTGTCAGGATAAGGCTTGAAGGGTTTACACACACCGTCTCTTACGCTCTCAGGCATAGGGCAGGTCTTATCTTCAGCCAGCACCCCAACCTGCGGCTCTCTCTCTATCACACACACACACACACACACACACACACATACACAGTGCTGCCTAACCTTCACTTCACCAGCTAGCCTCATTTTCCAACTCACAGTCACACATTCACACCTAAAGCCATAAATCCACGTACGTAAGTGATTAAAGCTGCAGCGTGTGGTGGCTGAATAAACTCCCTAAACTGCACAGTGTGATGTTTGCAGTGGGCTTACACTCAAGTGCAACTTGTTTAATTTGCCTTTGTCAATGTCACAAAAACAGGAGAAGCAGCTAGACTCATACAGCATTTCTTTGAGCAACAACACACCAAGAAAAACAGTGAGAAAAACATCTTTTTCAGCGGTTTTGATTTGTTTGACCTCAGGGCTTTTGTTGCTGAATCAGCTATCAGAGCGACAACAAGAAAAAGGTCAGAAAGTGAGACTTACCTCCTTCAGTTTCTAGCTGTTCTGACATTGCCATTTTGTCACCCACAAATGCACTTTCACAGCCACATACTGATCTAACTCAAAGACTTGGTCTCTGTTTTCATGCCTCTCTTTCTCTGATATCAACCACGTCCAGACTGTCAGGCTCAGGGGCACGAGGAGGGGGGAGGAGGATGCCTACAGTGTGTGTGTGTGTGAGTGTGTGTCTGCTGTCATGCACGTATCATCTTGTGTATGTGCAAATGTGTGCAGCCTGCCACTTCCACTCGCTAGTCAACAGGAAGCCGAGTGGCACACACATCTGCCAGCGTTCTGATAACAACCCTCCCAGTCGCCCTCCCTTCAACACAGTCTTAAACAATGATCTAGGGACATTCTTGTGTTGGTGTGTGTGGAGGCAGCCCTGACCAAACTGATCCAATAGCTTAAAGATGTGACTTGTTTTTACCTCAAACAGCAATTAAACCAAAAAAAAAATCCTGTTTCAAAGGTTGCACTCACCACATTTTGTTCTTCATGTTGAAGCTACGGGTTTACAGCATTTTAATCACTCCATTTAATGTCACACATACTGTAAGCACATCAGTGGCACAGTTGCATTCCTTGATACGGAAGCAAATGTCTCTGGAGCTCCTTTCAGTGGTCACTGTCTGCCAGTTTTGATGCATTTGGCAGCTCAGCTCTATAGTCTGTCATTGGATCAAATGGAGGGACAGAGATCTGTCTGTCTGATTCAGCTCTGATAAAAGATCCAAAGGACAAGCTGCCACTTTTTGGAGAAACAGGCACTTATGGAGCTCATTCAGCAGCTTCAGTGAGTCAGAATCAGCCACACTTCTCTGCAATAGTACTTGTACTGCACTGGAGTACTTCCATATTTTGCTCCACAGGGAAAATGCATTTATTATCATCACTGATTCACTTTTACATACAAAAATAAAACTAAAACTAAATAAAACTACGATGTAATGTTGCAGATTAAACTCTCCATCTATAAAAAATAAAGATCATCAAAAAAAAAAGTCAGTAGTAGGCCTGTAATGAGCCCATCCAACCATTTCATTCATTCCAAGTGAAATGGTTGGAAAAAGCAAGTGGTCAAACTATTGACTGTTAAAAGACAGATGACACGGAGCTTAAACATTTCCATTGCCCCCTGGTGTCTGTCTACAGTATAGGTCATAAATCCCCCCAATGTTAGCATAACATGAGACTTGGGCCTAACTAAATAATCAAAGTATATGTCAAATATACTATACTGTCAAATATATGTTTCTCATTTTAGTTAGTTTTTTTCATGCTTGTGCATGTTGAAGAGTTCATTTTTCTCAGTCTGATTTTATTTAGCTGTTTGATGCCAAAAAAATGGAGCATAAAGTCATACTTAGCATCTAATCCTACCCTGTCGGGGGGATGTAAGGGCAGGTACCTCAGCTCCATCTGCCAATCCCTTCTACCCAGACTCTGCCCCCAAATAATGTCACCAGCACAAGATGGCAGCACTGGTGTCAGGCATATTTTGGCTGCATTATTGTACTGTGGGAAATAATGAAGATGCATTATTCATCTTTTTAAGCATTAATGGGTCAAACCAGATTCAGCACCAATGTGACTTTTTAACCATGGTGAGAACTGAGGGAATTTGCTATGTTGGTCATTTATGTTTATTCTGATATTTTTTCTGTTTTTTTAATAGGTGAATAAGACACAGGGTAGTTCAAGTGTTTTGGAGAAGTGGAAGAGAGCCTGGTTGAGTGGGCTGGGATGTTTTTAGTTAAATAGTTTCAAAATTGAGCTATACTTGATTTTTTTCAGGTTAACCACACCAGCTTTAACATTTTGTATGTTTGTTTTTTAGAAAAACAAGACATTATATTAAATGAAGACATTAAATCCAGTCCATCCGGTAAGAAAGTTCACTCACCCAGCCTGAACACTTAAACCCTTAGTCTTCTTCAATTTTCTTTCTTTTTTTCTGTTGTAACTGCTGCCTATGTTTTGGGGGCAGAATTCTGGAAGACAAGTAAATTTGTCAACCATCAGAGATTTCTACCCAATTAAAATGTTTGCTGTGTACATAGGGTTGAGAAAAAAACAGTTCTCAAAATCAAAATCGAAGCAGTTAAGAAATTGTAGGTGATCACTGAAAATATCCATGTCCCTGAAGTAAACCTGAAAAAAATTCATATATTTGAGACTGAAACCTCCACAGTCATCCACACTCATGCATCATTCGTCGATCTTAAAGAACAAATAAGTAAAGAATTAAAAATAATTAAATTCACTTCTTAATCAAACATGAAATTTCTCTGACTCTGTTTCTACTCTTGTGGAATAAACCTTAGAGGATTTTCAATATAGAATCAGCTGGTCAAATAACTCACACGTAACCTTAGTCTGCAGACTTTGATTGTTATATTTGGCTTCTTGGACTTTTTCTGACAATTGTTTCTTCAAAATAACCATTCTAGTTAAAAGTTAAGCCAAAATTCTTACAGCTCATAGTCTGAGATAACTGCTTTATGTCAATATTTAAGTATATTTTAATTCATGTAAAGAAGTACCTCAATTTGTCACGCATTTATTTTTTTGGGGGGGGGGTTGTCAAGCACAGACATTCCCCTTTGATGATTTTATACATAAGCACTTTCCAAATTCATTTTGGAAAAAGGCGTATTAGGCATCAGAAGACATATATACCATGTATTTATATTGCCCGATAGAGAATTTTCCTTGCACCTCAACTGAATAAGTTTTAGTGGTAATGAAGTGTTTTGACGTTATTGTATTGCTTGTTTTCCTTGAGTGAAAGATCAGAATACTTCCTTCTGCTTTTGTGTCAGACATAAAAATTGCTATTGATGCAGCTCCTTCACAAGTAAAAACAACAAAAAAAACCAATAGTCTGAGCTGTTATGCAAATGTGATAAAAAAGTAAAACTGTATGTTAATGATGCTGTTGCTTTACAGCACCAAGCTATCACTTGATTTACAGTCAGGACTTCATCATGTTTCATTACCAGAGGAAGAGAGATTAGAACTGACCTACAATCAGAGGGTGTCTTTTGATAGCAGTGCCCTCTTGTGGCCACAGTAAGCCAGTGTGTTTGTTTTCACACGGCCCTACAGTATTCTCTCACTCAGCGGGTGAATTCCCGACTCAGGATTTTCTCTGGCAGGCGAACACAGACACACTGCAACAAGGGAACTTCAGCTGCAAGCGTGTCACATGTTAGCACAGGCCAATGGGTGAAGGGATTAAATCAGAAAAAAACAGCTCCAGTGTGAGCCAGTTTGTCATTAATATATTATCTGTTTTCCAAAAAATAGTGACCCCCCAATAAAAAAGATAGATACATTTACTTAACAACATAATGATTAGCATTATTAGCCAACATCCCTGGTTTATTCTCCTCAAACTGACTGCAGGTGGCCTTTACGCATAGTGTGTATGTGTGCGTGTGTGTGTATCCGTGTGTGTGTCTTAGTGTCAGATGTGTGTGTGGCAGCGGCGGCGGCAGTGGCTGGTGTCAGCTGACAGCTGTGTGAGGGGAGATGACAGTGCCCTGATGCTGCATTCTCTGTTCTCTGGGAGCCATTTTGTCTGTCTCTGATCTCAGAGTCAGGGGGGGGGGGGGGGGGGGGGGGGGGGGGGGGGGGGGGGGGGGGGGGGGGGGGGGGGGGGGGGGGGGGGGGGGG
>JAPZDV010000020.1:20328008-20366386 GCA_029814665.1 Acanthurus lineatus | reverse complement strand
ACCAGCCCACACAGCCCCAATGCAATTTTAATGCCCCCACGCTTCAAAATAAACACACACAGGCTCATGCACACACAAACACACACATTCTGAAGTGCATACATGAAGGTTTAAATGATCTTAAGGAAATCTATAAGAAATCTGTTTGTGCCTGTGTGTGTGTGTGTGTGCTGTAGCCGTCTGAGTGGCTTGTTACCATCCAGCAAAAGTCTGCTACATGGCAGGGAGGGCAAAGGCGGGAGGTAAAAGGGGGAGTAAAAAGGGAGGAGGACAGAGGAGGGGGCGATTGACGTGCCTCCACTCTCCTTCTATGTCGTCTCCCTTTCTCACTCATTCACTCTCTCGCTCTGTTAGTCTTTCTGTCTGCAGTATGCCACACAGTGTTGCTCTCTCGCTTCACTCATCTTCCTGTCTACTCGGCCATTTATCTCTCCTGCCCTCCCCCCTCTCCTCTCTCCTCCCAATCTCTCCTCCCGCCTCCCTCCTCCCTCACTGTCTCGCTCTTTCCTTATTACTCTTTCTTCCTCTCTTACCTTTCCCTCCCACTGTCTCCATCACTCTGTAATCTTTCTTCCATAACAAGTCATTTGTCTTTTCCTGTTAGATGCACAAGTTTGTGTTTGTGTGTCAGTGTGTGTGTGTGTGTGTGTGTGTGTGAGTGTGAGAGAGAAAGCAAGAGAGATATAGTTAGGCCCAAGTAATAGACAAAATGACACCTGATTGTTAAAGACAGTCTGGGTGATATTTCACACTTTCTTGTTTGTTAACAAAGATTGAACTCAGCATATTCAAATGAACCTGCAAGTCTTGTCTGTGAATCTGATTGTTACTCTTTAGCTTCATCACAATCCAAAATACTGACACACACATTAGTGGGCAAAACTGTACATCGGCTGACATGTCTCTTCATTACCCTAAGCCAGAGCACTGTACTTTTCCTTAAGTCTATTTAATATACATCATCCAGCTGCTGTAAATACTCATTTTAACTTCCTATAACTCTAAATTTGTGTTATTCCATTGTTAAAAATAGTCCCCCAACAAATGCACTCCTATACTTGTTTGAGTAACATTTGCTCAAAGCTACGGTGTCTTAATGAAAGGGCCCAATAACAAAGCTTTAAATCTTTGGGAGGAACCAACTGGTTTGCTACAAATGGATGAAGTTAGAAATTATTGAGGGACTTATCACCGCATTAATGGTTTCGTTCTTCTGTGGTGTTTTTTTTTTGTTTGTTTGTTTGTTTGGTTTTGTTTTGTTTTGTGTTGTGTTGTAAATGATAATAAGGAAAACATTGAAAATTTACAGCTTAATACTTCAAATCATAGATTTTTAGCTTGAAGGTCAGAACCCCAGGAGAAAATTGTGAGATGAATCCAAGGAGTTGAGACAGGATTGAAGGAGTTTTCAACATTTTTGGGGAAAACACTTCATTCATTTTATCGATGGGAAAATTCATAAGAAAATTGGAAACACTCTCATGTAAACACGGAGCTACAGCTAGTACCTGGCTCCATTTAAAGGCTGGTAACCTCTGTCTCAGCACCACATACAGTAGACCTACGTATAGAAATTTTCCAAAAGGTCATGACCTCAACTGAGCGTACAACCTCCATCAGAACACACATACTCTCACCTCATTAGATTACATGGCATAGGCTTCATTACAATCCACACAACATAAACAGAGCTGAGCCATAAATCTAAAAGTAGGAATATAAATATAGACATCCTGTGCTGTTTCCCTCCAAAATGACATCACAGAGGTTCTCTCTTAACATGCAACGAGGAGCAGAAGTCTGCATAGATCGCCTCCCCCACATATTTCTACTTGCTTTTTTTAAGACACTTGCTCTTTGTCTCCCTCACTCTCTTCCTCACCCTCTGTCTCATTAGGCAGTATCTCATTTTGAGGAGGAGAGTGTTAAGCCAATCAGAGAGGGGAAGAAAGAGCAGAGGAAGGAGGGAGATGGAGAGGGAAGGGAGACAGAGAGGTTGCAGGAGAGAGAGGGCAGAGATGAGGAGAGAGAAAGGGAAAGAGAGGGAGAGAGTGAGAGACGGAGGAAGAGAGAGAGCGAGCGATGGATGGATGGAGGGAGGTAGGGACGGAGAAAGAGAGAATAAATAGCTCTGGCGCACTCGTCCCCCATTACCCCGGGAGGGCACTGTCGCCATGGCAATGTGGCAGAAAAAGGATAGCACAAGCATGATGAGCTTCTAGACACACACACACACGCACACACACACACACAAACACACTTACAAATGCAAACTGTGATTCACGCACATATCTGCCTACATTAACAGTTTCATAGGGACAGTTTTGACAAGTTCATACTTTCAAAGGGATCTACACACAAACACTGTCTTGCACCTTAGGATAATTATTTATACGGGAGTACACGCGCTCACACACACACACACATTAACAGTTTGTCAGTTAGAAGATGGTCAAATCCCACATAACACAGACAAACAACTGTGACTGAAAGCTGCTGAGGCTGAAGTAGAAATGACAGACAGAAAACACAAAATCGGAAGGTAAGGATATTCATCAGAGAAGAAAATCACAAAAGAGAACAGGAGAGCAATTTTTGGAGCCAATCAACTATCACAGTTTCCTGTTTTTGCTGCCTGAAAATCAATTTTACTTTCATTTCTCTTGGCTATACAGTGTAATCATTAGGAACGTCTTGGTCAATCCTGAACTGACCTTTCTGTCTGACTTGGGGGCTGCACCCAAGTTGTAAACGAGGCACTGACATATGATCAATGTACAAAGTTGTTAGGGGTCACATGTTAGCAATCAGTTGCTTTGGCTTTTAAATCTTGCAGTGGACATGAAGAGACACCAGCATTCATTCATTTGTACTCAAGTCCAATATTCCTGCTTTTTCAGCTCTGTTTGGTTTTAACCTTCGGGAAACATCTGTCTCTGCTTTCTGCTCAACTATGTTCACAAGCTAGTTGCTAACACTGTCTGCTGAACAGGTACACTGGGTTTATATCCTGCTGCTATGGGAAACAGTGCTGATGGGAGCATAAGTATGTTGCATGTATAAAAAAAAAACAAAACGATGAGCCAAAAGACACTAAACCAGTCAAGTCTACAAACAGCAGGTCTGTATTCCTTAATGCTGATGTTTAACAGCTGTAGTATTAGTTTTTATTTATTTTATTTTATTTTTCATTAATTTAGCATGTTAGTGTGCTAACATTTTTTATTTAACAATAATGTCAAGTAGCCTAGCTGAGTCTGTTAGTAATGTCATTCTTTTGCAGGGCTTTGCTCATATTAAACACATTATGACCTGGTGGTGGAGCTACAGAGAAAGGCTGTGACATGAAAGTTCCAATAGCTATCAAGAAGTTTTAATCTTAACAACAAATGTTAACCTCATGGTGGTGCTATGTGAAAAATTAAACCTGCAAAAAAATCTAATAATTTATTAAATGGTTGCTAAAATATTTTATCTCGGCAGTGGAAAAAAAAAATCTGACGCTGTCATCCATATTTACACTGCTAGCATGACTGAAATACTGACAACTACTCCTCTTAGTGGATATGTGTTTCAGATTAGGATAAATCAGATCAAATTAATCAACTGATCGGATTTACCCTACTCAATCTATCCAAGGTAAATTAGAGCCCCTGGTTTGTCTCTGTGACCCCTGTGACCTGAAGCTTTGGCTCCTGGCAGCTTCGGAGACAAAATTCAGTTCCCATGCCATTTCTGTTGATGGTTTTGCACTCTGTCAACAAACTAACCATGCCTGTTACCAACAAGCCTGTTACAGAAATTCAATAATGACAGATCCAGCAAATTGAGAACCAGTGGAGAAACACTTGCCCACTGAAAAATTTTGCCCAAGAATAAAACAAACCACCCCAAGTCAGTAGACTGAAGATAAAAATGGCTTTGGCATTGCTCTAATGCTTTTGTTGCAGCACACTCATCTTGAAAAGTTGTTTGGATGGCAAATGTGGTGGTTAATTAGTTCAGGAAATCTTGTGTGCATCCAGCCTGAAGGCCAAGCAGAGAATGAAAGAGGCTGTTCGGAGCCAGCCAGCCCTCTGTAAACTCTCATGTAAGGCAGAGTCTGCATCCTGTTTCTCTCAGCTACATTATTGATGCAGGCTTCGGTTTCCATGCTGACCATGTTTATGCGCGTACGAGCCTGCGCCGTAAACATGTACGCCTGTAAGTCACTACCTTTGGCTCGGCAGTCTCTCACCTTTGCTGTTCTGTGGAAGGGTTGGTCTCCTCCAGTTGATGTTTTGTCACTTTGTCTCCTCCTCTTTTCACCTCTCTGCACGCCTTCTTGTTTTCCTCACCTCCGTTCTTTTTTCCACTTGTCTCCTTCCTCCTCCTGCTCTCTCTCTCAGGCCCTCATTTCTCACCACTGGATTTTCTATGCACCATGTGGGGGGGCATTCCTCTCCTCTCTCCTATGAAAGCTTAAGAAAAAGAAGATTTACTTTTTTCAGAGTAAAGAAAATCAAATGAGGACGACAGCTATACAACTCCTTTACTTAGCAGTTTCAAAGTAACTCCTGTGAGTCCTGCTTCCCGCTGTGGGGAAGGTGTCAGGTTAAAGATCAGAGTGCTTTTGCCTTTTTATAACACGCTGTTACTCAATATCTGAAAGGTCATAGAAGTGCATACATTCTCATGTGCAAAATATAACATGACTGAGCAGCTTAGATGACGGGTCATATGGAAAAACACATACATACGCACACATATGCACATATGCACGCGTGCTCACACACACACTTACACACCCACACAATAGCAGCAAGTGTAAGGGAGGCTGAACAGCATAAACCTGACTCCAGACCTCATGGGTTCTTTAAAAATTCAAACATGCCAAAAGAACACCGTGGGAGTCCTCCTGCAGGTTAAGAGTGAGAAAGGGAGGAAGGGAGGAGAGGCAGCAGGGAAAGGGGGGACAATGGAGAGCAGAGGAGTGAGAGACATGAAAGAAAAATGGGAGGGAGACGTCTTTATTTTTTTTTACTCTTCCTCCCTTTCCTCCCCTCTGAGAATGAGAGTGAAGTCTGGCACTATGAAGACCTTCAGGGAGGGAGGGAGGGATTTTGCTGTTTTTCAGTGAGGATTAGTTACTGAACAAGTGTTATACCTTTCCAAGCAAAAAACCAAAGGGGGACAGTGATTGTGGATTGATTAAAATGAATGTGTGTGTGTGTGTGTGTGTGTGTGTGTGTGTTGGTTGAGGGGGGCATGTAACCGGGCGCTGATGCTGCAGTAAGGTGACCCACTTACAAAGAACCCCCCCGAACATACACAAGCGCGCACACACACACACTTACACAGCCTCTGCGTACTTCTGAACACTCTCACACTTCACCCGCTGGAGACTAGAAGATGCTTTGGCCCCATTTCAGACGGTAATGTGTTTCAAGAGTTTCGAGAGATGAGGTGGGAGGTCATTTGTGTGTGTGTGTGTGTTTGTGTGTGTGTGAAGCATGGGTAAAGAGAGATATAACAACAGGAGAGAAGAAGATGTGGGATTAAAGGCTATGGGGTTGGAGTCAGAGAGGTAAAACCGTGAGAGGTCACTAAGCAGATGCGTTGTAGGTAAGTTGTATATGGGAAATACATGCCAGATGGCCCTGTGAATCAAAGTACATGAACAGGGAATGCATGGTAGCTCGTTAAAGTGCGTGTCCGTGAGCATGTTTACCTCCCAGCTAATCTAGCACAACCACTGACTCTGTGTACCGCCATGACATTCAGCAAAAAGGTCAACTCCTCGCCGGTATGCATGAGATAAGAGTCCAGACACATCCATAGTGGTTCACAGAAACACAAGGAGATTAAACAAGATAACACACTCATACACAAATGGAGAGGTGATGAACGCGAATTCATCACATATCCATTTCAGACATGTCTGAGTATCTGATTTGCATCCACTGGGGAATAGGTGGCTTTCATGGAGTAATCAGCTCACTGGGAATTAATTCATTCTCAACTTTAGAGAGCTCAAAGAAAAGCAGAAGGTGTGAGAGAAACTCCATGGAAGGTGTATGATATCACCATCTAGTGGAGAAAACAAGTTATAGCAGAATTATCCACAACATTTGCTGAACGTAATATTTCAACTGATCAATCTGAAACAGTACAGGGATGTTTAACCAAGCCTATTACAAAGTAAAAGTAAAGTAAAAAAGTATGACCAAATTGTGTAAAAGTTTAATTTCTTAAAATAGTTTCTTTTTAATCTGTGTCCTAAATTATTGGAGTAACACTTTATGGGAAAAGCTAGACATTTTTGACAAAACGTTTTGTTTTCTTGCTGAGGATTGGCTAATTAGATAATTAGATAATGGTGAAATTCATACCCTTGCCCTATCTGTCAGATTAATATGAAGCTGCAGCCAGCAATCTTTTACTTATCATATTAAAAGACTGCACACATCCTCCTTCTCAATGAACAAAACCTACTGACCAGGACCTATGAAGCCAAGACAAGATATACCATGTTTATAAGTGAGCACTTGAAGTGTTATCAGTATATTTTGTTACAGGTCCAGAGCAAGGCTTGCTGTTTCCAGAGAGACCACTCCTCAGTTCTATAAATGGTGTTTTTGTCATTAGAATTTAATTTCACTCAATCAGAGTTTCTGACCACCACTCATCAGCCTCACCTGGTGAAGGTATGGTGGGAAGTGACATACATGATGTCAGTTGTTCAAGCTGGTCTGGTTGGACCAGATTTATCCTTAACAGAAAAACACTCTAGCTCCTGAAGAAACTATTAATTCTGTTGCAGAACAACTTTAACTGCAACGGCACAGAAGGAGATGAAAATAAAACTCTTGGCTGAAAATGTCAATTCAACCATTAAGACACTATCATATGATTTTTCAGGCAGCAAAGTGTGAAGCTTCACAGGGTGAAGTGGAAACAAACAGCAGGTTCTGATTCATGTAACTGCAAAGTACAAGTCATGCTTGGGCTCTGCAATGTGAGCACAAGTGATTCATTGCAAATATTCAGTCATGATGATCTCGTGTTCAATACATATGCTTTCTGAAGCCTGAGCACATATTAATGAATGCAAAGACTTAAATCTAGACCTCTGCAGGTGCCACTTCAAGTGGAATAAGGTAGCAACACTGTTGTTAGGCTCCAACAGCAAAACATATGAAGGTGGAGGGTGTGTACACATGTTAATCAGGTAAGTCAACACATCAATATTGCAATGTCTGGACATGCAGGTAATCTGTTTGTCCTGGTGATAAGGCACAATACCGAAAGCAGACACACTCTTTGCTTTGCCATACGACACACTGCTTTAAAGGGTTGCTTGTGTTGTGCCATTTATTGTGTGTTACATGCTTTGTGATACGCGCGATGCTGATGCACTCATATTTTCACAAATATTACGTGGGAGATAATGGAACTCCTGGGTGAATTTAACACATTTACAGAGTGTTCTTTCCACTTTCGAGACAACTCCTGCTATGCTATTAGTGCTCTCTCTATTAAACCAATCTGCTATAAAGGGAAAAAGCAGATCCAAACAAATCATTATTTTGTACAAGTGAGGTAGCTTGCGGAGGTATTAGACATCATGCATTTTACGACAGTATTCTTACTTTACTTGAGCACAAAGTACAGTTGATAGTTGACTGCTGTTAAATAATTCATAGGATAGCTAAATTAAAATTATAATATTGACTACTCACACTTAACTGCAGCATTTAATTGCAGCAGCCTGCTGTCTATCTCTATTAAAAGGAACTTTATGTCTTTTGACACCAGATGTCGCTTTTGAGCAATATTCTTTTAAAAATGTAAGATGTAAAGTTCTACTAGCAATATTTTTGAAGTTATTACCTTAGTGAAATTCTAAACAGAGTATAGAAGTGGCTTAAAAGCACTGTTCTGTAACGAAAAGTGAAAGTATTTGCTATTTTCTGAGGAAAACTAATTGACAACCACCACGGAACACATAGCTGACTCTGGATCTGATTTCGACTTCTCTCTACGTTCTCAGTAAAGGCATGGTTTATGTCGATCTGATCCCAGGTCGGTGTTCCCTGCGCTCTCCCATGTGGTGACCACGTGTCCTGTCCGGCCTGCCAGCGAACCATGTGGAGCAGCAAGATGGCGGCGCGGTGGAGGCGAAATGACGGGAATTTAAATGCCGGCAACAGCATCTTTCCGTCCAAGAACAATCCTAGTGAGGTACCAGTTTGCTTGTATTAGCTATTGTGACATCAGAACAGACGCATGCGAGAGGGTTTTGATGTTTTATTGAGAGACTTTCCCCGGTTTCGGGAGGCCACATGCGGTCATGGCGACACGTGGCTGAGCGGTGTAGAAGTTAAACTGAGACAGACTGAACTGCGAGTAAGCTGAGCTGGGTTTTTATCTCACATTTGGACCACTAAGTTACTGAACGGCTCAGTGCTAAGCTAATAATAAGCTAACACCACTACCTCTCTGTAAATGTTCGATATAAGTTCATATCACAGACGAGATATTGGAGGTAAAAGCTGACGGAGAGACAGAAGTACTTCCTGCATGATGTACAGGATGTCCAGATAAGGCTACCCTTTCAGTTCTGTCCCTTTTCGTTATTTTCTCGTCGTAAGACTTAACCATCCTTTGCTTTGCTGTGTCACACTTAGTTTTAAATGTTTACAGGCAGACACAAGGCTAGAGTGCACTGTTGTGACCGCGGAGTGTCTAATGTGTGTGACAGTGAGAGGATGAGAGGTCGGTGTGGAGCGGCCCGTCAGCCGTCAGGGGATTCTGAGCTCCTCTGGTGTCCTCGTTTCCCCCTCATCTGCTTCCTGATTTTAATTTACCTGCATACTTTTATCCTAATGAAACGCTGTTTAAGTGTGGCATTACTTTTCATATACAGGCATGGCATTTTTTGTTAGAAACATACATTTACACTGTCCATTTCTATCACAGAGATGTATTTTCAGATATTGTTTGAGTCGTTTTCAGTTTTTGTAGAGTTTCAGCAGTATCTGCCAGCTCAGCTGAGCGAGAGTTACAGAAAGTCCATCTGAAATCAATGTAAATGTTTAAGTGTTTTTCGAGTAGAAATGCCACAAATTCACAGGTTTCAGCTTTCAGATGCTGTAATTAGTCAAACCTTTTTTTTTTAGAGCATTTAAGTACCTCCACTTTTAGAATTTGCAACCAGTATTTTCAACTGGTCTCTGACATTTTAAAGGCCAGATAAATAATTTATGAATTAATTTAGAAAGTCTTTACTCAACATAAATGTTAGTTTAAGCCTGATTTTCGAATATTTTTTTAGCTGTTGAATTTAATTCTGATTTACACAAAGATGTCTCTCTCTGTTAATGTTTATTTATATTTGTTAATATTTGATCATATTTATTCAGCTCATTGATTATTAAACATGGACTAATCATTCGTGCTACTTCTGTTTTTTTCAAAGCTGTATTTAAAGCACTGAAATGTTAACTCTTCCTGTTTAAGCTGATAAAGATCAGTTTGAGCCCGTTGCATCCTGTGCCTTGACTTCTGGTCACACCCAGAGGAAGGAGTGTTTTGCAGCGTTGCAGGAGGCAGAAGTAGACTGGATTAGTGTTTCTGCAAATATACATCAAATGGATGCAATGTGATGTGTGTGTGTGTCTCTGCAGCCAGTTCTGAGTCAACATGGTGATGACGGTGTGGAGATGGACACACAGTCCTGCGTGGATCACTCAATCCTGGCCATTTTTGAAGACTCTAGTGTTGCATCAGAGGTTAGAATTGAATCCAGATCGTAACAGTGAACTGTTCTTAAAAGGATCTCAGGGAATAAAACAAAGCTGTGGCCTTTTTACACTAGAAGTATTGAAGTTGTGGACAGTTTTCCCATTGTCTAATCCTCAGAGCCCAAAATTGAAACTCACCAAATGTCTGTAGAATAAAAATTTGGCTTATAACCTGGATTCTGGTGCACCTTTACAGAGTAAGAGGGGAGTGGAGGAAGAGAGTGAGACCCTGCTGTCAGCCCTGAATGAGATACTGGACAGCGTGGAGTATGACGACAGGACTCTGTCTCCCTTCGACAGCCTGCCTGACACCAAACTCCTCACCCACCCAGAGCACAGAGATGACTCAGTGGTAGGTTCACGCTCATGAAATATTAAAAAAAGCTGGAAAATTACTTAAATGCAAACAATAATTAGATTAAACCAATTCCCAGTCCATTGCGTTGCAGCGGTACTTCCTGGTTATGCTGTTCTAAGGATTTCACAATGATCACATGAATTTGCCTTTTAAAAAGCCACTTTGTTAGGAATAGGACTTAGGTAAATGTGAGCCACTTACCTTGACAAAGAGGACAGACAATCCATGAACACAGTAGTTATAAACCTTCCAAAAAGACTTCTGTTAAATATGCAAAGCCCCATTATTTCTCTTTTCTGCTGCTCTCAAGATTTTTTTGTTGTCTCCTCTCCGTAGGAACTTTCACTTGCAGAAAGACTGAGACCAAGATCCAAATCACCAGTCGTGTCCGTTACAGTAAAGAATGATGGAGAAAAAGAGGTCAAGAGCAAAACAGAGAGAAAGAGTCCTCCACACACGTACAAGAAACAAAGTCAAGCATTATTTCCATCAAAAATTAAGAAAGAGGCTGAAGTCGAAGTCTTCACCTCAACTTCTCTTGTCAACCTGGTTAAGATCATGCACTCATACTGTCTGAAACTGCATGTGGAAGAGAAGGGGGATAAAATGAGTCGAAATCACACATTATTCTCTCAGGAAGAGGTGTGGAAGTATGAGAGACCTTCTGAAGAGAGCGATGAAGAGATAAATGTTGTGTCTGATGACGAGGGAACTGTCATGGAGACAAAGGAGGAAAAAGAGGGGGATAGAGAAAGTGATAATAGCAAAGTCTTGAAGAGTTTGTTGGTAAATGGCAGCGCATCCAGAGAGAAGAAAAGAGTGAGCTTTGGCCCAGTCCAGGTGGCTTCCTTTGATGAATCAGTGGAAAAGGGACTGAATGGAAAAAATAGTGGACACACAAGTAAATCTGTATCATTTCAGCTGAACACCACAAAAGCACTCAAAGACTTAGCTAGCTCAGCACCTGAACCCCAAACAATGCCCTCAGAAATGAATAGTAACAAAACTAAGCCTCCGCCACCTAAAGGTGAGACAAAAGCCAAGTCACTCAGCCTCCAGCAGTACAGACAGCTGCGCCAAAAGAGACAGCCCCTGGTGGAAAAACAGGGGAACTACACAACCAAGTGGCCCTCTGTATCTGAGCCCCCCAAAGAGCTGACTCCCATCTTCTGTTTACAGGGACAAAGACAAAACAGTTGTATACCAAAGACAATATATAATTATCCAGAAAGTAAGAGAGGTGGTGCTGATCAGCTCCATAGATCTCCAACTCCTGGTTATAAGACCCATCGCAACTCTGCTGCACCCAGGCCTCCCCCTTCAGAGGCCACACCATCCACTCCTCTCCTTCACACTGGAGCAAAGCGTCCAAGAACTGAATCCAAAATCATCCCATCTGCTGGTCTGCAGCCAGGCATCGTTGCCCACGTAAACGTTACTGAGCCTGGAAGCAGAAAAAGTCCAGTAAAGAAACCAACATTGCTCAGTAGTGATCCCCCAAATCCTGTCCTGCTCCCCCTGTCAGTCAGCCAAACATCACCACCATCTACTGACCACTGTTCAACAGAGTCCAACATGGAGATCTTCAACAGAGGCTCCAACCTAGACAGCACCATGCACTTTCAAGAAATCCAGAATGAATCCTCAGGCACATCTCTTCAACAACAGCCATCCTCTTTGGGCCTAAAATCTGAAGAATTGGTGGTAGACCAGGACTGCACCCCTTTGTTTCAGGAAATTAATATTGGATTTAAGAAAATAGCCTCAGGGGTCTCCTCTGGATCTCCAGCACTGTTCCCAACCTCAACACAAACTGAACCGTCTTCACAGCCTCAAAAATGTAATATAATCTTAGCTAAAGAAGCCAAGCTGGAACCAAAGACTCCTCTGTCCCAGAGTCCAGAAACATCAGGGCAAACCATGTGTCCCTCCTCCTCACCACACTTGAGTCGGCTGTTTGCTCCTGAACCACAGGAGACACTTCATTATGTTCTGCCCAGTACATCCCTGCCTGAGGAACCTCTTCAGTCTGGATTTAGAGGGCAGAGCTCAACATCTGACTCAGGTGACATGACTGGTAAATCAGACATACTGAAGGCATTTAAACTTTTTGTTCATCTTCCAAAGTAATCTTTCCCATCTGTTTCTTCTGCTTCAGGAATTGAAGCATCTGATCTGACCAGTCTGCTAGAACAGTTTGAGGAAACACAAGGTGAGTGATCAGTTTACTGAATACTGAATAACACTAAAACTGGATGCTCATGCCTGGTCTTTTGTAACCTCTTTTGTTCTTCTTCCTCCAGCCAAGGAGAAGAGAGTGGAGCCCAAGCTTGTCAGTTCTTCTTCACCTCCAAGCCAAACAGATGGACACTTAGACAGAACTGAGTCTGCTGGAACAGAACGATCCACTACAATACCATTGACATTCCTCATGGAACCACTGAAGCCTTTAAGCACTTCAGAATCATGTGGGACTCAAGAAATCCTCAGGAATTTACAGCATCTTCAAATGTCAGAGGGTGTGAACATCCCAGAGCCCCTCGGCACTGAGATTGTCCTCAGCACTCAGCGAGATCTGCCAGCAAGACGCAATAATCCTCCATCTAAGGCCATACAGATAATTGAGGCCCGTCCTCTACCGTCCAAGAAGACACACAGTAACCTTTCAGAGTTCCCTGTTGCTCTCTCCTCTCCTCACATATATTCGTCAATATCCTCTGATCACGATTACTGCGAACCTGCAGACCGTTCACTTACAAGCATAACTCAGAGTAGCAGAGCCTGTAATTCCCAGGATTTTTCTGAAACCATGGATGATTTGCAGGTGATCTCCTATGAATCAAGTGCTGCTTCTGAATGCAGAAAACAGACCCCTTCTACTGAAATTAACCCCACCACCGGAGTTGTTGATAACTCTGCAAAGTCTGTGACACAGCACCTCTGTGAGGGACCCAGGTCCAGATCAGAGACGGCCTCGTCTGCAGACAGAGTTCTGTCACTTTCAGACAGCACTGCACCAGAGCAAGACTGTGGTTTTGCAGCTAAAGAGAAGACGACCCCGTGTGCTCTCCCTACGCCTCCACCCAGCCCTCCCATCAGAGGGAGAGACAGAAGGAGAGATCAGAGAGGATCTCCTCGTTCTGACTCCAGCTCCAGTACTTGCTCTTCCCTGTCATCATCCTCTTCCTCAAGCTCTGCCTCTCACTCTCCAAAAAGACAAAAGTAATCATCCTTTGTATTGCATTTTCAGTGTCAGTCTTAGTCACTCCCTTTTTCTGCATCAGTGCTAACACAGTCTTTCTGTCTTGCAGGCGCCATCACAAGCGTTCAAAGAGCAGGTCGTGTTCATTGTCCCCACCTCGCTCCATTTCTCACTCCCCACCTCGGCACTACAGGTGGTCCTACTCGAGATCGAGATGCAGCAGGTCAAGATCCAGATCCTGGTCTCATTCTAGGTCCCCATCCAGATCCCGATCACCATCGCCACAGATTTGCCATAGGCAGTGGAGAAATGCTCACAGGTCAGTTAATTTCACAATTTTTCTGCATAGATGTTCAGTAAAATGAACATAAGATGTAGATGTCTTCCCTTAAAGGTCATTTTTGTTGCATCTTTTTCTGGCTGTATGAGTATAAACTTAGTTGCCGTTTTTCTCTCATCAATGTCATCAACCTTACACCAGCAGAGAGTCCAGGAGGCTCAGACGAGAGCATGAGATCAGGATTCAGAAACTTAAAGCCATAGTGAGTAATAGATTACTGACATGTCAGTTGTGTTCTCTTTTTTTTTTTTTTTTTTTTGAGTAATGAGTGGTAGGTAATAGTACAAATCTTCTCACATAGGATGAGCGCAGGGTGGTGTATGTCGGCCGTATCTGCAGGTCCATGACACATAATGAACTGAGGGAACGCTTCTCTCAGTTTGGAGAAGTAGAATGTGTTTCGCTTCACTTTAGAGAGAGGGGGTAAGTATGCAAAATTCAAATGCTTTTTTAGTCTTAACAGTGTTGTAATCTGTGTTTCTTAGTATTAAAATCTTGCAATTATGCTTCCCATAGTGACCACTACGGCTTTGTCACGTTCTACGACATGAATGATGCTTTTGCTGCTATCGATAATGGCAGCAAACTACGGAGGCCTGATGAGCTGCCGTTTGACCTCTGCTTTGGCGGAAGGAGACAGTTCTGTAATTCAGACTATGCTGATCTAGGTGAGACTTGAACAGAGACAAAAAAGGCCCATTGCTTTTGTGAAGTCAAGCATCTTCCCATGTTTAACTGTTGACAGCGCCTCTCTTGAAGTACCCCTCAAAGCCTTGTTATCACTCTGGGGTTTTTTTTGCAAGCTACAAAATATAATGCTTAATATAATACTCATGCTAGAGTATGTGAATTATCTTGTTTAATAATAAACCAAATTCCATCCAAATACAGCACAGTAAGTTTGAACAAATGCTCCTCCACAGTCATTAATCTGTCAGTAGAAGAAATGGAGTGCACTGACATAAATAGTTGGTTGTGCAGTCTGATGCCATTAAACCATGAAGAGTTTGGAAAGTCCCTCAAACTACCGATGGTCTGGAGAGTCGTCTCCTGTACAGGCACAGAACACGTGTAAGCAGGTGGTCAGTTTTCATCTTTAGGCTGTGTTTAAGTCTACCTTTTTGAAAAAGACACAGGAGGTGTGAGGCAACGCAACAGCTGCCTTTGTTGATGCCAGTTTTTTTACGTTGACTTGGTACATCAAGGCCCTAACATCTGAGTAATGAGCCCTCATCTGGTGTTAACTAGCAGTTGTTTATCAGAATCTTTACCCAGTGATTTTTTTCGTCAAATTGGAAGTTCTAAATGGTGCATGTGTCCTTTTGTGGATCTAGACAAACTTTTTATAGCAGGGAAACATTATGATCGGTATCAAATGATGTTAAGTCCTTATACACCCCTTTATTTTTAACGTGGAAATCATCGAATACAAGTGTAAGCTTGTAATTGTCACTCTTCATAAATGTCATTCTCCTCCTCAGATGCAAACAGAGATGCAGACTCATCCCCTGCCAAGAGCAGGTTTGAGGAGCCTGACTTTGATCAGCTGCTGAAACAGGCTCAGAGAGGATTGAAGAGGTAGCAAAGCGACACAGGGACACCAGGCAGGATGTGACGGAGATGAAAACAGCATTTCTTGATGAACCTCAGAGCATTATGCTCATACTTATGTAGCAAACTTTTGTGTATTAATAGTTATGTATTTGATATGTGTGTGTGTGTGTGTGTGTCCATGTGTCCGTCCTTGTGTGTTTGTGTGTGTGAGGGTGTCCGTGTGTGTCTGGCTGCAACTAATGTCAATACCATGGGACCCATCAGTTTAACATTTTTTTGTACACATTTATGACTTTATGCTCAAGGACCTCATGTGGTTGCAGTATTTCACAGTTTTTGATAAACCTGTTTTTTACTGAAAACCGTTTTATACTGCAAGTGATCTGTGATTAACACCAGCTTCATTTTGCCTCAGAGAGACCTGACAGAGATCTGCACTCAGGTTTTTGCATGTTTTAACTCTGTGCATGCATTTTTTGATGTGTACAGTTAATACCTACAAATATGTAGGACTGTTAATATGAAAGACTTGTATTGGTGAAATCCACTAAAGATTTTTGTTGCATTCCATAGCACTGTTAAGTTTTATATATTTATATACAAAAAAACATATAAAAAATAAAGACTGTTTATTGTTTTTCCTGATGAGCAGTTTGGTTTACTAAATTGTTGTCACTATTATTGTTAAAGTTACACTTATGATGGACACATCTGTAAGCCATTTAAATCTCACCTGATTTCTTGATAGTGATGGCTTCAGAGGAAAAACTGCCTCAACAACATCCCTGCAGTTTGTTCTGCCTGCCCTTAATGTTAAAAATTCCTTCATAAGGTTGAACATCATGTTCAAACTAATCTGTTTTTTGCACATCAGCTCACTCTTTTTTATCTGCTGTCCTCAGCAGTATCATTTTCATCCTTAATGGAGGCAGCAGCTTCAGTTAATGCTCACCGTGTCTTGTGTGCATTGGAAAATTAGAGATTCTCCTGTTAAAATTCCAAGTGGGACATAGAATATGGATTTCACTTGGTCTTCTCCATTGGTTTCTGCCTCAAATGTGACTGTTAGTCACAATACCTCCAAAACTGTGACACAACTATACATGCTATATTGAACTGCACTCACAAGTGCAACTTCAAAAATGTAGGATGGCAGAAATATAGGGTAGAATTAATTGGAACTGTGCTTGTACTTAAGTACAGTAGACTTCTTGACTAGATGTACTCAGTTATAATCCACGACTGTCCTTTGCAGCTTTAACAGATTAGCCAAAAAAACAACACTTCACACTTGCCAGGTGACCACCAGGTTATGTAAGAATATCTGACAAATAAACCACCAACCTGTATTTACAGCAGAGCTTTTCAATGTAAAATGTTTCTACTTCTTGTGACCTCTCCCTAGTGATGGAATTTAACTAAGTACATATACTTAAGTGCAAATTTGAGGTACTTGTTCTTTACTTTTGTGTTTCCATTTTATGCACCTTTATTTTTCAACTCCACTACATCTCATAGGTAATTTTTTAAAATTTATTTCACAACATTTGTCTGCTATGGTTTAGTCTCTTGTTACTTTTCTAGATTACAATTTTAATACCATTTCTGTCCAGTGAAAATCACATATGTCCACATTTGTGAATTTTGCACTTGAAATTCCCCTATGTCTTGAGTTAAATAAACAAAATGTGTCATCAGAGCTGAAAACATGCTGTTTCCATGGTTCTAACATACAAGCATAGAGTTTTTTATAGAGCAGCAAAAATTTATCTAGATAAAACTACCAAATAGCACAAAGAAATTAAATTCAGCTTAAATTTGAATATTAACAGCAGTAAAATGCAACATGGATGTCAGTGCAGCAGCAATATTGAACCAGAGACTTTCCAGTAAAGTTTGAATGTACAAATTTTACTTGTGTTTTTTTTTTTATTATTACTTATTGACACTTTTTACTTAAGTAAAGGATATTAATACCTCATTCGCAGCTTTTTCTCCCGTCTTCGGGGGAACTTCCCCCTTAAGAGACGGGGACACTGTCCCTTTAAGACGTTCACACGGAAGTGAGACGCACGTTGAACTGAGGTGGCTGAACTTCTGTCATTACTAAACAAGAGAGCTGCCTGTCTTAATCGTCTGTCCACGACTATTTACAACAACTTCAGACTTTAGCCATGTTAGCATCATGCTGCGCACTGCTCAAACCTGACTGATCTGCGCAGGCGTGAAGAGTGCGGCAATAAAAGTCCAGGAAAACCGAAGGCTAGTATCCAAAGACATGACTGATAATAGCTCAGTGTCAGTGCTGTCTGGACATTTGTAAACTAAAATCTTGGGTAGAGACGATAACTTCATTCGGAACACTAAAGTGAACTATGTCGACACCGGACAGTGCCGAGGAACAGGGCCAGCCTGGGACTAGGCGGTTCATCAGTGGCGTGGTGGAAGGTGAGCATGTGGGGACCAGGGGCCCCAAACTGGAGCTCCAGAACTCATTGGTGATGCACTCACAGTACAGCTCTTAAATACCTTGAAAGCTTATTGAAATCACTTCAGACATGTTTTGTTGAAATGCTACCAGGCTATGGATCAAGAACAGTATTGATCACTTCTGTTAAGGTGACATCATTTGGTTCATGACTTGACGTTTGCTTGATGCAGGTTTTTATGGGCGGCCGTGGAGTATGGAGCAAAGAACAGAGCTGTTCAAAAGGTACAACGCCTGATAAACTTGCATTGCAACAATGAGGAAGCCTTGCACTGGTTTCATATTGGGGTTGTCTATCACTGTTTTGGGATTGTGAAATAAGGTTTACAAAAACTTAAAATTACATTTAATCAAGAAGAAATATTTTTTTAATTCCTGGTTTCATGTTCACTTTTTTAAGACCCTTAAACTCACACACTTTTATTTGTCCTCATTATCATTCCTTATAATCTAATCTAACCACTGATATTATACTTGATATGATTGTTCAGTGCTGGTGTTTCACAGAGAACAGAAGTGGGGATTGAATACATACCTGTATGCCCCCAAGGATGACTACAAGCACAGGATGTACTGGAGGGACCTGTACTCTGCTGAGGAGGCAGGTGGGTGTCAGCCCCTTCATGTCGTCCCTTTAGACTAAATAAAAACATCTCAGACCAGCCAATAACCAAAAGTCAACAGGACTGTCAAACATCCTTCAAAAGAGGACTGTTAATTTTCTTTCCCCTAAAGATGCCAAGATTGGAATTACACTTTCTCTTTCAATTAGAACGGTTCTAAGAGCCAGAGAGCCTAAATTAGTTCATGTACGTCAATATTATTTCTGACAATCACTGGCTGACTACCATAATTTTCAGACTATTGAGACCTGAATGTAAGCCGCACCCACTAAATTTAAAAAGAAAAAAGATTTTGTACATATGTAGGCCACAGATGTTCACGTTGTAACATGGGATAATTACACAGAAAAATATAACACAAAGATTTTTTTAACTTTTAATTAAATAAATGTATTTTTCCAAACAGTGTCTGTATCACCGCTGGTTAAAAAAATGATGCCAAGCTTATGTGCAGCAGCTCTATTTCCTTCTTCAACAGCCAGGTCGATCGCTTTTAACTTGAAAGCTGCATTATATGCATTTCTTTGTGTGTTTTCCATGATGAGGGCATGTGCATGAGGCGCAAAATGACTGATCTGAAGAATTTAGCGTAAGTGTGTTTGATTTAATTCAAACAGTTCCATTGGTCAACTGTGACCTTTTCAGTAATTTCATTGGTCTGATGTGACGAGGCCGAATGTGTTGGCAGCATGAAGCTCTTTAGTCCTTAAAAAACCATAAATTAGCCACATCATTGTTTAAGCCACAGGGTTCAAAGCGTGTGAAAAAAGTAGCGGCTTATAGTCCGGAAATTAAGGTACCTGGATATTTAAAATGTCCCCCATAGTGTCATCTGCAGGAGATATCCACACTTAAAACTGTTAAAAATCTCTGCAAATATCAAAAAATTCTCCCGTACCTTATCAATACTTCACAGCACTGTGTGAAAGAGCTAGGTTTTGGTGTAACAACTAAAAGCTTGTGGCTGTCTAATAAATTTAATTGGTTTAGACTACCTTTAATACAGATCCTTAAGTTAAAACAAAAATATCCTTTACACATTATCGTTCTGTCCCTTAAATGTTCAGGAACATTTCTTGTCTGGGTTCATATGTGAATAGAGCTAAGATTGACCTTCAGGGAAGTCTGTACTGTCAGTTTTCCATATCGAGACACGTAAAATTTCAAGGAAAACTTCCTTTATGACTGTGTTGTTAATAAAGGCCGTAGCATTGCTAGAACAAGCACATAAAGAGTTATGTCCGTCTGATATAAAAGCCCTTTCATGTGGAGCGAGTAGATAAATTTACAACACTCTGCTGATGATGAATTTCTTTTCCAGATCAACTCACTGCCCTGATATCTGCTGCTAAACAGCATGAAATCGAGTTCATCTATGCAATATCTCCTGGTCTGGACATTACCTTTTCCAACCACAGAGAGGTTGCTACCCTGAAGAAGAAGCTGGATCAGGTAGGACTTGGATTGCAGGGATGAGGGTTGGAGCAAGAGAGACAAATAAATGTTGACTGTTTGTGACATTATGGCTCTCTTCTTTGGACTCCATCTTTCATTCTATGGCACATGCCACAATTGAATAGAAGTGTTTGAGGATGCTTGCTGTAAGGAATGGTGAAAAAAGTCCCAGGTGATTGAAGCTAACACATGGGTGACACTGTTGCATTGTGTATAATTTTTTAAAGCTGCTTAAAGTTTGACCTCATTATTTAAAAGGAAATTGACAAAATGATCCCAGGATCTTCAAACCTCAAGCAGTCCTCTTGGTCCCTCAGGTGAAGGAGTTTGGCTGCAGGTCCTTCTCGTTACTGTTTGATGACATTGAGACTGACATGTGTCCTGCCGACAAACAGGCCTTCAGCTCCTTTGCCCATGCGCAGACTGTCATCACAAATGCAGTGTACCAGCACCTTGGAGAACCTGAGACCTTCCTCTTCTGTCCTACAGGTCAGGCAAAAGGAACACGTATACTGCAGCTGTTTCTGTAAAATATTACAAAACAACATGATTTTCTCTGTTTTCCATCTTTCACCATCTTTGTTCTGTGCCTGTATCTTCAGATTATTGTGCTTCATTCTGTACTCCCAATGTGTCCCAGTCCTCTTACCTGCACACTGTTGGAGAGAAGCTGCTGCCTGGGATAGACATACTGTGGACTGGTAAGGCTGCCCTGAGCCAGAGTCTCAATGAAACTTTGTTGATGGGTTTGAACTTCCTAGAACTGGCCCAAGAAATCAGTCTCCTACTTTCACCCTAACTTATGTTATTAAGGTCCCAAAGTAGTGTCCCACAAGATCTCTGTGGAATCCATAGAAGAGGTGTCCTCTGTCCTGAGGAGGGCACCAGTCATCTGGGACAATATCCATGCAAATGACTACGACCCCCAACGCCTCTTCCTTGGACCCTACAAGGTGAATAGACTGTATTGTAATGATCTTAGATGACTGTATGCTGGGGTTTGGCTTGCCCGGGATCCGCATCATCATATACTGACTATTTGGGTTGGTGGCTCACTTTGTGTGTTAATATTTTCTCTTCTGATCAGGATCGTCCCACTGAACTGATTCCCAAACTGAGAGGAGTGCTCACTAACCCAAACTGTGAGTTCTACCCAAACTTCGTGGCCATCCACACCTTGGCTACATGGTGCAAAGCAGCCGCTGATGGAGGACTGAAGGATGTGGAAATGAGTGAGTGTTGAGTTTTTCTCAAAAAATAAAACCAAAACAACACCATCTTTGCTGCCTTTTATTGCCAACATCATCTTTAGCTTATCCCAGCTTTAATTTTAATCTGCTTATACAATCCAGAAGTGTAACTGTGTATCATAACTGTGGGAAAAGAGCAGCTCTTAATTAAGTAAACAAATTAAAAAATTCATTGAAGGTATAACACATTTATGTTGCCTGTAGTGTTCCAATTCAAGATGGTATTTGTTAATGGTTGTCAGTTTATGTCAAATGTGTAAAATGTGAGATACCTTTGTAAATGCCTCTATCATGATTTTAATATAATGGTTTGTGTCCAAAGTTTAGCTTCACTGCATTGTCTGTGTCTCTGACCTACTTAAACAGGCGATGAGGAGCAGGACCCAGGCTACAGCCCCCAGAAAGCCTTGACTCTGGCCCTCACTGACTGGCTGCCAGAGTTACTCAGCAACGATCATCCAGGAGGTAAAGAGTCTTTGATTATACTCTTTGATTATATCAAAAAGCATAGCAGATTGTGTATCACAGTAAAACTGTGATATCACAACCTCATTTTGCCTTCCTGACTCTTGTCCTCCAGCTCGTGTCAAGAAAGAGTCATCAGATGAGGAGCCCATGCAGACAGACATGGGAGAGAACTCCTATGTTCCTGGAGCTACTGAGAACCCGCTATACACAGCAGAACCTCTGACCCTAAATGACCTAAAACTGCTGTCGGACCTCTTTTACCTGCCATATGAACACGGGCTGACAGCCAGGACCATGCTGCAGGAGCTGGATTGGCTCAAGAGCCACGGTGCAGCTGCTGTTGTAGAGTCAGACAAGGTAATGTTTTTTTATACTTTTTTAAAAAGCAGAACATTTTCTGACTAAATTTCTTCATCTGGCTCAATTCATTTTTCAACACTGTTTTTCAGGGAGAGGAGTGGCGCTCTAGAGCGCAGCAGTTTGATGAAATGTGCGAGGCGGTGGTGCAGATGTTCAATCGTCTGTCCAACGCCCCCAACCGCAGCATTCTGTACGACCTCTACAACCACATCTGTGACATCAAGAGTGCAGTTGGTCTCACTCGAGCCTATGTGAAAACACTGGGTAAGAAAATCAGAATGTTCCACTGATGATCAAACTACACAAGCTGGTATGTGAAGGATGCAGTAGGTTGGGAAACGAGCTGCTGTAGGCATGTTTAAGTAAAGAATTCAAATCTCTGATATGACATACTTTTTATTTCTTCCATGCCAGAGGTTCTCAATGTTTTGATGACAGTGTGTGAGTGCAAAGCATGCTGTTGGATTTATCTTTGGTCTCATGATGGCTTTTTTTAACATCAAATTCCTTGACCACCAAATTCACCTGTTTACAGATAAAGCAGATCACTTTATCTGATACCTGCTAGTAGATTCATGTTCATCATAAACTTCCTTTTCTCTTTAATCAAACATAAGCTTTTCCATCTGAACATCTAACTTCTACATTAAACTGCAGTCACAACAAAAGAGTTGACTAAAGAAGTAATCTAAGAAAAACGTGTAAATAATGTGCAAAGTGATGGTGATTTTAAACATATAAATGCCAACACCAAGCTTATCTCTGCATCGTCAGTTAATCTGACTTATTTAGTCCCACTGTGTAGAACTATTGTTGCAACAAGTCATTTTAGTGATATTTCTACAGGTACAATTAGTGCAAACAGCCACAAAAACCAAGTAGGTATGACACTATTACTATTACTACAGTATATATTAAAGGCAGAGCCTGCAGTCATGTAGGAATTCATGCCAATTTAATCACCAGGATGTCAACAAACTGCAAAAACAGCCATGAGATGAACCCTACGTTTCTATTATGAGAATGATGCATATGTTTACAAGTGTTATCAGGAAGTTGCTGAGGTGAAAGGTGGCCTTGCGTCTTACATCTATTATGTGCGTCAAACATGACTGAGTCATTAACCATGTGGTTCTACACAGAAGATTGGGCTTCTGCTGAGCCTGGCAACAATTTCAACAAATTTGAGTCCAAAAAGTTATTCTACTCAAGTTTTAAGTGCGATTCTGTGTTTTTCTTTCCACAGGAGGGCAGTGTCAACCCTCAGCCCACCTAATGAACGATGATCCTGAACCCTGGAGTTTCAGAGGAGGCCTCTCTGGAGAGTTCCAGGTAACTTTGGTGCCTGATGACAGTGACATATGTGACACTTTACGTTCAACTTCCAGAGATAAGGGTCTTTAATAGGGAAGGCCTTTCAATAAATGTTTTCCTTTGTGTAGAGGTATCTCATTAACAATGTATGATTATATGTCCCTAATGAATTTAGGTACACTGTTCATTTATTTGTCCTTGCAGAGAATGTTGCCTTCCCACGGACACAGAGACCTGTTCAGACATCCTCCTGTGACGGCGGTCTACTGCATACGGCCATACTGCCCTGAAGACAAGGTTAGAACAGCAGATCCTCAGATGTTGCAAAAGATTTTTCTTTAAATTCAGTAGTGACTTTATGCATTGTTGTTGTTGTTTACTTTAGATGCAGGTGCAAAGAATTTTTAGAGAAATGCAAAGAGGTAAAGGAGAAGATGAAGCCCCCCAGATGATGGAGCCTCAACTCATATGCGACAGGTAAGAGTCAAATTCTCACTGAAGAATAAATGTTCTCTACCTCAATGTTGACTCTCTGATTGGCCCATTGCAGCCTGTCCATAGGTGACCTCTCCCCTTCCCCTGAGTGTGCGCTTGTCTTGGAGGATGAGATTGGGATGTGTGGTTATGCTCTGGCACTGACCAACGCAAAGTCAGCCTCAGCAAAGATTCAGGTGATCAAATGCAAAATCACTCTCCAGTGTAAAATCTCAAGATAAAATGCAACATAACTGTCATTCTACCTCATACCTCTAGGGGGCAGTAATGGATGCAGTGTTGAAGGACTTCCCCTCCCTGATCACCCTGCAAGTGCTGCCACGGGTTACTGATCCCTCCCCAGCAAAGCGCATGATTGGTCATTTGTTGTCTTCCATCAGGAGCAGGGGTAGGTTGAAAAATTGCACAATGGATTTGATAATTTGTGGTTGTAGCTCATAAACCAAATCTCAAATGGAGATTTAATAGGCTGAATTTTGTCCACAAGGAGGAGCTGTTCAGTGTCTGAGACAACAGTTATTGCCCTTGCCTTTTGAAAAGAGAGACATTCACAGAAGCATTAGTTTGTCCCTAGATGTTTGTCCCACAGATGTAGATTTATTAAGTGTCAGCTGAGAGTTTAAGCTTCATCTTTTTTGTCAGATCACAGATGTAGTTTTAAATCTGCACTGTGGCTGCAGTCTCTGTCTCAAGATCCATCCTAATTTTTTTCTGATACTTTAGAGAATTAAAAGTAAATTTTAAACACCATCTTGATTTCCTTTTCCATAACTTTTCAGGTTCCACAGGAGTTTTCTGTGAGTTGAGGCAAAGTGATTGCAGGATGCTCGACTTCTACACCAAACTCGGCTCCTTCAAACCCATAAAAGGGGCCAGTCTACCTCAAGACATCATTACCATGGGAACAAGTCTGTGAAAGAAGTTCATGAAAAGGATTTTCCACAGGTTTGATATGTTTGGAGATGCCGTGGCTGTGTTCTAAATTACATAGTTATCTTTTTTTCTTTTACCACAGATGGGTTACAAATTAAGGGAAAATCCAACATTCACATAATTTTCATACTAATCAAACCAATCAATGACCCCTGGAGTACTGTGGATAGGGGCTCTTTCCTCCTCTTTTTCCACTAATTTGTCAAGTTTTCCTTTAACTTGTCAATCTGTGCATACTGTAACATGCAATATGCATAGAATAGACAAACACTAAGTCATTGTAACACTGAACTCTCACTTTCTTGCTAGTAATTACTGTCCTCAGTTATTTGAAGTAAAATGGAGCTTTTGCATGAACCCTGCTCTCTGCTGTTGAAATGACCCATCTTTCACTTTGCAGAGGTTCATGGGTAAGAATGGACAGAAAAGCAAGTGGCTCGTGAAATGCAAAATCGAACCAGTTGTAATAGTACATCCTGCTATTTTGGCTTTTTTAATTTGATGTTCTATTTATAGGGACAATATTACATGGTTTTCTGGAATACTACATAGGTTTGGTAGTATGGGTATTTGAATGGAGTAAGTGATACAACTGTTGGTACTGTGACAACTGTTAATATCTCATTTTGCAGCCTGTCAGACAAAAGTGTTTTGTCATTTTCATTCATTTCCTTATTTGTTCAATTTAGTATAATTGAAATTTGTTAAAGTTCTCCTGCATGGCATTAAAAAAGGCTTAATGAAATGTGTGTAACAAAGTTGGGATGATGAGGAATAGTTTGATGGAATACTACTGATTTTATAGACATGATCCTGTAAAATGTATAGGGATTATTTTTTAGATAAAATGCATCAGAATAAAAAAAAACTGCCAACAACATGATTAACACTGAACAATAGACAATATTTTATTTGTGTTTTGAGGTGAAAAAAGGATATGGTCTGTTAATCTTTAATAAAAATAGCTGGTGTTTTACTTGTTCTCTGACCTAATATCCACTTTTTAATATGCAAGTCAACCTTAATAGGGAAATCACATTATCACATTTAGTTTGTAAGGTAGAAGTTGATATGGAGAAGAGACTGGACCCATTATATTAATTAAAATCTAAAAATAGAGAGTTAGTTGTATTGTGGTCGAATAAAACAAAGTAATAAGTTAAATATTTCAAGTAACTTAAGGATATTCCTTTATATACGTATTTTTATTTTTCATCCTGCTACACCATGTTCCCCTGAGTGTCTGACCAGCAGAGTTTTAACTGCAGGAGAGGAGATCCACATCACCTGGTGTTTTATAGACTGATGGCTACAAATGCACAAAGTTTTTGTTTTTAACTGAAGCTCATCTAGAATGTAAGCATCTAATCAAACCATGATATCTTACTCAGGATTTAGACAGAAGTATCAGTCTTCCAGCACTGAGTGTAACTTGTGTTAAGCTTGTCACAGACTGGCTGCCAAAAACAGATGTACTAAAATTTTGCCAATCACTGGTAACTGTTCTTCCTTGGTGGTGGTGGTGGTGGTGGTGGTGGGGCTTTCTTCTACACTTTTATCTTGTCTTTCTCCTCTCAGTTATTATATTAAATAATTATGAAATGTAGAACTTTGGGACATACATTATTGCACAGTATGACTGAGAGGTGTTGCATTTATTCAGTCTACTTCTCAGTCCTCTAATCCTTGGAGCCCTGCAGATTTTGCCTTTAGGAACATGTGCAGCTTCTGCCCTGTCTGTCAAATAAACTCCAGCCCTTCATACTTCACATCCCCTATCTTTGTCTCAGGCATCAGCACTTGACCATCTAGGGTAAATGCGATCATGTAGGTAGCAATCCTGCCTCCATCCTCCTCAGATTTCAGGGCCAGAATTATCTGATCATCTGTGTCTGGAACAAATTTAAAGGAGGAGAAACCATGTGTTGGGTTGAGTGGCCCAACGTGTCGTACTGATATGTAGCTGAAATCTGTGGGGCAGGACAGGAGGAGGTTGGTGGCACGCCGCTCATCCGCAGTCTCTTCGTAGTGCTCGTGACTGGCACGGCGAGGGAGGAAGAACCAGTGCTGCAGACGCTCACTCCACGCTGCTGATTCATGGATAAGGTAGCCTGAAGATTGTAGAACGAAGAGAATTGTAAAAGGGTGTAATTTCCACTTTTCAAAATGCAATTCTCTACTTGGCTATTACAGGTAATTTGGGATAACTCTGAATATTGTCCTCCAATTCTTCAGCAGTCAATATCCAGATAAGAGAAGCTCTAAGTTCATAAAAATGTCTACTTGTTTATCTGGGTCGACAAGCTATGCCCTCACAGTAAAAGCTCCATAAACAGGAACTCTTTCTGCCCTGGTTTGCCCTCTAAGGGTATATGCAAGTTGTCCTATCTTTGTGGTGGGGCTGTAGATTGGTACAGCCTGAGAGGAGGAGTTGTACACATTACTGAGAGCTGACAAAATACTGTCCTTTTTAGTTTACAGTTAATTTTCTCCTAGAAAGATACCAGAATTGTACCTCAATTAGAAACAGATCACCAAATTACATTGCCTTTTCAGTGAAGGTACAAATACAAAACTACCTTTAAATGAAAGTAAAGGTGTAAAACAAATACTGTTACCATCACTGTCGTACAGAAATTTACATCAGATTAATTTATTTTCGGATTAGAGAAGTCTTCACATTAAACCAAATTTACTCCCTTTGTACCAATAATAAGATCTAATGCTGACTCAGGCAGTGTTCCATATGGTCAGGACTGTTATGAAGAAACCATTAAAAACCTGGTGGTTGGATCCCTGTTGCACTCCGAAGGGCATTGTAGTAAGGCACCCAGTTCTCATGCTCCACATCACCATGGAAGCCAACAACTTTCACCCACTCTGGGTTGTTGTTGACGACTTCTCCAGAGGTTGTGGTCCACTCCTTCCCCAGACCACCAACATACAGGTGCTCATCCTTCACTGTCAGCCACTCTGCCTTGAATCCTTCATACACACACAACAACATCTGATTTTAAGAAAAAAATGTAAACCTCTCAAATTAAAGCCCATCTCTCCAAATTACAGAGTTGCTGTTGTTTTATGTGTTGCCAGTTGTTTTATACAAATGTTCCAACTAAAGTGCACAACATACATGCTATAAGAAAGGGTGCATTTGTGGTCTTTGGGCTTCATTTCTTTGATTTGTAGGTGACAGTTCAAGTCTTTTATTGTAATAAATCAAAACAAAAATTAGCCAGAATTTTGAGGAATTTTGCTCAAGAGTACCAACATGTACAACCAAAATGCCAAAACAGTTTGGACGCTGTGTAAAATATGAATAAATACAGAATGCTATCACTTGCAAACAAACTAATAACTGACGAAAGTTTTATGAGGCAGTTCAGAGTGCAGTGTATTTCTAAAAAGATTTCCATATGTTTTCTATACTATTTTATGTATGTTTTACACAGCATCCAAACTTTTTAGGAATCAGTGTTGTAATGGACAGAGAGAAGCTGTCTATTAGAGACTGACCTTTGGAGACTGAGCCATCACCATCGGGTAATATGACCCAGGGAACGGCCTGGTTTCCCTCTATTCTGTACACCACACCTGTACGGTCATCCACACTGTATAGGTGGCCATTGAAAACCACCAGCTCAGACAGCTCCATACCTGCAGCAGTAAATCAAAAGTCAATCGGTCATACATTAAGGTACTTCACATTCTGATGTAACAGCACAAACATATGCAAGGATAACATATAAATGTGTGTGTGTGTATCTGTATCCTCTACCTCGTCCTCTCTCAGCCAGATGACTCTCCAGAGTGATCATCTCAGCATCCCACTCCACCTCCAGTCTGTCAGCACTTTCCGAAACAGTCAAGTAACCTCTTTTCATGTAGCTGAACCATGTCTGATCCTTAGAACTACGTGATGCCGTGTCCAGGTCTGCAATCACACTAATACGATAGCGGATGCCATGCTGTGTCTTCTCTGGTGGACTTAATGGGTATGTGTCATTGTAAGGTTTTTCCCTCTTTTGGTGGCGGGAGAATCTTCTTGAAGTTTGTCTGTTAGTGTCCCCGAAGATGTCATCCTCACCGTCACTGTGCATATGAAAACTTTGTACCCTATCGTAGTAGTAACTTCTGGTAGCAGCGTCTCCGTACCCTATTGTCCGGTGCAGGTATAAGACCAGCACTAAAGCCAGGAGAATTGCCACAGAAATTGCTCGCCATTTAGGGTGGAAGCGGGAGTCTGTCGTGGTAGCCTGTGTCATAGATGCCAAGGCCAGGGGGAGGCCTCGGACAGCAACACCAAATGAGGTCATGGGGGTATCATCATTCTCACTGTCAGGCTTGGACTGGAGGTGATGACCACTATATCCTGAGGTTAAGCACAGAGTGATATATTAGAAAAGAGGCATGATGGAGAAAATAGTATGACAAAACTGACAAACACAGCAAGTGCAACTGCAAAACCAGTAAGACAAGAAAACCTTTTTTTTCCAGCTGACGATAATCAGTTCAGTATTTGTAATTATTTTGTATTGTTAATTTCTTTCAAAAAACATTATAAAGTTTTAGTAGAAAACACTGAAAACAATAGCTGGGGAGGATGAAAGAATGAACATGGGGGAGGAGTACAATATGTTGGAAAAACAGGCTGTTGTTCCTATTGTTCCTTGTGCACAACAGAGCTTTGTTGTGCTGTTCAGGCAAAATCTCCAATATGCATTCTGAGTAGGTAGCATAAAGAAAGTCTAACTTCCTCAGGACGACAAGCCTATAATTAACCTCGCTCTGTTCTGATGGTCTAAGCACTAAAGATATTTGTTTGTACAGTGAAACTCCAAATCACCAGTGCATGCTCACCAGTGCGGAAGACTGAGGTTTCACAGACAGAACTCAAGTGTATTTTTCCAAATAGATCTATGTAGAGTTGGTGAAAATGATCCATTCTCTACTTTAATTTGAGCAGCAAATAGGATTACTAATCATTTAACAGTTTCAAAAACAGGCTAAAAGCTGGTATAGTATGCAAACAGGAACCCTGCTCATTAAAATACAAGAGATGTGCTTGTTTTGTTAGCCAAAGACAAGTGTGCCAATGTTACCATCCACATTTCCATTGTATGGGGCAATCAACAGGTAAAATAAATTAGCTTATGTGACATATATGGTACTTTATTATGCTTTAGCAAACCATAAAATGACACAGCTGCACTAATAGCACGTTTTTCTCAGCAATATCAGCCTTAGCTTGCTCATGATTTTACAGATATCTGTGTAAACACAAACCAGTTGTTATGTATATTTGCCAGCAGGCCCTTTGGTATGACTGACGTGGACGTAATCATAAACTACATACATCTATAAAACAATTCTTTATGCTTCTGCCTCAGCTGCTTTCTAGCCAAGTTCGAACTCACAGACCAACACGCTTTTTAACACACACACACACATACATTATATTGGCAAACTCTCTTGGCCAACAAATAATGCCCTTATTGTCACAATTTCATGCTTGGCTCCTCTTTCCCATCCCTCTACAGACCAGATCCAAACACAGCCTCGCTGTACGCTGTATGAAGAATGCCATTATTCACCTTTCCGTCGCCTCTTCTCCCCTGAACACGCTGTAACCATCATGCGGTTCTCCTTCACACGCACCCATTCAGCCATCTCTCCTACACAAATATCTGATGTCTATCTCAGAGTCTCCTCCTTTCCTCTCATTGCACTATCTCAAGTTTTTACCTCTCATTGGTAGAACCAAGAAAGAAAAAAACAAACTTTATTGAATTTTTCTTTTTTTTAAAAAAAAAGGTCAATCAGGAAAAACAAGCTGGGACTGAAAACCAAACCTGAAAAGGTGTAGCATGTCTGAATTTTAATAGAAGTGCGATGAAAAAAGAATGAGGCCAGGTGAGCAGTTACTGATTAGTGGTTAGTGCTGCACAGACTGAACACTGAATAACAAGTTTTGAAACCAGTTAAAGGCCATAGCCCCACAAAGAAGGTTGAACCCTTTTTATGTGTGGCACAATATTAATACACAACACATAAGTCCAAATTCCCTGGATAGCTTTAGTGCATACTAGACTCTTAAGATTCATGCCTGCTGCATCATTTAAGGTTACAACAACAACAGCATCAGCCTCCAGAGTGTGTTTATCTATTTCTACCAAAGAGCAGATATTAAGGAGCAAATATTCTTACATTTACAATCACACAAAGTTAGGATAGAACTCACAACCAAGACACTACTGCACGTGTAAACGCAGTCTTTTGGTGGAATTTTATTGCGTTTTAATCAAAACAGATGTCATTTAAGCTAAATCCACCTGGATGGTAAAACAGGAAGAGCACCATAATACTACTAATGGTCCTGTCTTCTACTGAGTTTGACTGACCCTTAGTCACGAGCAGAAAACAATGACATTTTCTTTATGAAATCCATCATAGTTAACAAAAATAGTTGGTTTTACCATTAACAGGTGGTAGCTCAATGGCTGCAATGACTGTAGAAAATCACTCACCTCAAGAATGACAACTGAAGCCCCATTTTTCTACAACTGTACCGACCGAGTGAACTAAAAAATAAGAAAACGGCTTCAAGTACTGGTTTTTCTTGGGTGACGAATACTTACTACTGAAGAAACATCTCTGCTTTTATAAATGATGTATAAATCTCACACACTTGCTCACACACGGGTCTGTCTGTGTTTACAGACGGCCACGACGGCAGTAACGTTATGATTAAGTAACGCAATAGCACCCGCAACACTTTTGAACTTTAACTTTCAACAGCTGCTTCAAAAATGAAAAGGAACGTTTAACCTCATACCTATTTTGACATAAACTGTGAAAATTTAAAAATAAATGATTCAAAGTCGACTAACTAAAGCATAAGAGAGTTGTCGCTTAAGTTAACACATGAATTTGATAAATACCGGTTCCGTTTAACTTTCAGCCATGATGCTAACGCCAGCTAGCTTAGTTGAGCTTGCTAGCATTAACCTTTGCCAGGCCAACGTTAGTTTTAGCATAACCCACAACCTCGGTCAATTAAATTGAAGCTGTTGTGATTTTAGCGCTTATGTTGTTGCTATTTTCGCGACTTTTAAAGTCGTGTGTCTCACCTGTTACGTAGGGTCTTCAAGTCCGCCTGGCTACCCATATTTGATGGATTTTTTTGAGTTCGTTGGCGATTAGCTCCTCCTGCCTGCAGACTACGGATCGACTGAGGTGGTGCTCATAAACGTTCAATTATCCTCACTTTCGAAAACTTAACTACTGAAATGTGTACATATATGTGATAACATTTATTTAAGTAAAAGATAGATGAATAAAAACTGGCATTTAAATTTTCAAATAAGACAAATGTTCAAAATAACCTTACAAAGGCAGAAAACGAACCCTCTGGCCATGGCCAAATTAACGGTTTTTCAAAGCTCTACGAGAAGCTCCTTTAGCCTTGGCCATCCTATCTAAATTACCTATATGGTCTGCTACTTTGTCATTGGTATAAAGAGAGTCAGAAAATATTAGGAAGACAAAAACCATTCAAATAAGATCGCTAGTTACTGCAAAGATAGGTTAATCAAATTAAATCTTAAATCTTATTAACAAAAACACATATTATGGGGTGGGCAGATTGCAAAAAAATACCATCATCACAGAAATTCACAAATATAAATATTTATTGAGATGACTTTTTTATGCTCTACAGTCATGGTTAATAGAACACTTTGTGTAACCAACAAAGTAAACAGGAAAAACAGGAAAAAGTAACAATATGCATCAGTTAATTGAAGGGCTTTTGTCCTTAACAAATATGTGCCTTTAATTCTTCTACTGCATTAGAACAGGAAGTGCAAATATACTGTCTTCATTAGCAACAATAATTAAGTGTATTCAAAACAGTCAAACTCCCTATGTGGAATATCAGCATTGTGGCGATAAAAGCTGCATTCACTTCATAGCCTATTGTGATTCTTGACATAATACGTGCCCTACTCATGGACTCATGAGTCCATGAGTAGGGCACAAAAAACCCCCAAAATAGACAAACAATTGTACAGTGTTGTACTAACCATCAGCTCTATAACTTTTATAATACTCAAACATTATTACCTTACAGTAACATTGTGCACTGTGGTTGTTATGTAATATGTTTACAACTGAATATGAGTAGGTTTAACTATAGGATAACTTGCAACAATTACAGTCCTTGGAGTGGCTCTGTTTAAAGAACATAGTATTTTTATAACTTGATAACATGGTTGGAACGTGAACTTGATTAGGACGTTTTCGAACAGCAGTATCTACAGTGAGGAAAGATAATAAAACTTTAGATTAAAAAGCCAAAACAATCCATGTGACCTTATGTTGATTGTACATTTACTATTGCAAAAACCTAAAATGATGCATATTTTATCAGTACAGGAGCACGATGATTCTGTTCACTTGTGTATGTGACATCATGCGATGGATCAAAGGCCGTCACATCAACTCTTCCCCATCATCTTCAGCAGAAGCTACAGAAGAAAAAAATAATTAAAACACAACTTTTTCAAAAAAGTGTCTAACACAATATCACTTAAAAGACTGAAAACAAATAGTACAGTCCATAAATGTTTGCTAAATATGATGAAAAAACTACTAAAATAGGTTGTATATCGTGTGTGTGACAAAAATGTGCTGGAATTTTGCAGTTCCAGCAGGTTTTTAATATTGTACTCATCAAGTAAAGCACAAACTCAAAACTTTAAGTTTCCCTAATATGTGATCAGCATAGCTATATTGAATATATATATTGTAAAACTATTAGTCAAAGAGAAAGAGGAAAAAATAGTCAAAGAGAGACTTTTTTTTTTTTACCTTTTGCTGCATTTTGTGTGTGTGTTGTACCTTTGTCAGATGATACTCCTCATCCACTAGCTGCTCGATGATATTGAAGTGGTCTGTGTTTGGTACATCCTCCATGGACACATTAAGTCCTGATGCCTCTAAAAGCTTTAAAGCCAGAGGGAAGAGGTTAACATAAAAATCACATACACAGCTGTTTAAAAAGGGTAACTTGATGTAAGTACACATTAACATATAATGTGTCATTAAGTGAAATTTCTCAAGTCTTTTCAGATGGATCAGTGAACAGGTCACATCTACATCACCTGCAACAAAACTGACCGCCACAAATTTGGGATCTTGATGAATTGTTAAAGATTTTTAATTCAAAGAATGCCATAGCTTCTCTGATTTCAGTTTCTAAAATTTAAGGGTTGAAATTTAGTTTTTCTTGATTTTATTTTCATATTTTTACAGCACATGTTTTTGGGTTTTGTACAAAACAAGTATAAAAACAAGGCACCTTGGGCTAAAAGAAATTACATGATAAGCATTTTTCACCTTTTTTTTGTTTTATAAACTAAATCACTTATTTAAAATTATTTTTTTATCTTACTGATTACAAATATAATAATTAACTTCAACCTTTCAGTTACCCCAAGTAGTTTTAGACAACTAGCACCGTGTTTTCAAAAGTGGGTTACCAGTTTGTTTGTATATAAACAAAGATGCACATGCACATGCTATTCTGCTGGCATCAGCTGCTCAGACCAAGAAACTAGCAATGCACCAACAAAGGCAGTGAAGACGAACAATTGTGACTGTTTACATGAAAACTCCACCTTGAATAAAACTACAAGAATTCTATAGTCTAATTAAAATAGTTTTTATGTTGTATCAGCAGTACTAACTTTAAAGTATTCTTCCGACTGCTTACGAAACTCCAGCGAGTCGTTTTCAGCAACGGCCACGATGATGTGGCAGCTGGAGGAGGACAGTTTGAGCTGAGGGACCAGCTTGCTGGGGCTGTTCCTCACTGCCACATCCCTGTCAACAGGACACACCAGGGGGACAGAGGAGTCAAATACTGACTGGCACAGCAGACCAGCAAAGGTTTTCCACTAAAAAAACAATCACAACTCTGTAACGCACAATGCTCTTCAGAGGATGCTCTCCATAGTTTTTTATATTCAAACACATGAATGTTGCAGAAATTCTCAGCCTTATCTGGATTGTGATCCCATTTTGAGATCTGAAATGATTCAAAACTGGATCAGTTAAATTTCTCAGGTTTTCATGAAAATATACAAAAATTACACACAATTCATAGCTATATTTGTAAGAAATAAAAAAAAAAAAAAAAACATTTTCAAGACATCATCTCCCGCCTCAACTGATGCTCCAGGGTCAGGATTAGTAAACCTTTTGACTATTAAATATTTTAAACAATATTGTGCTGCATGAGTTGAATATGATTTACGTTTTGTACAATTACAAAATTTTGTAATTGTACAAAACGTACAGTTACATTAACTGTAATGAGGAACATACTCTGTCATCTTCAAAGGCTCGTTGACATAGGTGGACAGAATAGGCAGGAGGTCATAGATGCCACTTACAAGGAAAGCACCTACAAGGAAAAAAATTAAAGGATAAAATTGCGTCAGCTATGCAGCATTTGTGTCTCAGCCTTGTATTTCTGAGCATTTTCTTCATTGTCTTCTTCAAACTTTAATAGTTTATTTAAATGTAACCAGGCTCTGCCATATCTATCACTCATTTCACTCTCTGGACCTTACCTTTGATCTGAGGAATGAGGCTGTACTGGGACCAGTCAGTGGAGAGGACCATTGCAGCTAGATGCGCCCCAGCAGAGTGGCCACAAAGGTACAGACCACTGATGAAGAGATCAATAAGAATTCATCAAGAGCAAACAGAGACAGTGGATTTGTGTTGGTGAAAATTTTTAAGAGCAGAGCCAAATGAAAAGTCTAAAAGTTGCTTTCTTGTTAACTATTCAGCAGAATGATAAACAATGACAGGAAAGCATCAGTAGATTATAGAAAAAAAGTGGGTACCTGATGTGTGAATACTGCTGAACAACAGACACAACACTCCTGCGTACTTGAGACACCATGAGGTCCATGTCACCTTTAAAAGAAGTAAAAGGGGCACAGAATGGGCTGACATGAAAGTTCAATTTCATAACGGGATCTCTCTTTCTCCAGGAAGAGAAACAATTTTGTCAAAAAAGTTAAAAGACTCTACCTTTGGGGGCGGTGTCATAGTCAACGGCAACTACAACTACACCTTTATCAACCAATGGCACAGCCATGAATCCTGACTCCTCCTTGCTGTGTGAAAACAAAGCATTAAAAACAATAACATGAAAAAAAAGAACCAGAAAATCTGCATTGCAAAGCAGAGGAGATCATACTCTACCTGAGAAACTGCCAGTAGCCTCCATGTAGGTAAATAACAAGGTGGACATCTGGAAAAGAGGAAATAAAGCCTGTTCATTCTTACGCACATTATCTATGTTTCTGCAGATTCGAAGCATGACAACAGGATGGTGTGCGGGTGTCATGACAGCCACATGTGTCTGTACCCAGAGAGTTGGTGCTGGGAATGTAGACATCCAGTTTCTCTCCATCTCCCTCCCCATATGGGACATTGAGCAGGGTTTGAGCCAGACCACGGGCACGCTCAGTGCCTGTACACACATATCAAAGCATGACATTCTAGTGAATAGTGGACACAAGTGGGGAAACAATGCGATGACATGTGCAGCGATACATAAAACTATTCACTGTCAAAGACTCTGCATGCAGTTTATTCTAACAGTATTTCTGGGTGTATTAAGTCATTGTGTGCAGTGCCGCAAAGTTTAGGTTGTTTAATTTTTTAGGGGCTCATTCACACATTGTATATAATGTTTTATCCATAAACAGTCCTGATTGGCGCCTTGTGGTAGAGGGATGGCAGCGTCCCCAATTCAAGCCCTGCAGGGAACCCTCAATACATTCAATCGCCCATCTCTCTCTCTCTCCTTTCACTCCCTGTCTTCTCCCTGCTGTCAGTCCTCTAATGAGGCAACACATGAAAAATTTTGTGTACCATTAGCAATCCCCTTGTGAAGAAGTTAATTTAAGACTGCTTTAATATTACACTATATAATTTAAACGCCCTGATTTCCAATCCTTTCCTCTGGCTCTGCTACATAACTATGCTCACTGATTTCAATGTATACCCACATTTGCCCAGCTGTGTGACGTTAGGTCTATATGGAATATGTACGTGGGAGGCCTTGAAGGCACTCAAAAACGCATTCAAAGACTTGCTACTTCTGAATAACAGTCATCAAATAAGTAACTTGTTCTAATTTCGGAAACCTATTTAGTTTCAAAAGATGTGAAACATAAAACTGAACGTTTCGTTTCCGCTAAAAATAAAATATGCTTTTAAAACCTCGTATATTACGTTGTCACTGGCTATACATCTTTGATATAAAAACACATTTTCACAGGGATAAAACAATTTGCATGACACCTGTGTTCCTCCACCGTTGCCGGTGGCCTGGCTGCCTCTACAGGATTTATGTATCGTAGCATGTTAGCGTTTAGCTTCAAAACAGACCGACCTTCCTTCATAGCCTTCACGTGAGCTTTGATCACGTCGTCCGCAGACATCCTGTGCGACCACCGGCTGGGTGAATACTGCCTCTCGAGCTCCTGTGACGCGAGCAAACTGCGGTTAACCGGACGGCCATGAAAGCCGGGGCACAATCCACCATGAGCCGGTGATATAAACACAGTAAACACAGTAAACAGCGCCCCCCACACTCACATACACAAACCCCTGCGCCACTCTTTAAGTGCAACTTCCCCATATTTTTTAAAATAGGAACGATAAAAGATTATTTCCTCAAAATGATAAACAAAGTCAGAGATTAATTCAGTATCCCAAATCTAACTCTGCTGCACCCAACAATGCCAATATTTAAAAAAAGTAAAATAGCTCTTACATCTTTGTGCATTCCTGTCCAGTTCAGCATTTTGCCTAATCAGTGACCTGGTAACTTGTCCACTGACATACACGTTTAAACAACAGTGCTACTGAAGGACTGGACTTCGGACTCGTGACGCTCACTTGAATAACAATTTTAAAAGTAAACTGAAAAAAATAAACAAAAGATTTTTTGCAAATGGAAAATATGAATTTCAAATAAAATAACGACAAGGCTTTTCTATATTTCACAAATTTTAAGAAATGCAACAACAAACTTCATTTACTTAAGCGTCCTTTTGAAAACCAGTTTTGCGTAGCAGTGGTAACACGTCATTACGTAACAAATATAGTTGGCCACCCTTTTTTCTCAGTTTGGACTCACATTTAACATTATTGAGAAGGACAGTAAAGAAATTTTAAAAGAAGCTGTTCCCCTAGTGAAATTTACGGTGGCCGACAAGTGCAAATGCACTGCATATACAGAAACGCAAAGCATAAACAGAAACGCGCTGCATATAGGAAAACAGATGCAAAAGGAAAACGCTGCAAATACAGAAACGCGCTGCAAATAAGAAAAACAAATGCAAAAAGAAAACGTGCTGCAAATAAAGAAATGCGCTGCATATAGGAAAAGAGATGCAATAGGAAAACGCTGCAAATACGGAAACGCGCTGCAAATAAGAAAAACAAATGCAAAAAGAAAACGTGCTGCAAATAAAGAAATGCGCAGCAAATAAGAAAACAAATGCAAAAAGAAAATGCCGTATATTCAGTCATACAATGGAAGTGCTCCAGGCCTCTAGGGGCAGTGCTGAGCTTCCACCCGAGAGACAGACAACAGACGTATCAACGTGCAGAGCAGATGAGTACATGAGAAGTAGAAAGTTATTGGTGAAAGTTATTGAAT
>JAPZDV010000020.1:20297101-20327644 GCA_029814665.1 Acanthurus lineatus | reverse complement strand
ATTTTTATTTAATTTTTATTTGAGGGTCCGGCCCCCAAGGTGACTGTCCGGTAAAATTCTGGCCCTCTGACAAATATTGGTGACCCCTGATATAGAGAATGTGTAATTCTACCTTTTTCTAAAAAGATTCTATACTAAATTGAAATCGCGAATTGCAATGCAAATGAATAATTACAAATTGTTAAGACGTCTCTGTACATGGAAAGTCTAGGGAATTTTTCTCTCAGATGTGGTCAATTATGTTGAGCCTATCTGTAAAAGAAAAAAAAAGACTGCAAATAAATGTGAATATACATCTTATCTTCCTTTTTTTAATGCCTTTCTCTTTAGATACATTTCTGAAATACCATTACGTTAAACCCACTTTAAGGCGTGATCTTTCCCTTAGTGCTTCCGTGTAAAAAGCGTTTTTTTAAGCTGCTGTTTAGATGGATCTTGATGTTGTTCTTTTTCCAAACATAGGAAGCTCACAGTAGGACACATGACGCTCTGTGTTTTGATTGGTCAGTGGTGGGGCCGGAATTCAATACTGCTGTATTTCTGCGCAACAATTGGTTAAAATAGTCATTTGACTCTATCCCCATTGGTGGACATTTTGACTAAGAAACCGCCGGCGCGCGAGATTCAACGCTTTGTTATAGAGCTGTCTGTCGTGGCGGCTTAAGTTAGTAACGTTAGTGTATTTTTTATTTTATAGTTTACATTTCATTACTTATAATTAACGGGTCATTGGATAGAAATGGATTGTGTGGATTTTCCAAGAGTTCTCCCAAATTCACCTAGGAAAGCTCGAGGACAGATTCAGGTTAGTGTCTGGCTGATGCAACGTTAATATTAGCACTTCGTTAAAGTTACAACATCATCCCAACTAAAAAAGTTGATACCAGTAAACAGGATATAGTTACGACTAACTTTAGGTGTACGTATTACACTTCTCTTTCTGTAACTTTAATTTTAATTATATCGGTCTAACAGCCCCTCTGTTGTTTGCAGGTCATCTTTGGACCGATGTTTTCAGGCAAAAGGTGAGTTATTCTTTACAAAGCATGTTTATTTGTATGTTCAGTGAGTTGGTGTTGAATTTCACAAGTCTAAGTAGTGTCAAAACAGGACTGGAATTCATAATTCAGCCCAGACTTGAACATCCCGCCAAATTTCACGTATTGTTTACCCAGTCATCATCTTAATGAATCACGTTGATAACTTTACAGTTGCTAGGCATTATGTTTTATAATTTAACACGTTTTAGCAGTATTTACACTGATTTTGCACGTTATAAAAAAACCTCATAAATCATTAATTCCCTCTAGTTTGTTGTTTAGTTGCTTGCTGTATGAAATATATACATGCTAGAAGCACCGTCGTTTGAGTGTTAATGTGTATCGTAGTTTTATGTACAAATGGCTCAACTGATGGAAGATATATTTTATTATGCTTTTTTTTTGCAGTACTGAACTGATGCGAAGAGTGCGCCGTTTCCAAATAGCTCAGTACAACTGCTTGGTGATCAAATATGCCAGGGACACACGTTATTCTGACACAGGGATGGCAACACATGACAAGTAAGCTAACTGCTTATATTTACTATTTACTAATTAAAAAATACTTGCTTTGATTTGCTAAGGAAACATGTAAAGAAGTCAGTAGAAAAGGAAGACATTTGTACATAGATCATTACCTTAGTTTTAATGTGTGCACTGCTACATCTGCAATCTTCCTACACTAATAAAAACAACCCCTCATGTGGATGAGCTGTCACTGAAACATGCAATTTAATTTATTTGCACATACCCTAAGAGACAGAGATGTGGAAATACTCAAACGACAATCTACACGTACATCAGTTAACAGCTCATCTGAAGGGTACACTTTTTTGAATTAAAAAAAAGAAATTGCATTAGTTACCTTTGAAAATATGTAGAGAGGGAGATACTGTTTTCAACCAACCTTATTCATCCTGCATGGGCAAAAGATGACCTCTAGTGGTATGATTCCTTGGTGGTGCATAAAACGGGAAGTAATTTTACACAACACGTTTTACACTTCCCTTTAAAAGTTAAGTTTTTCCCACTATCCTAACCATCTTTCAGAAACACAATGGAAGCAGTTCCAGCCAACTCTCTGGGAGATGTGAGAGCTCAGGCACTGCAAGCCTGTGTCATTGGAATTGATGAGGGGCAGTTTGTAAGTTAATATACTTAAAAAGTTTTTTCCCACAATAAAATAGTTACTTTTCACCTGTTTAGAACCAAGAATTTCTTATTCTCATCCTGCACTAGCGAGGAGGGGTGAAATTTCAGCAGGCTGATTTCCTAAAGTACCAAATCTATTCTTCTTTTGTGTTGTTGTAGTTTCAAGACACAGTGGAGTTTTGTGAGGAGATGGCCAATTTAGGGAAGACAGTCATTGTAGCAGCCCTGGATGGAACCTTCCAGAGAAAGGTCAGTATCAGTGTTTGTCTCAACATTTTGGTGTGATACTGGCAAAAACTCTGTTTGCACTGACAAACAGACTCTGTGTGCCTGCAGCAGAGGAAGATAGAGCCCCACTGTGGGCATGGACGCAACAGAATGTGCAAGACAAAAAACCCTTTTTTTTTTTCAAGATCGAGTGTGAACAATTTGCGTTAGCAGCTTTATAACAGACAGATCAGTGTGCTCATTATTCTATACTATAATATCTCTATTCTGTCCTTGTAATGTAATTACACCTCCATCCATCCATCCATCCATTTATGAAGTGAAACTGACTGTGTTCCTGCTGTCCTTTGCATTCTTGTAGCCATTTGGAAACATCCTGAACCTCGTTCCTCTCGCAGAGAGCGTAGTGAAACTCCATGCCGTCTGCATGCAGTGTTACAAAGAAGCTGCCTACACAAAGAGGATAGGAGCAGAGAAGGAGGTGGGGAAGTTTTAAATAATTGACCATAAAGTGTGTCAGAACAGTTGTCAAAGGGTGATGATGAAAGAAAGTTTGGTGAATAGCTATAATATGGTTTATTTTGTCTGTGCTGTAATAGCATCATAACAGGATAATTTTGTTAAATTTTTCTGAGCCTTGTGGAAAGCCTCTGGAAATATGAATACAGATCTGATAATTACATGTATGACATTTCTAATGGTATGGTGTTTTAACATATCGGAACTGAGATATTGGGAAATTGTGGCCATATTATTTACCCTTGCATGTTAAGTGGGTAAACTTCAAGGAACAGTAAGTCCCCCTTTGACCAATTTTATACAACCAGTTAACTACTGTTTGTCTGTGTTACAGGTGGAAGTGATCGGTGGGGCGGACAAATATCAGGCAGTGTGTAGAAAGTGTTATGGAGATTTGATGGTGGACAAAGAAAACAGTGCTCCTTTCAGAAACGAAACTCCTCAACAAGTCCTCCCTGGAAAACCTGTGGACTCCGGGATTCCCAGGAAGCTTTTTTCTTCTCTCCACATCTGAACACAAAAATAAGACTTGATGCAGGAGAAGAGTGGAGAGAAAAAAATTCAACAATCAAATTACTTGTTTCATGAGTGTGTGAGGTGTATGTCCTTTAAGACTTGTTTGCGATCAGTGTCTGACTGGTGTGATGTATTGATCATTTTTATTCATTTTTAATTTTTTTGCTTGATATAAGTGGCACTGCACTTAATAACAGCCCTGAATAAGAGATGATAACAAGGAAGCTACTGCAATAGGTTTCACTACATTAGCCAATTATACATTAGGTTTCTCATTGTTCAAACATGTCATTTAATTCTTAAAATAACAAAAGTGTCTATCATAGAAGTGTAACTGCTATGTGTCACTGTCTACAGCAGGTCAGGATTGGTGTAAAATTATACCTTGTAAAACAAAGGATCTAACTGGGCTGCTGGAGACTTTTAGGAAATATTTCTGCATTCACATTTACGAGACTTCAAATTTTTTAATCTGCTGTACTAACTGATGCATAATCCAATGCTCTCACATGCTACAGAGGACTGAAATAACCTGTTTAAATCCTGGCGAGGCTGTGCACTGAGTTGGCAGGCTGGAATGGAAAGTTTACCCTCTGTTCTATATAGAACCTTAACTAATGCAGGGCGTGAATGCTGCCAAAACCCTAAATAAAACTGAAATATCCTGTAAATATTTTTTACTCCAAAAAAATGTCTTAAGTAAATTCCTGCTGTGTTGCTTCTGATATGAACAGATATGAATTTTTGACACAACAGGGGACAACTTCATAACTCTATGATCAAATCAAAGTATTTTGAAAAAGGAAAGAAATCAAGCAAACCAAAATCAGACCAGAAATTTGCTCAAGTGTTTGTTTGTTTGTTTTTTTAAATAAAACATTTGTAAGCATCACAAACCATAAATTATATTATACAAATCATTCTAGACTCCTCACATCTAAGAGGCGGATCTTGATGAAATGCAAAATAATTACCAGAATTTCCAATTACCTTGGCAAATATGCAAGTGCAATAAGAGCTATTCAGAAAATCAACATAATATATCAAATTGTGGGCTTGTTACTACAGCAATACTATAATGGAAAGCAGTTCACTAAGAGCAGATTTCACATATTTTACAGAGGATGAAAAGTAGTTTATGCAAAAAGTAGAAATCACTCAGGCACAGCAGTGGGAGCAGCTGTGATTCACAGCTGTTCAACCTAAATATAAACTTAGTATGTAATGGAACTCTACCACTTTCCTTTCTCTTCAAACCCAAAGCACATTCATTTCTCTCCCCAAGGCATAAATTACAAGTAAAATACCGTGTTTTTAAAGCATCTGCCATCTGAAAAATATGCATGTTTTTTTCTAAAGGTCAGACATATTTAACAATGTCTTTCCACTTGCCCAAATGTCTTCATTGTGGTACCATAACAGTGTCATGTTCAATAAATAAAACCACATTTGGCGTCTGCTCATGACCACACAACAAGATCTGACCTTCAGCCAGTTTCTGGGTGTCACTTCAGCTAAAATATATCGGCCAAAACTGGAGCCAGACGAGGCAGCAAAGGTATTAAAGTGACAAACTTTTTACTGTCAGGCACAAAGCAAAAAAGTAAACCAGTAGTCTTTCTAACAGCATAGTAGCTGAGTTGTTGATCTGCTTTGGATAAGGACAAATGCTGCAGTTTAGACTAAGGAACCTGTAAACAGGAGATAAACATCTGTGTTAAGAAACTAAATGTCGCGAAAACTTTGGAGGAGGTGTGAAACTGCTCAGTTCAAAGGCTAAAGAGGAAGCATGCCTGCTGGTAGTTAATAAGTTACACTTCAGTATGAACAAATGCATGGTGGATAAACCTGTTCAATAAGTGCATATTTATCTTCATGCTCCTCCCTCCCGTCCATCTGAAAGTTAACTACAGGTTTAAAGGGCAAAACGCCTCCTCAGATTAGCATGTTGCCTATTTTCAAATTAGCTCTGTTTGTCATGGTCAGTGTTTAAGAAATGGAGGGCTTTGGAATGGTTTCTCAAAAACAGCAAAATATTGAGGACACATGAGCTATTTTACCGTTGTTGAAAAGTTACAAAACTTTTTTATGGCTAGTCAACATACCTGCAAAATCTCCACAGAGCCCATATTTTACAAAGTAATCACAAGGGGACATTTTGCTTTTGGTGATTATTTCCCACTGAGTTCTACTTAAACAAAATCATGTGTTAATTTAATTCATCCTAATCTATACAGGACAAAATGCACCAAAGGAGAGAAAATGCGCTAAACCAAATAAGGCACACTTAACCATTAACATGGCAGTTTTGCTAAGTAAAATTATGTACAAATGCACATTGCTCATTCTTCTCTGACTGGAGCTGTTGAAGTTTTCCTTTCGACTCTTTGACCTCCTTGGTACATTTTAAATACCTCTCCCCTTCATGATCAGCCCATTTGAGGTAAAAGTTGCATCTTTGCACACAGGTCTATGGTCAGATTGCTCAATCATCAATACTAATCTTTCAACAATCAGCTTGATGTCTTAAGATCTGACCACAGACTGATGTAAACCACAGTGTCCCTCATTTCTGGTTTTTGCAGTTGCATTCTCAGGCTTTTAAATCAAATAACACTCAAGTGTTAAATCAGATGTTAACCACATCATTATGATTTAGCTCTGCATCTGTGCAGTGCAACTACACTCAGTTTACCAGCAGATGATCAGGAACACTGCGTTTCCTCTGGCTCAGTAGCTGGGCGGCTTGTAGCCGCTGTCTTCTTGCAGCTCAGGGTTCAGGGTGAAAGGAGGCTGCTGCTGCATGTCAGGCACATTGCTGGGATAGGCAGTGTAAGTGGTAGGGGTGTAGGTGGTGGGGTTGTAGGAGGTGGGGGCATAGGTTGGAGGGTAGGGGGTGTGGTGTTCAAGTGGTGGCTCTGTGAAAGTTGGGATGGTGACTGCATGAACGCCTCGGCGGAAGCGACCCAAGGCAAAGTAGGTCAGGATTCCCTGCACAATGAAACAAACATGTCAAGGTTATTAAAATCACTTTGAAAATTGCCTAATTGACAGATTACCTTGAAATGTTTGGCTTGACACATCAAACCAATGTAAATTAAACTGCACCACCTTATAGAGGCGATCCTTTATAGTATGATTTAGTCTCCAATCATTACTATGAGTGGTGATGCATTTTGTTTACACAAGAATTCAGAGCGGTGCATTAAAGTGATGCACATTAGATCTGATCACCAGATAAAGAACGCCTCAACAGGCCAAGATGTTCTGCCTTAAACACAAACAATAAGCAAAGCTGACTTAAGTGTCAAATATCAGAGGTTCCCAACAGTACTTGAACACGTTGATCTGAGGGACATTTATTAACAATTTGATGTCACGTTTGTATCTTAAAGGTCCTTTTTGAAACTTTTTAAAACCCATTGCTTAACAGTTTTGAACTCAAACTTAAAAGGCTGTTTAAATGTTTCTAAAAATGTCTAATTTCTAATGAGGGACATTATAAAGTGATATGTTTATTTAATTTACAGGTCTCATATGGTCTGACAGTCAGGATTCTTAGTTTTCTCTAAGGGGTCCAAGTTCAACCCCTGCTTTGCGCTGCTTCTGCTATGAACAGTTTCATGTTTTCAGTAAACATTCATCCAGCTGCCACATACTCTTGTACTTCCATAGCGTGGTTCAAAGCCTGTATGTACAGTACACAGGAATAATTTGACCTCTATAATAGATTTGTACTCTGTTTGGTGCTAAAATGCTTAAATACAGAACCTTTAAGAAGGTTTTGAGTCTCCTACAAGTCTTTAAACACGAACTCATGCCAGTTTAAGAAAAACAGTATGACACAGCATCAACTTTCTTGTTAAATGAGAAGATTGATATCACTCTTGTACCTGTCTGAAGCCTGCAGCTGGTTAGCTTACTTTAGCTAAGTTAGTTTTTCTGGAGACAAGAGGAAACAGGCAGTCTAATTCTGTCCAACAGGCAACAAAATTCTGCCCACAATTAAATTGCGTTTGTTTAACATGTGCAAAAATTTACCTATAAAAGTGACCTGTTGTGAAGAGGTAGTCAACGCCCCCCAGTCCAACACATAATCCCCTCATAGTTTTTTCTTTGAAGCCAGTCAAATCAACTACTGACAGTAGAATCATGTATAAAAGGCGAACAAGAATTGGAACAACCTTTTCTTCTGACTTTCAGCAATTGACTAAATAAGGATATTTTCCAAAATGTCAGTCTATTGCTTTACTACGTAGAAATACTTCTTTTTCGCATGTTGAAATTCTCATTTAGAAACACAGCTTGATTCTGTAACCACATTAGTAAAAAGCATTGATAATAATCTGTGATGTGGACATTTTTATGGTTAACAACCACCTTATAAGCTTTCTTACTCAAACTACAGCTCAGTGTTAACGAAAGCAGCTAAAATCTGGGCAGTTCTGAATGAAATGACGACAACAGAAGTCCTGCTCACCCAGGTGGCGATGGAGAAGAATGAGAAGGCCACAGTGGCACGTGCAGCATCCATGGGGACGCCTCTGACGTCATGAGTGCGACCCCACTGACTAGCCAACAGGCAGAAACACACAAACCACAGGAAGGTCCACGCCCCTGGAAAACATACAGAGACACAGATGCACAAACACAACACGCAGACATTAATGATTGTTTTCACTGCATGAAAAGACAACAACAAAGGTGCTCTGCTGGAAACCCTGATACGAAAAGTAAAATCCTGTGAAAAACACACAACAGAACAAAAACAACGATAATGGAATAAAAAGGACTCTGCTGTCTCCATCTGCTCAAATGACCACAAGCTGTTTTTCAATCAACCATGTTTTGTTTCCCTGCAGAATGGCTGACTGTGAACTGTGTTATGTACAGCTGATGAATGTTTAATGTTACCGAGCTCTGTGACATCATGCTTCCCCCCTCAGCCGGTTGCTAATTCGTCCACAATGTGCAATAATGAAAACTATATGACATCACGAAAAACAGATAGCATTCTGTTCCATATTACTTCCATACAGAATACCAGGCTTTGTGTAGGAGAGGCTTGCATTCAAATGACAAAACTGAAACTAAAAGGGAGGGACAGAGGAAACAGATAACTACTCAGGATCTCAGAAATGAGAGAAATGAGCTTACACTCCAGTCTCTGTAAATGTCATCCACAGAGCATCTTGTAGGCCATTCTACTATTTTTGTTAAAAAAAAAAAAAAAAAAAGAAGCCCTTTTTCAGCTATCTAATACAACTTTTGGACTCTACTAACTCCTCTAAAGTAATAAATGTCTCTTTAACATCTAAATGCTTCACTGCGTTCACCAACTAGTTGCTAACTTGTCTGTGAGCTGTTTGGTACTGAGCAGGTTTGCTACTGAGGGGTTTATGAGTTTTCCCATAAACAGCTGGTTGTGCAGCTTAAAAGGAGTTGGGAAAGAGCAGGGAGAGTGAGCTAAAACAGAAAAGTTGTGGACCAAAGAGACCAAGACAAGGAGCTAAAAGAGGCTAACACAATGAAAAAATTCTCAGCATGAGTGACACCTTGCACATCGCAGTAAGCCATTTGATCTATTGTTAACATAAAAATGATAGTGAAGCTTTAAAGATGCTCCCGCTCACCTGAGAACACCAGGTCCGCCATGACAGTGTACTTCCTTTCCTGTGCGTTGCTCATAAAAGGTACGTAAACATCCAACACCAGGAAGGCAACGCATGCCAGGAAGGCAATCACCCCAATGCCAACAGCATACTGACATGCCGAGTCATTCTGGTTGAAGAAGCACTTTGCCTCAGAGCTGTGGGGAGGATTGATGTAACCCTCTGTCGTGATGCAGGCAAATACCACCAGGGCAAATATCTACATCAAAACAGAGAAGAAGAAGGTGGCCTTCAATGGTTTGCAAATTCACAAGAGAAAACCTCTGGGTTAAGAGAACATGCCGCTGACCTTTCAAGTTTACCCATCAACTTTACATTGCACACTTAACATAACTGCTAAATGTTTTGAGATTTCCCTAATTTCAGAGTTCTAATTAAGGTACAGTGTTTGTAAATCCAGCCCAGTTTAGGCACCATTTAGAAAACTAGCAAATTCCAAACAACTTGGACATCTGATCATCTGATGCTTGCATCTACTTCTAAAAAGAACCAATCAGGAGCCCTGCTGTCACAAAATCAACCACTCAAGCTAACAAAATACTGTGATTTTTTTTTTTTTATTTGCATTATTGAATCTAAGTAGGAGATTTTCAGCTATCAAAAGTTTCCTGAATGCACAGACTAGAGAGAGTATTTAAAAGCCACCTCTGCTTTAAGATCCAACACCATGTGACAACATAAGCAAACATCCTTTAGGTTTAGTACGTTTCTAATGAAAGCAACCTTTGCAGAGAAGAATATTAAATACATGGGACTAAAGGAAAGAGAGGCATCACAAAAAAGTCACAACACCCTGTGTCAAGTTTAGTATTTCTAAAATCTGGCAAAAAATAAGTGATAATTTTTCATGAGACTTATTGATAAAAAAGTCTCCAGTCTACATATAGCACTATGATGTCAACATCATAAAGAGTGTCTCTTCTTCATGCTGACTCCTGAGATGCCTCCCAGCTTGTCTTGTGTTTACAAAGTGAAGAGTGCTAAGTGCTGCCGTGTCCCTCTGACTGTCCCGAGGTCTGTTGCTGTCTACTCTGGTTACCCACCTAACCATGTGACCTACTTCTGAAGGCAGCTGCCTGCCATGTGACTCCAGAGATGCCACTGACTCCCTAACAACATTCATTATGAGATCTGGGAGGAGGATAGTGAGGAAGTGTGTATCGAGTGGGAAGTAAGATGAGGTGAGAGGGGACAGAGAGAGACAGGCCACAATCCTGCAAATGGGACCAAACAAAAAGTACCGAAAACTACATAAGACAGACATAAGGAAGTGAATACGGGGAGTTTCTAAACATGAGATAGTAGTGAGACAAAGGGACTGTTAGTGAAGCAGATGGATGTTTCTGTACAGGAAGTGGACAGATTGAAAGCATTTGTGTGTTAAGTGACAGCTGTCAAAAACAAGCCACAATGTCCCATTTGTGCATACAGTGTGTTTTCTCACGACTTGTTGCTCATTACTTAGCACAAATATAACTAAAATGTACTTTTTGCAGGATTAGTTAGGACAGCAGGGTCACTAAAGATAAATAAGTTTATGGCTTTTATCACTCTGGCATTTCAGCAGAGATAAAGTCATGTCATCCAACATCATAAATGAGCCAAAGTCTGGTGCATTATGGGAATAGTAGGCAGGGTTACAGAATGAACGACCCTCTCCTGTGCAATAGGTGCTGGCTTGTTGAGGTAAGATCAAAATCGCCAGGATACATTTGGCTTTGAGATGAACTAGGCACAGCTGCACAACCTGTGTGTGTGTGTGTGTGTGTGTGTGTGTGTGTGTGTGTGTGTGTGCGTGTGCGTGTGTGTGTGTGTGTGTGTGTGTGTGCGCGCGCACGTGTGTGTTTAAAAAGGGGATCAGTGGCACATGCTCACCACAAGTGAAAGCAAGGGTCAGGGCAGGAGAGCTATCAACTTACCTGGCCATCAGCCCCTGTTTACCAGTGACACACACAGTTTCCCAAACACATGCAAATGAAAACCAGCAGCTGAAACATTCAGGGGCACATTCTGTCCCCCGTCCTTATCACCGACACTGAACACACCACACCATCCAGGTGAGGCCCACAGCCTACACTCACCATGCGTGGACATGACTAGAGGCCTAACAAACAAATCCTTGTGAGCCAAGAAAATGACTAAATCAATTGTACTCTCTGAAATCGAAGACATGAGTCCGTCAGGAGATTGTAGCAGTTGTGTCCAAAATTTATATAATCGTAGTCATGGCTGAGGAGAGATAAAACAGTTCAACCTGACAATCTATGCTCATTATCTTCCAGGCTTATAAAATGATTCATTATTGAAGGCTGTAACCAGTCATGTTCAGATTCATTTTGGACTTTCCAAATTGGTGTACAAACCACAACAACTTATCTTTGCAGTAAGATTTGCCCAGCAACAGGTGATCAGCAGTGAACAACAACTTCCCAGAACTTTCCCTGGTAGATAAATTATCCTCTATGCAAATACTATTACTCTGTACAACCTCTCTATGACGACAACTATTAAATTATTGTTTATCCATTTTAAAACAGGTGTTTTCTTATCAACTGGCTCTAGAAGTTACAGGAATGTAATCTCCCTTTACTTAATTGCTCTGGCAAACACTGATCTGCGTTAGGATTATTTTACATCCTATATTTAGATGGTGTTTTGCTACCAGTGTGCCTGACAGGTTTTTGTCTTGTATCCTCTGACAGCAGCAGGGTTGACCTGTGCTGTCGCCGAGCTGTTGTCATGCACCAGCTGCACGCAACATGACGCCCAGCAGGGTCGCCGCATATAGTAGCCTGTTGTTCTGGCCAGTACAAATAAAAATGAATCATTTAACCGCAGACGCGGCGTGCGCGCTCCGGACGCACTGCCTACAGTCCATGTTAGCTGTGATCTCTACTTATTTTGAACCTTCGCACAAGAAAACTACTACACACTCTCTCTTTCTCTTCACTTACCCAGCTTAACAGGCGCACGATGGTTTGCGGCTGTCGGACAAACTTATGGAAGTCAAAGCCTCCTCCTGCGAGCGAAGCCCCGTACGCACTTGCACCGTCCGTCTCCTCCATGTCTCTCCCGCTGAGCCGATCCCTTTGGAGCTCCCCGTGTGGTTCTGGACAATTGGCAGGACAGCCTGCTTCGACTAAACTGCACCGAGACTACTGCTGACAACCACTGTGCTGCTGCTCCACTTGACGGAGACTAGAGAGCCACCCAGAGGAGCTGCTGCGCAGGGTGCTGCGCTGTCCTGCTGCGCGTCAATGGGGCGGAGTTGACCGTCTGCGAGCCGCACATGAGCACGTGCGACTCTTATTATTAAGTCACAAAATAACCCAACTACTCATACTGAAAAGACAGCACAGAGCACTAAGAAAATTTTTATTAATTAATTTTACAGAAGAAACAGTCTGAATCCTCAAAGCTCTTCAAGTCCTTCATCTTCCAGCGTCTTCTCCTCTTCCTCAACGTGGGGCCATTCATCTACAGAGGCCTCAGATACCTGAGGGGAGAACGGACACATGGGGAGCAGAATCTGACTATTTGCTTATTCTAAAAAACAAAGTTATCAGGTCATTGATTTAATACTTTCATTTGGTCTCACCTGACCAAATTCAACTCTGGCCATCGCTATTACATCAGTGTCCTCGTTGTACTCTGACAGTGAGCTCTGTGTCATGGGATAATAAAATGTAAGATCATAAAAAAATCTGCTCAGTCTTTAAATGATTGAGAAATGTTGACTGACCAGCTCGCCTTCATACATGGCTCCCATCCTCGTCATCTTCAAATCCAACCTAAGGAGAGAACAAACCAGATATGATAAATACAGCTGTTTGAGACAGGCAGCGCTCGTTAAATGTGCAGATGTAAACATTCCTGGCTCTATAAACCTTAATAATTGTGACACAGGCCCCACTACACACAGTTCTGTAGTTACAACTAAACACACCATGGTCACTGAAAACAGGGTTGTTTCTGGGAGTGATGGTCTGTTAATTACACGAAGAAGAGTGCACCTAATTCTGGCAGAAATTATACAAATGACGATATCGTTTGTCCTCTAGAAATAAAACCTTTTGTATTTAACATTTACATACTCATGTAATAAAATATAGTTCACTGAAAACAAAACTGAACAGTTAAACAAATAAAATATGAAAAAAAAATCATAATATTGTTTAATTTTTTTATTGATTTTTTAATATGTCCTTAAGAGAAAAGTGGTGTTAGTTTCGCCCAGTAGGTCTATGTGATTCTTTCTCAGTAAAATAAAAGGAAAACTCACTGTGGATCAAGTTCTCATCACAAATGGAAGTCACTGCTTCATTTAACATGGTTTAAAAAAATTTAAGATATCAGAATTGAGCAGAGAAATGGACTCACAGAGACTTGTCTCCATACTGCCTTCGCCCTGAAAGAAAAGTAACAACAATCACTTACAAGAGCAACGAGGAGTTTTTGAAAATTATAAATATACTTTGAACTCACTGTACAAAACTCCAATCCCACAACAAACAGAGACCAGGAGAACCAGGAATGTGAAACACCCAAAGACAACTGCCACCACCAAGACAGGGAGACGGTTCAGCCCTGGAGGAGCAGAAAGATGAGGAAGAAGAGGAGGTGAAGCCAGCTGTCATCTGTCACAAGGATGTTCAACTTGAATGAGCCAGAATGGATCTGGTGTACCTTCTTTATCCAAAAACCACTTTTTGCTGCTTATGGCAGTGGTGTTGTCGAAGCTATCTGACACTTCACAGTGGTATGTGCCAGTGGGGCTCCAGTCTACATATAGCACTAGTATGGATTGTTGTAGATGATGGTCATTAACCACGATGAAGTTGCTCAGATCATCCAGACGGGTGTTGTTGAGGAACCACTGGTACTGTGGATGAGATCCCTTTGCCACCTTGCAGTAGACTTCGACAATGTTTACAGCATAGTTTTCTCCAAAGTAATAGTTGTACTGCATTACCACAGGTCCACCAACTGGGACTGTGAGATATTATGGATTGAAAAAAGACAACATAGACAGCAACTTTGAGAAATAGTACATAACTCAGGGTTTGACTATGTCAATATTTTAAAGCAATGCACATACCGACTTCTAGGGGAATCTGAGTACTGTATGCAATCTTGTCTCCATTGGTGGCCTGGCACTGGAGCAATCCCGAATGCTGGTCCAGGACCAGTGGAACCTTAAACGTGGTGGTTGTCTCATCAACAGTCATATTGGCAATCAACTCTGTACTGTTGTAAAGTGAAAAGGTGACAGGCGGTGTCCCTTTTGTTGAATGACAGGTGACGACTGCAGAATAGATGTGGGAACCTTCCTTTAATACAGTGAAGGAGATGTCAGGGGTTGACACCAAATCTAAGGAAACAGAAAGCAGAAGAATGTTATTTTGTTTCAAGGTACCACATTATTGCTACAAAAACTTGACATTGAGAGTTTATTCACAACAGATGACTGTTCACCTTTGACTGTAATTTTAACTTCAGAGCTGGTGGTGGTATAGGTCAAGGTTTTGTTGAAGATGTTGCTGGCAACACACAAGTAGTTGCCGCTGTCTTCAGATGTAGTTCTGAGTGTGACAAAGATACACAAATATATTACTTTGTTTTGTTGGACAGATGTTTGTTGAGGAAAAAGAGACTTAGAAATTTTTGCTTCATCACAGGATGCAACAAGGCAACTGTGTTATGTGTTTTAAGTCACTTATTTACAAGTAAAACAGCAAATTGTCATCTTTGGAGTGTGGAGTTTGGTTGCTAGCTGTTTTCCCGTGTTTGGTTTTTATGCCAAGAAAAGCTTATGCAGCTGTTAGACAGCAGGTTCAGGTTCAGGGTCAGGTTACTTTACTTGTACCCGTGGGTAGATTTTTCCTGCAGTGAGCTGTCATTCACACATGTGATATTTCATTATTCAAAACAAATAAGATCAGACACCGTGATAGAGATAAAATAAAAGATAAAAAGATAAAAAACTGCTCCATAGATCAAGGCTCCACCAATAACCCCTCAAATTTCCTAAGACACGGGACGATGGGAATAGAATGAGTTTAAAAGAAGGATACAAAGAGTTTAAAAAGTTTAAAAACCCGGGTACTTGCCAGCTCCAATACAATAATAAAAATAAATAAATAAATAAATAAATGCATTAATAAATAAGGCCTGTGCACAGTGTCTATTTACATCTTGTTAAGCTCAATGATGGCAGAAGGAACAAAACTGTTTTTTGTAACATTTCCTTTTACATTTTGGGACCAAATATCTCCGTCTGGAGGGGAGAAGCTGGAAATCACAGTTCAAAGGGTGAGTGTCATCATTTAAAATAGAAGTAGCAATCCTCTGTAGCTGTCTGGCATGCAGGGATACTGGGGAAAGCTGATTCTCTCCAATCAGTCGCAAGGACCACTTGACTATTTGGTTTAAGGCATTCTTCTCTTTTTGGGATATGTGACCAAACCATGACATCAAAGAAAATGATAAAACCAATTCAATAAAAGCATGATACAACATGATCATAATAGTTCAGTCAAAATGAAAGTGCGAGAGCCTCCCTAAACAGTGCAAATTCTGTTGACCCTTCTTGCACACAGCTTCACAGTTGGCCACGAAATTCAATTTGTAATCAGTGACAGTCCCCAGATATTTATGAGATTGCACCACCTCAATGGTCTGACCTTTGATAAGAGTGTCTTCATGCATCAGGATGTTCCTCCTAAAATCAATCACCTTATCTTTAGTTTTTGCTACATTAATTCGGAGGTAGGATTGATCACACCAGTGCAAATATCATCCACCACTGGGCCGTGGCTGGTTTCATTTTCCTGCAGTAGACTGACAATAATGGAATACTATATGTAATAAAAAAAGCACTCACAAAACATTGTTTTTTAATCCATTATTACTATTATTAGTGAGAAAACCACTAATACAAGCGGAGAAACTGGGAATTCTGAGTTTGATGTTATAGGGAATTTCTGACATTGGAATTATCTCCCCCTTGATGAAAAGAACATTAGATTTGTCAACAAATTTTCACAAAAGGGCAACAAATACACCACCCACTAGTTTCTACAACTACGGCTACTAAAACCATTTGACTAAATGCACAGCATGCCCCTTTATCCATGTACTTCACAGCCACCTGATACAGCCAGAGTTTTACAAATACACAACCCACATTACAGTACAGTTAAAAATAACCAAATGAATCCCATAAATTTTCATTTCAGTGACCAGTGACAGCTGTCCAGGGACGATCTCAATGAGTTAACACTGACCTGTGGATCACAAGAAGGTCATGGTGATACTCAGAGATAAGTTGACTATTCAGCAGCCACTTGTAGGAGACGTGATTTCCAGCAGTAAGTTTGCAGAGTAGCTCCAGCGTCCTTCCCTCAAAGAACTCCGCTGGACCTGAGCGGACCTCAATCTTTGCATCTCTCACTGGTTCTACAGCACAGATACAGCAACAGACTGAGATCGTGGTCTCATTTCTAACCATTAACAACTTCCACTGGGAAAAAAAACACTTGTTAATGGAGTAAAGATGCATTAAATTTCAGCTTTTCTGCATGTTTTTTATGGCCTGTTGTCTCATTACATTGTTATTGCAGACCCATTCCTCTGTTAGGTTTACAGGTGACCATGTCTACTAACTTCCCAACCCCAATAACTTGTCCTTTTTACTTACCAAGAGACCTAGTAAAAGTGATAAATGATCATTTACTGTTGATCGTTTGTGTTTTGACATGGTAGGGGTTGAGGTTTACATTTTTTTCAGTGGGTCAATTTCTGTCTATCAATTACTTTGGTTTGGACTGAAGTATCTCACCAACTTTCTGATGGACTGTCATTAAATTTTGCAGTTTGCCCGATATTCATGGTTCTCTCTATTATTTCTAAATCAGCCAGTTCAGGTGAAAATTTTTTGGATTAAGCTGAACATTTTGAAAATTATTTGAACTGCTGTGAAACTTGTGACAGATATTCAAGGTTCCTGAAGGATAAATTTTGATGAATTTGTTGACTGCCTGATATTTTTTGCAAATGGCTGAATTTTTTGGAAATCCTTTCAGTTGCTCTTTATGTAATATTTTAACTATGGCTCATTGGGACTGAAGTATGTTTTCCAAGAAAGATTTAGCCAAGTGGGCATCTCTGGGTAAAATGCAGTGAAGCAACAACAACAGCAACATGTATAACATGAACTGGCCATAAAATATCACAAAACAAAATCCACTTAAGATGAAACACCCTGCACTGTACAATGACATGCCTTTTGAGGAAATGTAGTTTCACACTGTGTTTAGCTTGTACAAACATTCATGCTCATATTGATCAGTGTTGCTTTTACAGGGAAGCCATGTTAGATAATGGTACAATAGACTTACCAAGAACCCTCAGATAGTGCATGCTGCTGACAGTTGGCTCAATGTTCGTGTTGTTTTGTGCTTTGGCCACACACTGCAGGTTGCCCTCGTGGCTGCGTCTGATTACCAAGAGAAAAGACGCAACCTCCCCATCCAGGGAGGTGTACTCCCCCAACAACTTGTCTTCGTTGCCTTTCCTGTTTAAAAGTTGGTAATTAGGATTTTCTATCATCATTTTTACATTTTATCAGATTTAATGTGAAAAAATACTCACTTGAATAACTGCAGCAGGATAGTCTCATTATTTGGGTAGATAAGCAGTTCGCAGTTTAATTCTACAACATCTTGCACTAAAGCTTCTGAGGGGCCATATAGTCGTGGTTGACCCAGAAATGACTGACCTGATTAAAAAAAGATCCAACACACCAATATTAAACACAAGGAATTATGAGCTTCAAAACTGTATGAAGTGACTGTAGACGCACTAACACACGCTCCAAAAACATAACTGACTTACTGCTTGCCTTGCTACAACAGCACAACCCTGCAGGATAGAAAGAAATCAAAGAGTGTACAAGAATTTTACACTGTGAAACATAAAATACTGCAATGGAGTTCATGTTGATGAGCTTACCGAGTGTGAGCACAAGCAGGGAAGCATACATCCTTGAAGAAAACCTGCTGCCTTTTTAATATGACTGTTCACTTCACATGTGATTACAATGTGCTCTTACACTGTGGGTTAAGAAAAAAAAACAGGCGCGCACTCACACATTTGTGCAAAAACATGTGCAAAAACCTGATAATGTTAGACTGCACCTCCCTGCCGTACCCTCCCTCTGAGGATACAACATAAATTCATGCTTGTTAAACTTGCCGGTTGGTTGTCTTCGTCAGACATTATGTAAAAACGTACACTTGTTATTTTCTCTTTAACATTTATTTCTCTAGTTCATCACAGCAACTGGAACAGCATCTCATCAGCAGCTGTGGTAGCAAAAGTACAGATCCCACTCAAAAGAAAACTTTTAACATAAGGCAATACATAACCATAAAGTAATGTCATAGAAACAAAACTCCACTCACAGGTAATTTCATCACATAATAACAAACCAAACTGCATAGAAAAATAAACAACAAATCATATGCATCCATACAAAAGAGATGTAACAAGATGAGGACATCAAACTCAACAATGCTCTCATGTCACTGTCACAGTTCTATCCCTATATTCTGGAAAATGTGAATATCAAAGGAACTTCACTCAGACACATTGTAAAATTCTGATGTAGTCAAGTAAAATAAAACAACAAAACATCATTTAAAAGCAGAATTTTTATTTGCAAAAAAGACCCCAAACAGGACATTATTCAGTAGTTTTGCTAGAAAACATAATGTCTCACTCTTGAATTGAATGTTCAAAGTCATTAAAATCAAAAAAGCAGATTTGAAATAAAAAATTAGGGTTTGATAAGGGGAAGGTTCCTCCTGCATTATACTCTGGCCTCCGCAGTCTAAAACAAAGAGAAAGAAAAATTGTGATGCCTTTTTGTTTTTATATACCTGCCTCACATTGTTTCAGGTACATATAACAACAAATCACTCCCTGAATTCCAGTACATAAACATGAGAAATACTAAAATTCACTTTAAAAGAATTCTCCATTTAAAATATCTAAATATATATTCACATATTATTTTTAGACATTTTGAATTGTATGTTTTCCTGCAGACAGATGTTAACAAAAAAAGCAGATCTTCTGTATAGAAGCTGAAAACTGTCACTCTTGCATTTTTTTAGGCATTTAACTTGACATCATAAGTTTTAATGCTACCTAAAGAAAACCAAAGTATTCTTTTAAATAAGATAATTCATTAGGAGAAACAGTCTTTATGAGATCCTCGTTATTTTTAGTAAGCATGTTTCCTCATAATTTATTATGAGGGTGTTCACAGCATGGTCTACATACAGTGGTCAATAAAAGCTGATTTGTTAGTATCCATTAGTCTGAAACAAAAAGTTCTTTTGTTAGCTAAGGGGGGCTGGAAAAGCAACCATCCAAACTGATCAGTGTTTGGATGATCATCTACAAAGCTATATTTAATGCATATAAACTGCATACAAAGCCCTGTCTAATGCACTGATCAATAATGGATTTGATCTGATATTATCCTCTCAAATCAGCTGCTGTATATGTCATCTGTCATGCATCTCTGCTACACATTACAAGTACTCAGAGCAAAAAACTTTGATTTTCTTAAAGTAATAAATCATGCTATCTTGAGATAATAAAGCTGTTTTTTTAGATATTAAAATAAATAACTTGTGATCCTGAAATATATGGTCTATAATATATATAATAACAATATGATATAAAATATTACACAAATACTTGCCAGCATGGCCGTTCTCAGCCTCTGTACAGCTGTTCACCAACTTAAAGTCTCTTAAGGTTACAGTAGTAAATAGTTGAACAAAACTGTATTTAATGTGTCTGGAGTAATTTCCGTGTATTTTCCTCAAATGTTCTCTGGAGAAAACTATTTGAATTTGCATTAATAATAGCATAAAAAGACACAATGTAATCTTTTATTAATTAAATTTTAATGCCAGTGACCTTAACAGTATTTTTTTTTTTGGCTAAAATGAAAAAATTCTGAGATTTTTCTTCATGCAAGAATACAATTAAGAATGTATGTGAATCAACAATCCACACAATGAATAATTAACTGCTATGTTCTTTGGTTTAAATGGATCTCCTCTTCTGAGTAATTTTTTACTTTCTGTATAATTAGTACCTTACTAGTTCTAGTCTTCAGGAAAATATTTACCCATATAATAAGGCATCACTGACTGGAGGTGCATCAGTTAAACATTATGCCGATGTTGTCTTTCAATAAGCACCAAATTACAGAATCTTTCCAGAAAACTCACCATGAATGCAGGGTTAAATTTCAGTTCCTTTCTAGAAATCATATGAAGCTGTAAAGCAAAGCCTTCCTCACTAGTATGCCACATTTAACTGATGTAAAATCGCTGTGTTTATATGCAGCGTTGTTTTGTGTTGCATGCCCTTTTACCTGATTCTGAACACCAGGCTCTGTAGAAGAAGTGTAGACTTGTTTGCGTCCTGACTGGGATGTAGGTGCAGATAGAGGACGTGCATCAGAACTGGGATTGGAAGCAACAAACATCATTAAAGAGGCTGATTTGAGTGAATCAGCACTAAACTTTCTCATATCCAAAGAGAGAAAGCTTACTCTGTTGCACCAGAGTGGGCAGGAGCTGCGAAAACAAATGAGAGAAGGAGACATAAGAACATTTATTACGAATAGTGTACACATTTTACAGTCTATTCATTTCTCCCTACCACATTCACAGTCACCCACACCTTGTTTGAAGTCAAACATCTTGTACACACAGCCTGCACTCACTGCCAACATCAGCAGCAGGAAGCAGCAGAACGATATGGTAATGATCTCTACGGTGGTCATGAGAACCTCTGGGGAACAGAAGGGACAAAGCCAGTCAAGTATTATGTATGGTAGAGGCAGCGTGTAATGCATTCAAATATACAGTGTGTGTTTTTACTTGGCAGTGTTTCAGTGGAAGATGTTACTCGAGGCATGGAGTTAAGAATCCCGTCTGATCAAAAGTGAAAAGTGGGATATGGGAAAGAGCACAGACAAATGTTAGCCAATAAGCTAAGCTGGTTAGCTTAGTTAATGGTAAAGGCTGGAAAGGGGGGGGGACTGGCCTAGTTCTGTCCAAAAGTGGCAAAATTCGACTACCAGCACCTCTAAAGCTCATTCATCAACAGGTTGTAACTTATTTGTTCAACTTGTGGGCTACAGAAAATTGAAGAGTAAAAATAACAATTTACTGTTTTAACTTATTTGAGTCTCTGATTGATAACACATTAATTAATGAAGTGCTATCAGACAGAGTTTGTAATGTTTAGGAGAGCCAGGCTAGCTGTTCCCCCTGTTTCCAGTCTTTATGCTTTATGTGCTGTTCTATGCTGCTCTAGCCTTCAGTAGGTAAGCGAGAAGCACATTACCTAAAATGTTAAACAGTTTCTTTAAAAAAGCATCAACACATAGGGCCCTTTCTTACACTTGGTGCAACTGACACACAAAGGGGCACAAGTGTCATTACCAGTTTCTGTGCTAGTGTGTTGCTCTTAAAATGAGGTGTGGTTTGGTGCACTGATGGCACACTGCTATCTTGAGGCAGCAAAAAGCATCTTTACCACCATCAAAAGCTGGTCTGAAGTCATGGCATAGTGTTTTTCCTTATTTTAAGGGCGTATTATTCAGATCATAAGACGCGCCATCATAACACATCCATTCTGCATTTTAAACAAATACAGAAAATGAAAAAACACTCACTTGTATCACTGATGTGGCCCTATGCTGCTTTTTTAAATTGCAACACACCAGGTCCTGGTGCACCCAACCTTTGAAGAGAATGCCATATGGTACTCGGATTGGTTTAATCCCTGTTAGGCCCAACACACACTAATAAATAATTTAGTGTCTTAAGTACAACCCCTTTGCGCCTTTCATTGCCCCTAAATTATACATATTTAAAATAGTAGAATGAAGCAGGATATGCTCTGAATGCACTTGCGCCAAGCACCTTAGAACAGACATAGATTGATGTTACAATAGGGCCCCCTAATCTTGTTCTTTTAACCTGTGCCTCGGACTAGGATGGCGGGACTCTGCACCCAGGGTCCAGAGTCATCGTAGCTGTCTCTGGCTCTGCAACGGTAATACCCAGACTCCTGTGGGCCAAGTTTGGCCAGAAAAAGGGTTCGTCTTTGGTCAGCCAGGGCATACGGTGACAGGACAGGCTGACCAATGGAGTCCATGTTTGTCTCAGAGGGAAGGACAGTGTCGTTCAAAAGCCAGGAGACATGAGGGAAAGTTCCTCTCCTGATGTGACAGCTTAGCCTGGCTGCAGTAAGTTCAGCATCAGCTCTGTAGAGATATTCAACCTCCAATTTCACATCACCTCCAACTGGGACTGGACGAACAGGAAGGAGTTGAAATCAGAGACTGATTATCAAATGATGGAACTAAAGATAAGCAATTGCACAAGAAAATACATTTCTTTTACGTGTTTTTGAAGCTCATACCTACTTCCAGAGTCACAGGCTCACTCATCAACTCCTGCACCTCATTATTCACCCAACAGCGAGCCTCTCCCATGTCCCTCCCCGGCACCATGTCCACAGGGAACCAGGCAACGAGGGATTCAGTTAGTGTGACAGACCCCATTTCCTTATCATCCAGTAAGAAAGAAATATTGACTGGAGGACTCCCTCTTGTTGACCAGCAGGTCACGTTGCCATGGTAACTGTCCCCCTCTTTGGCGATAGAGAAAGAGATCTTTGGTTTTGAAACATAGTCTGGAGGGAGGAAAAAGAGAGGAGAAAATGGGAACAGGGATGATACAGCACATGTTAGGTTTTAGAGAAATTTCTACATTTCTACCTGACATGTCAGGCAGGTGTACAGCTGAGGCTGAAAAAATTTCAAACCAATCTATCCATTAGTTGAGATATTTTAGTCTAGACAAAAGTTTGGTATAAAACAACACAGAATTGTTAATCATTTCCACCATCTGATAAGACTTAAATATCTTATATATCTTGTTGACACATACATTTGACCATCATCTGCACCTCTGCGCTGCTGGAAAACCTCCGGATGTCCTGCACCATGGACCAAGCCATGCAATAATAGGACCCAGCATGCTCTGGAGCCACCTTCTCCATCACTAACTTGTTCCCATTGAGGTGGAAGAAGGGAGATGATGATGTTACTTCCTTCCTGTTGAAAAACCAGGTGTAGGAAAGGTGGGAGCCCACTGTGACATTGCAGCTCAATATGAAGCGTGACCCCTCATATGCAACTGGGGGAAATGGTTCTGAAGTTACTCTGGTGTTAGATGCTGGAGCTGGAAGGTAGGGAATGATGGATGATTTGAGAGGAGAGAAAAAAAAGTTTTGAAATGACTGTCTCTGGTTAAGTGATCATGACTTAACAGCTAAAACAAAATTAATGATTTCTATGTCTTTCTTTATCTTGAACTCACTGACTACATTAAGCTTGATGATGTTGCTGACTCCTGTGCTTCCTCCTGCCGTTGCCCTGCAGTGGTAAGACCCCTCTGATGTGGAGGTGACCTTCAGGAAGAACGGTACAGGTTGGTGCCCTTCAGGATCGGTATTTGTGTTGATCAGGACATCATTGTCCCCCATCAGCTCATAGGTGACTGGCGGAGGCGTGTTAGGTGCAATACACCGGAAAGCCACCCGTGAGCCAAGATAGGCCTTGTCAGGACCAGTCAGCACTGGACGAAGAGGGACCAAACCACCTGATGAAAAAAAAACAAACACTGGGAGTCTGAATGGAACCCTGAAATTTACCCACTATTATTATTTTTTTTAAGTATAAGCAGATACACACAGTAAATAATTTTAATTCACTTGAATGAATGTTATGAGATCATAGAACACAAGCTTGTGAATAAAAACAATGACATAGCAAATGCTTGAAATGTTCTGGACCACCAAAGAGAAATAAAAAATCTCCAGCAAACTGAGATCCATGAGTTTAGCACCACTTCAACAAACTTACCTATCTGGACAAACAAATTTGCCAGAGCTGAAAAGAAAATTCAAAAACAAATTTCTGTAAGAAAATGAGACCATTTAATAATTTATCATTTTACCAGTTTAAATAAAAATTCACTAACTTACCCAAAATTGGCAACAAATGTAGAGTCTGTGGATTCCTCATAACATTATTTTGTGTTTATCTCTGGCATAGCTTTTCTTGCTTGGTTCAGTGTGTGTCTGTGTGTGTGTGTGTGTGTGCGTGTGTGTGCGTATGTGTGCGTAAAAGATGGGGGGTGTCATACATGTGGTGCAAGTAGATAACATGTTAGGCTTCATGTTGTTTCATTTAAACAAAATGTACAAAACTGAACACATTTAAAACCTTAAAAAAGGCTCAGGACACAAAAATTTAATGAGAAAGACTTCTACAAAATATTCAAAGTTAATTGATTACAGGTAAAGGTAGGTTTTGTACCACAACTACATACTGATACCATCCTATCAATGATGAGTGAAATTTTAGTCATACGCATAAATTATCTGTTTTTGAGAAAAATATAAGCTTAAACATTCACTTTGAAACAAGCTTAACAAACTCACAAAATAACTGAAATTTATTCATAATAAATGAAAAAGTTCTGAGCACATTTCATGCTGTTGTATATCATGTGACTGGACAAGTGAGAGTTCATCAGTATTTCATTTACAACCAGGCCTCGGTGGCTGTGGTTGGTCAGCCAGGCTGTGTTTTGAAAGGGAACTTAATCAGTATCTTTGCATGGAGGGAGGCCCTTCCAACGGGGGATGGGGGGTGTCCTCTTTGATGGCTGCAGGATGGACTCTTAGGGTGTTTTTTTGACGTCTCAGCATTGTGGCATGCTGCTTTACCAGAAAACGCTTATCCGAGCTGCTCTGTGAGAAAAAACACATGCAAATTTATAGACACAACATGCAAATAGATAGAGGAAAAGCACATCACACCAAGCCACTATGCTCACACTGCATATCTAAGCTTGATTCAGATTTCTTTGCTCAGTATGACTTTCTTTGTTTAGCTATTCATGTTGTTGTTGTTGTTTTTTAATGTGACAATCATCAGATTAGAGATCAAAGTGGTCACAATCCTGAACTGAAGGGATGATGATGTTTTTCAACCAAATCTCCATTAATACACCGTTCAAAGTTTTCAAATGTGTCTCTTGCATCATAATAAATGCCTTAATCCTGTAAAAAACCCTATTTCAGATTTGGAAGGTTACATGTGCAAGCAAATGACATCAATTTCACACACAGCACATTGTGTTGAGGATATAATCAGGCAGGTTTCATTCTTAAGTTTAAGTAATGGAAGTGAATTTTGACATGACTGTCCAAACTGAGGTCACATTGCCAAAACATCTGATCTGTATTTAATTCAGATCCACATATGAAAGTGGTTCAAATCAGATTTTTTATAATTTGTGTCATTCACTTTGTCAGGAAAAAAAAACAGATATGTGAAACATTTGAGCAAAAATAATAACATTTAAAGTTTTTCCGACTTGTGCCGACTGTGTGAACGTGTCAGGAATTCTTCAACTGAAAGAGTCAAATCAACTGAGTGTGACTCAAATATTTCCCATGTTGTTGCTGTGACATATTCGTAAGTGTGTCAGTTATTTGATGACATGTGACTTACCATAACCAGCATGTCTTTCAGTCTCTCAATGGCCTTCTGATTGGCTTGTTTCCGTGACACAAATGAGGTCAAGATTATACTGAAGAAACAGGATGTGTTACAGTTGTATTCAAAGACCAGCAGATAAGATCAAAGTGCTGCGTGTCTATTTTAAAAACACTTTGCATTATTTGAGGATCATTGCTCTTACAAAACATATATGAGCCGAGTTCTCTTACACAAGCTTTAAAAGAGTCTTTAAGTAGATTATTCAGACTGGAAGAGCTCATTCTCTGCAGACATAGAGCCAGTGTTTGCATAAAACCTGTTGTCTCTTGCATACTTACACTTCAGCCAGTAAGAGTGGCAGGGCGAAGGCCTCAGAGACCAGGTAGCGGAGCGTGGTCTGTGCTGGGCTCGGGAGACTGGTCACACACTCCCCGGTCGCATTAAACACAGTTACTCCATTTCCAAATGGACCACAGGAGGACCTGGAGGGCAAACAGGAGGTACACATGGAAGAAGTTATTGAAAGATAAAAATGATCTGCTGCTTCAGTGTCGAACAGGCTTTTATATAAATAATCAAACAGCTATAGAAACAAAGAAGGTGCAATGAAAATTTAATTGTTATGTGGAGATAGAATGTTTTCTGCATTTACAAAGTTGCTGTAAAAGTTAGAGTAAAAAAGAAAGTACAAGTTTATTTCTGTAGGAACTCCTTGCTGGTAGAAATTGAATCCCAGTGTGACTGCAGCCATGAGGAGACCGAGCAGCAACATGAAGTGGAACAAAACAGAGGAGCTGGCGGCTCGAAACATCCGCTGCTCTGCCACGCAGCACCGCAGGACTGTGAACTGATGACAGTGTTCAAGAGAAAGACATGGACATTGTTGGAAAGTGCACATTTAATGATCAAAACTCATTCTGACACACCTAAAGAAGGAGATTATAAAAGTGGAATTTTTAAGTTATAGACATTTTGAAAAACTTGCTTAATTACTTTTTTACCACAAAGAGAGGATCTACACCTGAGACAGACATTTAGCATGGTGTCAAGACTAAAGAGAGTGGAACTGATCCTCTCTTCTTACTCTTGTCAAGAGAAAGAATAAATATATTTACCCAAATTTTCAATAAACAATGGGTCATTGTTTCAGTACAGAGTGAAGGACTTGATCCAAACAATAGGAGACAAAAAGAAGGAGAGAGTGTGTAACAGATGGTCGGTAACTCCCATGTTGCCAACCTTTTTTATGTAGAACATGGCCATTAGCATGAATGTTCCTATTAGAGGCAGCAGAGGGCAGTAGTAGACTCCCACCCAAGACACTGTCTGACTGTACACCAGATCTAAGACATTGAAAGGTATCAGGAAGTGCTGTTTCCCAGCCAGCCGAGCCAGCAGGGATGATGGGTACTTCTCCTGGACTAACCTGTCAGACAGAGAGGAAAGTTTACACAGAAAGTTCATAAATCATAAGGATTTAATTTAACTGAGTTTCCATCTTTTCCTCTATGAGCTAAAGTTTCGTAGAGCTACTAAAGAAAGAGCACAGTGATGACTCAGACAGAAACGCCTGCTGATCTCAAGTTAACTCACTTCCTTGGGTAGTTCAAGAGAAACACGTTGCAGAAAGTGGCGAGAAAGTTGAAGATGCACAGCTTGTACATCTCTTTTCCAAACTTGTTCTCCCTGCACTGGGAAGAATGCTGTGAAGAAGCACAAACATTAAGAGCTGTTGAAATACACTTTACAGTGTTTCTTTGCACTGGATGTCTTATAAAAGCTCAGTCTGTCAGACTTTAAAATATAAATCTCTCTCTTTAGACTCACTTGCTGATTTTCTGTTGTTGTGATGAGGAAGAATAAGTAGATTCCCAGTGAGGCCAGCTTCAAGAAGATGCTCCTAAAGAAAAGCCAGAGTGATTCCATGCAGGTGTGTGTGTGTGTGTGTGTACTAAGGGTTATTCTGTATTTATCCCCTTGTTCATCTTACCTCACAAGTGTGGCATTAACCTGCGTGGTGAAAGAGTAGTCTTCAAAAGACGAGATCTTACGAAACACGTGAGGCAGGAACAGGTTGACAAAGGTAATGGTGATGGGAGGGAAGTACTGAAGGAACAGGCTGACTAACCAGTGGTGCCCACTCTAGGAAACACAGCAAATATGAAAATGTATTCACTAAACCTTGGATACACTGGAATAAAAACAGAACAAGAAAAAAAAAGATGTGCAGCATTAAAGTCTTACCTCAGCCTGTGATGTCTTCGTGGCAAAGTAGATAAAGTAGAAGGCTCCACCCAGAAGAAACAGAACAAACAGGTTGAGGATGAACCTGAGCAGGTAGAGATGCACCTTTTGTCCAAGTGTCCTCTGAGCCTCGCGCAGGGAGAAACTCTGCTCCTCCAGGAACAGCTGAGGACCAGCAGAAGGCAAAAGAGGAGAACTGAGCCTGAGGAAATGCTTATTTAGAAGACAGCTTATTAGAATCTTTTTAGCTGCTTTTACATAGAGGCAAGAAACACAATGACACATTCAGACATTATTTTAAAAATTTTAAATCAAGCATCCTGGAACACACTAAAATTTCTCATCTGCTTTAAGCAACGTTTGGCCTTTGGAAAAAAAAATTCTGCCCTTTTAATAAACAGTGACTTTTACAGTTTTGTGCATGTAAGGTCAGGTTAACAGTTCATGTATGTGCACGGATGTGGGTGTATGTGTGTATGAAAGTATGCAAGCGTTTTGTGGCTTACTGTTACCATTTTTAACAGCTTTTATCAGCACAAATAACAAGCAGAGAACTATCTGCTCCAAATGAAGCTGAACAATTGCAAATCTGTAGCATGTTGCTTTGTTCATGAAATTCTAGGTCAAATTCTAAAAAAAAGGAAGAAATTTAGCAGATGGGTGGAGAAAAATTACAGATGCAAATTTCTTGCAGGGCGACAACAACTCGACTTTGGCAAAGGTTTTCCTTTAATTTGTCTTGCTTGGAAGGGGAGTGTGAGCAGAGGGATATTTCCTCTGATCTGCAAGCTGTGCAATCTAACAAACATTATTGTTCAATGCCACCAAATCCTACACACCAGACTTTTAAGTTTATGTATGTGAATTTGCTAAAATAGACGACAGGTTTGACAGATTCACTCTCAGACATGAGCAGCATTTGGCCAGTAAACAGAGTAAATCTGAAGAATGTTCTCATGAGTGCAGTGACTAGTGAGCTTCCATTCACCTTAAGATCATTTCTGATGAAGCTGTGTTTGAGAGTAGCAGAGGAGGGGTCCTGAATGGTGAAGTCCCAACCACAAAAGATCTTAAAGCTCACATTCATATTGTAACGCCTCCCGAGCATCCAGGTGTGCTTGTAGCCAACTATTGTCCTACCAGAGAGGTTCACAGAGTTAATACAAGGAAAACAGCTTTTTTAAAAACTTTTTGTTCTGCTGCAGCTGCATCCTTACTGACCTGCGGACCACTATGATGAGACTGAGGAAGAAGATGCTAAGGATTCCAGCCAGGTACAGCAGAGGTGTATTCAAGCATGGCAAATTCAGGGAACCACGCGTATAGAAACCAAAGAACACTGGAGAGCGATCGAGGTAGCCCTGCAGAGAGGAGGAGTGATACCAGGTTACATTGAAACTATACATAGAAAACAGACAGTGCACACACAAACAAACAAACTCTTACCGTTCCAAGGAAGAAATCTAGAACGGAGTCATTACCTCCAAACTTCAAAGATTCTGTAAAATCACAGAGAATAACACCACAGTGTTTCTGCAGGCATCTCCCTATAAGTTGTGGTTTACTTACTGTAATCTTTCATTATGGCTGACTCACCACTGCTGTTGCTTCGGCCATAAAATGTTGTAGGCCCGAGAATAAAACCACAGATTAGAGCACAGTAGAGGAGGTTCAAATATAGCAGATATCTGAGGAAAACAAAGTAAGCCTTCACACCAACTCCAAACCTGCCTGGAACAGATCAGTGAGAGTTGGGGTTTTCATCATTTCAGGTGTTTGGGTTAAATTATCTGATTTTGGTGATAAAACACCATGGACCTCAACAGTCCTTTCAATTTAGTCCAGGGTTTCATTACCTTCAATGGCACGGAGAGTGTGCTGCCACGGCAACAGGCCTGACAGTGCTCCTCCCATCTGTGCCCAAATCCTTTTCCTGCTGATGCTCTGGCTCTGCCTCCAGGATTCCCAGCAACCAACATCAATGATCTGCATCTTCCTCCTCTCCCTAAGAACAAATATGAAATTAAAATTTTTTTTTTATCGTAACAAGTTAAACTCCTGAGACTGAGCGAAAATAACCACTAAAAATATTTGATCAGAAACAATTTGGAAGTGAAGTAGTGCATCTTAATCTCCTCACTTTATAGCTTGAACATCAACACCACGAAATGATAAAAAACGGACTGAGCAGCAGCACATTTTCTGCTTCAGGCCTGCAAATGAAGGCCTGCTCATTCACAGGGGTCACAAGTTGATTAACAAAATACAAAAGCAGAAGAAACACAGTTCTGCCATTTGAATATAATTTTTTCCTCTCTTTTTCCAATCTCTTCCAAATTTTCAGATTTTCAGATAGATGTTATTAGGTCAACATTCAGTATTCAGTAATCAAATTAGACTGAGATATATTTTATGCATATATATTTTAAATGAACAACAATATGGATTCAGAAAGAACAGAACAACTACATATGCAGTGATGACAATGGCTGAAGAA
>JAPZDV010000020.1:20252230-20297001 GCA_029814665.1 Acanthurus lineatus | reverse complement strand
GTTGTCACAGCTGAACCGGTAAAGGCACGGGCTTTTACACCAGTTCTGGTCAGAGCCTGTAACTTCATTGTAGAAGTTCTGTGGATGATTAAAAGTCATGTAATTGATATCAAGCTGTCACGTTTTATCGAACGCATTGGAGAGAGTTTCTTCTACCTCATATATGCCGACATTTGAACCGGCATCAGGCCGGAATCCCGGATTCAGCCGTAAGTGGATCATGTCGTAAAACTGTGCGCTTTTGTAGTAGAGCTGCTCCTTGTGTAAAAAGTGCGTTTAAACCTTACTGTGCGCTAAAATCTTTGTTTGTTTAATTCGTTTTGTATCTTATTTGTCTGTTGAATCTGTATGTAAAGCTTTTAATGTCTCATATTGCGTAGAAGCGAAGATACGGCTCTCCTCCCATTAGGGCACAATGGCCGTGCACCATATGTTTGTTTATATATATAGCTTGAGTTTACCAATAGATCAAATGCAATGCTTCCACGTATAGGCTTATGGGGTGCCATGGTCTGGGTAAAGACAGGCCTATAGATTTTAATTCGCAGGTGGTATGATGTTAATTAGCCTAATCACAAATATATATTTCTCGCATATTCATGTTGATAACAACAACAGTCTATGTTGTTACTTGTTTGTTTAATCACATTTTTTTTAATAAAAAAAACAGGTGCAGGAAGTTTAAGTTGATTAATGAATATCCTGTCTTAGATGTCCACAGACGTCCAAAAAATGACCTAGCCCGACGTTCAAATATTGCACTGCATATTGACGTCCAAGTGGGATCATAGTTAGACGTCCAAGTAGTAGACCTGATCTGCGCGTCCTGTAGACATCCAGAACTAGTCTGCACGTCGATCAGACGTCTCATGTTTGCTGGGTATGTTAATCTAATTTAGATAGTTCGTAGAATTTATGGTGCTTTTATTATGAATTAATGTGCATATGAGATGCAATGATGTACATTGCTCGTTTGTAAAAAAAAATAAAAATAAATAATAATAATAAATTATTGCTCAGTTAACTTTGAGTGATCATTAACTTCATTACTAAGGCCTCTCTCACATTGCTTGGCTGTTACGGCTCACTCCAGCAGACTCTCAGCGCACATTGGTGCTGCTGTGCGCATTATCAGCAGACAGAATATGAAATTAGTCTCTGCTTAATAGAATTAATAATGTTTATTTGAATGTTTAATATCAAAAAATGGTACACTGAAGTGGTCAGGGGAACCCACAGGTTTAATACAAATTTCTCCCTGTTGAATTTAGTGTGTCCTTGATGTAAAAACATTTGAGAACCACTGCTCTACATAAACACTTTACATGTCTTTTCAGGGATTGTACCTACCACATTTGGACTAGGAGGACAGCGGCCTGCCTGATGAGCCACACCATGGGGTCACTGTTCCTGAGATGGGCAATGTAGTGAGTGCTGAACAAATGGCAGCACTAAGGGCAGCCATAAATCCCCTGGGACATTCCCAATCACATGGCGCAGACATCTATCTAGCTACTGTCCAGTATGTCCAGCACTTTCTAGGCTTACAGTAAGACTTACTCAGCATTTGTTGATGTTGGGACTGTGGGTTGTGGCGGGATGGAACATACAGTAGTTACTGTAAGGTGGTTACGATTCTTCCCCCTTCCTGCTTTTTTTGTGAGTATAAAAAAAAGATTTACTCAGGGTCCCCACTCTAGAGATCATTTTCTAGAACATATTCAGACAAGGATCGCACCATACACTGTGTCCCCACTCCAAGTCTACGTTTTAAAGAGATTAAAGTTGTAATTTTGTTAAGTTGTAAATTCATGCGGAAAAAGCTCATCTGTAAGTGAAATCTGTAAGCTTCCTTACACAGACACCTTGACAAACCTGTGCCAGTGTTCATGATCGCTGTAATAAAGAGACATTGACTTCAAAAAAACCTATTGGTGATTATTTTATCCAACAACTACTGCATCAAAATAGGCACGAGTTAGAGAAATCCTTGGAACTAATCAATGGGAGGATCATTTGATCTGGTGTATTGTTGTATGATAAAGGTTAAAAAAATGTCTTAAGCAGGGAACACCCAAATTCAATCTACATTTTGATTGTAAGACATGTATTGGCCTATGTTAATCTTGTCTTTTGATCACAAAACAGTATCTGTCTTTGTCAGATATAAGTTTTGTCTTTAGGACACAGGTCAGAGAACCGCAGACACTGCATGAATGTGCTGCTGTCCATGCTGCATGTATGGTCACCACAACCACCCTGTATTCTTCTGGACTAAGGTTCAGATTGGTAAAAAGAAAACTTAAGTAAAGTTTTCTTCAACAAAGAATTTATTCTACACAGGACATGTGGGAGCCCTGCTCACTGTACTAGACACACTGACGCTTCAGTTAAGCTAATCAGTCAGAGGGACCAGATACCTTTTACTGCAATACTTTAAGATTAATACTAATGTTCATTTAAGGTATTCAGGTTTTTCATGCTGGAATTTTACTTGTTATTATGGAGTATTTTTACATTGATCTATTGGTACTTTTTACTTAGCAGTGGTAGAAATACTTATATCCTTTACCTAAGTATATAATAAAATGTGCAAGACATGGTGGGCTGTTTGTACAATAAACATGCCATTTGATTATTTCCAGAATGTTTTTATTTTATTTCCAAAGTTTGCAACAGAGGACTGACAATTTGTTTTCCAACCTTTGATAATGAACATACCCTTTGCCAGAGTGATTATTTCCTGATGATAAACCCCAACTTTGACTGCTTATTTTTTCACAGCAGCTAAAGCAAACAACCAGCAAAACACTTTGAATGCTTCAAACATTTTTTTGCCAGACATTTTTTCATGACTTGGCAACTGTAAAAAATAAAATGCAATAATTAAGGCAAAAATTAAGATTTTTCCACAAATTCCTCTTAGAGATGCAAGCAAGCTCAGCAGCAAGTTCTGCAAGTGCACGTTCATAAAAAAAGAGACATCTACATCAGAGCCATTTCAATACAGACAGCCATGTAATTCACTTAAATAAAGATGATGGAGTGAGGGAGTGTGTTTGTGAAACAGCATGCCTCTGAAAACACGAACCAGCGCCTTGCCCCATCCTGTTTGTGAAGGTGAAGGAGGGAGGCAGCATGGTCTTCATTATATATCCAAAAGACTGAACAAAATCTGAGCAAAAACATATGAATGAAAACCGCCTTTTAAAGAAGCTACATTTTAGCACTGCCATTACACCAATCCAAATCCAGTGTCAGTTGTTTGAAGGCAGACAATCAATTCTTCCTTAAACGTAGTGAAGTCCTTATAGCGGGTAGACCACAGTCAGTCACCTCCAATGTGAGGGTAGTCGTAGGCGCCTCCCATCCAACCCTGAACTTCATGAGCGCCTTCAGTTCATCACTGGATGCTACAAAATAGAAATATATAAATGCTCACATTAATGGAGAATTCTGTTCTTTTTATACATTATGCTCATGGTTGTCAAATAATTCTTTGTGAAGAACAGCGCCAACCAAGATTTTACCTTATTGGCTATGTAGTTGAGGCCAACTGTAAATTTTATCATTACAGTTACAATACAGTTTTCTAAATAATGTTCTAAACAAGCTAAAGAGTCACTGTTACATTTATGCAGTATAAAAATTAAAAACCTGGCCAGTTTTTTTTTTTCAGATACGCTATCAGCCATTGTTTTTGATCTGTGGAAAGCATCTTGTTTCAGGTTTTGAGTAGAAAGCTGGCTGAATATATTTGTATCTGAAAAACCTACACTGGCCAGGTTCTTTTGATAAACAGTATGACACTGACTTTTTTTTGAATAGTTTGAAGAACATAAAAAGGACTGTATAAGGGTTGTGAGATATAACCCAGATCTGGCGTTGCACAATTTTAATGTAACAAATGTATAAAATAAGTACATTTATTGTCTTGTTTGCACAGAATTAGATGATAATTTGAAAAATAAAATGAATTGTCATTAAAATGTACATGCATCACTCATTACATGAGGGAAGTATACCATTTTGAATGAAGCGGCGAAGGTACCCTGTGATGTGGTTCTTATCTGTCACAGTGCACTTGTCACCATCATCATCGTCAGTCATTGTAGGCCAGCTGATGCGTTCCAGAATGCACTACACATAAAACACCAAGCAGATAAACCATCTGGAATAAGAAATTGTCCTGGAGTGCTGGTGATTCCCCTGATTTAACAATCAATTTCCAGATATGACCAAAACTGCTTGTCTTAACTGAACTATTTACCTCTGGGGTCAACACAGCACTCGACTCCTGAGGGAAAAATCACTGGAGCTACATCTGGACGTTCGCTAATGGGTGGCCACAACATGGTTTCTTTAAGCCCTTTTCTCATTTGCTTTATTTGCCTCATGAACCGTCCAATGATCTAGTGAGAAAAGACACAAAGACAACTCTTTATACATACAGTGGTTTAAAAGAGTTATGAATGATGTTGAATAGTTCAAACAATATTCAAATACTGCATGACGTTGAAGCCTTTCAAAGAGCCATCTTCGCTTGTTTTCTGTCATCAAAGGAAGGTCCCATGCGAGACATAAGGTGTTGAGGCTCTCCTTTACATCAGCTGAGAGTTCAGAACTCCCTTCAAGCTTAAAGACAAAATATGAACACTTAAACCCAATCTAGAAGAATCTAAAAAAAAATCATGCAGTTTGCAGAATACACACCAGTGTAACTTTCTCCCGTAGATCAATGTCTGGACAGTCACTGATTTCTATGATGGCGGTTTCAGCTGTGCCCCCACGCAGGATGTGAACAATCACAGGGCTTAGGTCTGTCAGCGCAGGACCATGCAAAAAGCAATGACCAATCATGCGGCCTGCCATCAGAAACAGGTCACTCTCAACAAGGAATGCAGAGGATGAAAGTACAAGATGGTCTGGCTCTCCATCAAACAGCTTTTTGTCACTAGAATTTTTGCGTGCGAACAGAAGAAATTCCTTGACCAATTATCATGTACTCAAAATTTTTGTGATTCTGTGGTTGTATATAATAAGAGACATCAATAGGTATGTGCAGTAAGTATAATCCTAAATACATCTTAAATGCCTCATGAAGTGAAAAATAAATGTTTCCAGTTTTAATGGAGTGTTCCTGTGTTATTTGTTCATTTGGCTCTTGTTATGACATTTATGTCAAACAGTATCAGAATATTTTTTACCTCAAAATCCCATAAAATCCCTGTCTTTCCTGTAAAACAGTGTCAAATGTCTGATGACAGCATCTTGAACACAGGGGTGTTTACAAAAGTTAATCCAATCAAATGGGACTCCGACTACATCTTCCGTATGTTTCCCTTGCTGTGTGTGTCTTCATTGAAAACAAACCTCTCATGTCACTCTCTGCTGCTGCTGCTGCATCGGACTCCTGGTCCTCCCCTACGTCTCCCTCATCCTCGTTCTGTGTATACTCTGCGGTCCTCTCTTCCTCGACCCCCCGCCCCATGTTACCACTCGTCTCCCTGGGGGTGACGAAGGGGTCGAGAAAAGAGAGGACCGCAGAGTACTTCCACCGCTTCCCTGTCCCTGCTGCCATTCCACTCTGCCTTCCTGCCTGTTTCTTCCTCTCTTTAATGTAAGTGTCCCGCAGCCCCTTCCACTTTCTGTGGCAAACCTCCTCTGACAAGAAACACAAATAAACATGCACAATACAGATCGCTAGCCTTTGAGCCAGATAAATATGCCGGCCGGTGAAGGCTGCTAGTAGCCTAGCGCTGCTAGTGCTAACTGCTAGTGCTAACTTGTTGATCGAGAAGTAGCCACAGCAGATTGCTGAAATCACAAAGTTTTCACAACTTACCGGGCAGACCGGTCTCCTCGCTCACCCTCCTCCAGGCGAGCTCTTTTTTATTTCTGTTACAGTAGGCTGTAGCCGTAACATCATAAAGTTCGGGGTATGCACACACCGCAACAATTAACTTCTCCTCCATTTTCTGGAAAAGGCAGGACCCGGGGGGCGCATAGCGTCACTACGTCATCGTCTAGAATCTCAACGCTGATAGGCTGTCCCGACACAGCTTCACGCGAATATTTCGCAAAGTTCAATTTTTTGAACTCACACAAATTCGCATATTCGCATTGCGCCAAGCCCACGATTCGCGCCGCCGGCAAAAAATCACGTGTATTCGCGTCTTTGCATTGACTTTGTATGTAATCTACTCGCGCGAAAAATTCGCTTCGCGTCCGGTGTGAACGCACCGTCAAAGCTGGATTGCTGAAAATTCTCCAAGTGCAAGAGGACTGCAACAGCTTCAAGAAAAACTGTGGGTGCAGCTGTGGCATCCCTAATCTCCCACCCAGAGTCCCCTTGTCTAACAAACAAGACACTGTATATCACAGCTGACAGCCAGCAGTGGCATTCAGCAGTGCATTGTTTGGTTTTGCTGTATGCTGCTTCCAAAAGCCACTCCCAAGATCACAGGTCTGTTCCCAGAGCTCAAGGCTCAACAGCCATAGATATGCAGTCCATGCAGATAGTCCAGTAGCATACCTAGCAAATTTACATTAAATGGGTATATTTAAAGTTTGTGGTGGTGACCTGCCACATCAATGTAATGTGTTATTTCTCCTTGCAGACAAATTTTATTGTAGTTTTGTAAGCCTGGTTTTAAAAATTTAAGTTATAATAATAGAATAAAATCATCTGTTACATCATGCATTACCTTTACGTTGTGACTTAAGTGTATGGTTGTTTAAGAATTTAAATTTCAATTCAATTTTATTTTTATAGCGCCAAATCACAACAAAGTTGTCTCAAGACACTTTACATAGTGTATTGCAGGTCTAGACCACAATCTATAAATTTGTATTTTAAATTTATAGGAACCCAAAAATTGAAAGCAATTCCTACATGAGCAGGCACTTGGTGACAGTAGCGAGGAAAAACTTCCTTTTAACAGGCAGGAAACTTGGCCAGATCCAGACTCAGAGGTGTGCGGGATCTGATGGCACCGATTGAGGGGGGGATAGATAGAAAGGGGAGAGAGATCAAAAAGCTAAGATAAAACTATATGTTGAACTACATGTAAGCTATATGTAAGTGTTTTATAATGATACTATTAATAATACTAGTACCAATACTAATAACAGTATTGCTAGTAATAATAATAATAATGATAATAATAATAATAATAAAAGTAATAATAATTATAATAATAATGATAACAGAGTCAGGAAAAATCACACTCCCAAGGAATGATCAGGTCACATGTTCAAGTCTAATACAACCTGCGGGAAAATGCATTAGGTTAAAGAGCTTTCTAGCATTAAAGTTAGGATTAATAACAAGCTGCTTTAGCAGTGTAACATCACATTTTAAGAAGGACCCCCTTCAGCCCCCACCCCACCCAATCACCTCACAAGCATGGAAAGAAACAAGATTTAAAGGAAGATGGTGTCTCCTAGGAGGATTTGAGCTTGTATTGAATTATACTCTTCCTGTGGTAATGCTTAAAGTCTAAAGCCTTTTTTTTTGTTCATTTAGTCCAGTTAGATCAGACTTTATTATTCTTAGTGGGCTGTAACTTTACAGATCTCCTATCATTTTGCATCTCTGCTCTCAGAGGCAAGATTAAGTAAGGCAACACCCCGTCACTAGTCGCAAATAACAGACTTTTGTAAGTTCTGCACACCTGATACAATGATTAAGGAGCCAGAGAAATTGAATGAAGTGTCCTGTTCAGCTTTAACAAGAAATAAAACTTCTTCATACCACTACATGTAGGAATTAAAGGTCTCTTCCCCTGTGGATTTTGCCATCAACCATACCTCAACTCACCTGAAATAAAATCAGGAATTGCAGTTATCTGTCAAATCGCTCAACAAGCAAATGCAGACAGTCACTAAAGAAAGTAAACAACTGAAAGAGAATATTTTGACATGCAAACACACTGCAGGACAATCTCATTTTGTCAGACATCCCTCAAAAAAACACCAGATATGGTGACCAGTGCCCTGAAGGGGTTGTGTACCCCATAAAACAAAAGAAAACAACAAATGCACAGTCTGTGGGGTTGACAAACTGTCCACTGATTGATAACTACTAACCAATGTTTCAACGAGAAATGCAAAATTTACATTTGCTAGTATCTGTGGAGCCCACAGTTATGTCCCTTTTCCATCCCTTTTCCATACCTTTTACCTGCTGAATGAGCGAATAAATATTGTTATTGCAAGACACTATTTCTGTGCTGAACCCCACAGTTGACCACACAAGCACCTTTGGTTATACAAGAAATTGGCCTTTTACTAAAACAAATGTCTCTCCTAATATGGAAAATCAGTCATCTGTATGACCCTCATGAGATGGCAGTTCAGTACATCATGATTAAAGGTTACTGACTTGACTTTGCTAACTTTAAACTAAAGATTGGGCATCTTTTGTGAGATAATAAGCCCTGTATTAATCATCTATGGCACATGGATTAAGCTTTGTTTTTTAAACCCTGGATAGTCTTGGTACAAACTAATGGGTGCAGGGCAAAGGGATTGTATTGAGAAACTCAATTAGTCATAGCTGTGTTTTGGGTGTGAAATAGGTTAATCCAATCAGAGTGCCATATGCATGTCTTTAAAAACCAGATGTGCCAGGTCTTGGTGTTTTGTAGTTTCAGAAATTGAATTAGGTAACATAGTGGTAGAAGTGAGCAGTTTTCATTATCAGTGTGTGTTTAAAATGCAGAGTGTACGTGTGCTGTGCATCTTACTGTCTGAACAGAGCACCCTTTAAATAACAGGAATAACACTGTGCCATGACTTGAGACTAGCTTTTTGTTGGTCTACAGCACAGACGTTTTCTGCTCCCTCAAAATAGTGCGTCATCAGTGTGCTGGACCACACCTTATTTTAGACCAGTATGCCCTTGGGTGCACAGAGCAGTGCATGTACACTTGCTATTTACACAACATGGGCACTGGGCCTGAAAATGACAACTGCATTGGTCTGAAAATGACAACTGCATCGGTCTTTAATAAATAATTTTATGAATTAACATAAAATAATAGCATCTCCACCAGAATAATGTAGGTAGAACTCAGTAAGTTACACATGGCTTCTTAAGACACACAATCAAAATGATGCTTTATTTAGTTCGTTGTGTTTAAATGTCCGGTTTTGCTACCACCCCTTGAGACACTCCTTTTGCAAACGTTGCACTCAGCTGTTTTACTTTCCTCCTCCGTTAACGTAAAGTAATTTCACACGGCAGACATGACTACAGCTCTGCGGGCTTCTGCTCACATGACGAAAACACAGGCACATGGCAACCATGGCGACAGTGTGTGTTACGGCATGTCGCGCAAAGTGAAGATTAGGATATATGAGATAGTTTGGGCTTATGGATCGGATCGGACAGGTTCTAATAAAAAAATCCCATACTTGATCCAGTCATTTTGACCTGGATCGGACCATCCCTAGTTATCACGTACACATACTCTAAGTTTGCTTCCTCACTTTGCAGTTGTGTGCAGGACATGCAATAACATGACGAAGTTCAAATTCCAAAGCTGCTGGCAATTTTCCCTCAGCTCTAACCCACTCACTTCCTACCTTCCTGCCTCCCCCTCCTTTTTCCCCTCCTCCCTCAGGTAGAGGAGTGAGCACCATGAGGGGAGTTGAGTGCAAGTCTGAGCAGGTGAGGGTGTGATCCCTCAGCAAAGAGACCGACAGCCGACGATCGATACTGTCGAAGGTGAAGAAGAATGGCTCGAAACGTCAACTTTGACTTGAGCTATCCTCTCATGGAGGCTGGACTGGAGTGAGTGTTGTCCTTTTTATCTTTTCACGGTACTCCTGTATTCTTTGTCAGTATTCCTGTTTGGTTTGCTATTTCAAGCTGCCAGCTTACCCATGACTAGGCGATACTTACCAAGAAGCATAACCATGGGAGGAAAACAAGGAACTAAGATGACCAGATTAGCAGTACTCTTTCATGTCTTGTTAGACACATAACAGGAAGCCAGATCATAACATACAGAGTCTCAGAGATGTAGTATATGTTATTCAAATATGTGACGGATTGCTTAACTTCAATGAGTTTTTCCTCTCAAAAAAAGTCTCCTATTTGCTGTGTGGAATCATTTTTAATTTTGTGTGTGTGTGTGTGTGTTTGCACACAATTCATCTCTGTCAGTGTATGTTTCCATTTGAAATCAATACAGACCTGATTGGCTTCTGTGTGGCTCTCCTATTATACTGCCTGTGTAAAATTACTAAGTAAAAGGGATCTGAGCTTGCAACATTTTCTCTTTTCTCAAAAGCAGTCATTCTGATGACTTAATATGGTCTCGATAGTGCAGGAAAGGGTCACACAAAAGACAGTCGTGGCTGCACAGCTCAAAAACGCATGACAATGACTTCTAAGGTTCTTCCTGAGCTTTTGAGTAGCAATTTCCCCCCATGAGATCCTGCTTACTTGGTGAGAAGGTCTTGGTGTGCTATCTCTACTGTTAGTCTGGCTCTGTATTGAAATGTAACTTGGGATCAAACCACTTATGTTTCTGAGCCTGTTTGAACTTTTGATTTCTTAAAATCCATTTTTATCTCCACACGTCCCTCTTTAAGGAGCCCAGTGGATGAGGAAGGTGTTCATGACTCCTTTAACCAGCTGATAGCAGAGCAAAGTCACAATGGAGGAATATCTGATGCCTATGAGCTGCAGGAGCTGCAGAGAGAACTGGAGGAAGAGGGTCGAGGTACTTTGTGTTTTAGAGGATACAGATGCATGTCCTTATATATAGGATTGAATTTTTACAGGAGTTAAGCATTGAGGTGATAAAAGACTAGATATTCCAATGTTGGTTTTGTTTTTTTATGAATTGTAATGGGGCTTATCATTTTCTGGACTTCAAAACTACGAAACAAGTTACACACTTTGAAATGTTATTTTGAACTTAAAGCTGAGTAAAATTATTTTATTAGGATTATTATTATTATTATTATTTTCATCTTTTTTTGCTTGCTTTTTTTTTGGTTAACAATTATGCCATAACAAACAAAACTCTCAAAAACTTTTAATTCAGTCCCCCAAATCCTAGCATAGAAATATTGTTTTAAAATGTCCTCATATTTAATTTTGTCAGTTTTTCTAAGCAGTGGCAAGAGTGTTGTGATTTTTATTTCTTTAATTCTTTGAGATGATTTGGCCTACCTGTCCAGTCCTGCACATGAGCGTGGTGGAGGTAGGCAGGGACGAAAGGACATGAATATGGAGGATGAGGAGAACCAGACAGACTCTCTCATAGCCGAACGTTGGTCCTCAGCCACGATGAAGATACTGTCCTCTATGCCCAGTCGCACCATTGGTGAGTTCTGCCCAAGGCCAATGAAAATGCTGATGCAGAGATGATGACAAATACAAAGAGATGATTGGAGAGTGGCTCTGTATAGTATGGAGTGAGATTTAGTGGCCTTTTTTGTGTCAAATTTTGTAGACATATTTTACAACACAGAAACATTGTATGTGTATAGATAGTTATTCTTGTTGAAAATGCCCTCATAATGCTGTATTAACATAGTTAAAACATAGTTAAGTACGGTGTTAGCATGGGTTGGCTAAAGACACCTGAACGCCTGGTTGTAGTTGCAGTATTGCTTGTTGCGCATTTAAGAATAGATGTCCCAGCTGAGCCGAGTTTCATGGGGAAGCTGTTGGACCTTTATCTTTCTGTTAGAGTCTGCGGCAAGCCAGGTGCTTCAGCCTGTTAATGAGGATGATTGATTTAACCGTGTTTAACAAAAAAAAAAACAATGGATATTTAAGAAAAAATGTACATTTTTCAGTACTTACCTTTTGCAAACAGCACTTCATGTTACAGCACTCTCTGCATTATTATGTCCCTGTGCTGCTACAGCTGGAGCAAGAGGTATTGTGTTCAGGTTGTCATTACTGCAGTATTAAAAGAAGACCTCTCTTGAACCTCATTGGACCTCATGATTAACTGAATAGAACTTGGTGGTCAAAGGTCAAGATCACTTCAACCTCGCAAAACATGCTGTTGGCCATAGATAAAAAAGTAAAATGCCACTTCCCACAAAATTTCACACAAATATATATATTAGCATAAAATTATTACATTTTATATCAAAAAAGTCTGCGGTGGATGTAAACTGAATCTTGAATGGCAGAGGCATAAAACTATGATGCAGTATTTGTAGTTTGCCTTGGGATGGTTGTACTGAACTACTGAAAGAATAAAGATGAGAAATGCTTAAGCCTTTGTTTGTGGGTGCAACAGCAAGTTGGAGAATTCAGTGTTTTTCGGAGCACCTTTGCTTTATGATCCCTTTTCTTAACATTCGGATCCTCTTGCTCTGTCCGTCAGGTCGCAGTAGGGGAGCCATCATCTCTCAGTATTATAACAGAACCATGCAGCTTCGGAGACGGAGACAGAGCAGACCCTCCATCCGCGATTTCTCTCGCTCTTCCAGACCGAGCATACGAGGCTATGGCATGGATAGTACAGACGCAGAGGACGCAGAGGGTAAGGAAACAGCTGTTAATGAATAGACACTTCAATAAAAACTCATCTGTATTATTTTAAGGTTATTTATTTCCGCTGCTGTTGTGTGTGTGACAGTGAGCAAGAGGGAACGTTTGGTGAATAATCTGCAGAACCTCTCAGTAAGTGACAGAGTCAGGATGCTCAGGGCAATGCCTCTCAGTGTGGCTGAGAAGAATGAACTCAGGTAGATGTTCCTTGTTCTCAGTATCCTATTTGGATTAATGTTGTTTTTCATGCATCAATCTGAAGGTTTCTTTTTGTCTTTCTAATATCAGGAGGTTAGCAGTGCAGAAGGAGAGACACTCAATTTCTGGCAGTAAGATTCCCTGTTGCAGTAGACTGAAATACTACATCATAATTGTAAGTCCTATCACAATCAAAAACATCTTTCTGTCTACTTCCGTCCGTCTACTTACAAACGTGAGTCTTTTTACCTCTGACAGGGTATCTAAATACTTTCCCTGTGTGCTTTTCTAGTTTCCCCTTCATAAATTAGAAAGGACAGTGTACACTTAAGTGTTGAATTTTGAAGGTCCCTCTTGGCCTGGGAGACAGTTTGGAAGCAGTAATTGCCAAACAAATCTCACCACAGGGTTTATTAGTAGGAGCTTCTTGGTGGCATCACATGATCTTCTTCAGCAGGTGGGCCTTTCCTAGTTATGAGGGAGTTGTAGATGTTTACATTGCAATTTTTCTGAAAACTTTAAAGACTTCTTTCTCTTGTTGTCTTGAAAGTAAAGATTGAAGGTTTTGTTAAAAGTTTGAGGAGGTTGAAAGTACACAACAAAGTTTTAAACAGCTTGTCATCATATTGAGATGCAGTCCTAAAATACTACAGAAGCTACTCATGCCTGAGTTATCCTTACCGTGTCAGTGAGGTGTGATATCATGGCAAACACAACTGCAACTCATGTAATGAATGAAAGGTCAATTTGGTTGAGGTGAGTTTAGAACACTGACTGGATAGTAGTATTTTCGGTGTTTGCTGACCAGTACTACAACAAATAAACAGGTGCATAGGTGTGGAGGAGTGTAGGTTTGTTAAAATTGTGATGTTGCTTACAACTTGTGGTATCGAGCCAGTGTAACGGCTCTGCTGCACAAGCATTTACAACTCTGGGAGTGTGAGTCACATACTGACAAAATGAAAAAACCACATATACACTTTGTCTTAAGTGTGGCTGTATGATGGGCCTATTTTTGCAGAACATGGTTAAATTTTGGTATCACTTTTTCTTTAATAATATATAAAGTAATATGGAAAGAAGTGATGGTCAATTTTGATATTACAGCGATTTTTTTTTCCCCTTGTTCTCTCTCATATCTCCTCCCAGGCTGCCAGACAGAGCTGGTACAGCTGGCAGTCCTTCCTGCTCTCCCTTCAGCTGTGGCAAGTGGCACTGAAGAGAGTGAGCGGGCGTTTTGGTACTGGTGTTCTCTCATACTTCCTGTTTCTTAAGACCTTGCTCTTCTTCAACATCTTCCTGTTCCTGGTGACGGGGGCTTTTCTTGCACTGCCTCAGGCTGTGCACCCTCCAGTACTGCCTGAGGGGAGACCATCCTTCTCTGGACTGGAGCTCCTCACTGGAGCAGTAAGTTTTGTTCTTGGTATTATTCAAACACTTCTCACACACTATGTGGCCTCGGTTTTTTACACTTACCAAATCCTATGTTAAGAACTTTAGACCTGCATATGAATCCATATTAACAAACCTGTCTCTGTACAGCTAGATTTAAAGTCCATCTACACTAATAATATAACAAAAATATAATTAATAATTGTTTTGAACTTTGTTAGTTCACTTGAATATTTTAGCTACACTGTGCAGAATGTTTTCACATTACACTCATCTTATATTTGAGTTGGAGACCTGTTCAAACAGGCGAGACTTTGTGACACAACAAGTGGTTTGGAAAGCATTCACACGTCAATATGCAACTCACACAAGTGTGATGTGGAAACTTGAAACCTTTTGTGCTCATGCACTGAGAATGTTACTTTCAGTGAAGTGGGAGACATGTTGTATCCAGCAGTAACACTTAGACAAAAACAATTTGCATATTTAAGAGTAGATTTATTTTTTAAATTGACCAGTTTATTTTGAGGTAAAACAGAAACATCCAAGTTCTATTAAACTCTATAAAGTGAATTCTATTTCTAAATTATAATCTTACATGGTATATCTACCATTTCTGGAGGGAATCTTTATGCCTTAAAATTTGCCCACAAGGTAAAAGCCTTATTCATTTTGTAGGTTCTGGCAAAATCCAAATGTAGTGAAGTTACTCATAAAGAAAATGTATGTTCCTGCATAAATGACTGTCTCTTCCTGTCCTTCTCCTTTTGTCTCAGGGCTATTTTACAGACACAGTGATGTATTATGGATACTACTGTAACTACACACTGCGTAAGAGCTGCAGGGATGATGTTGGAGGGCTGAACTTCTCTGTGCCCAACAGAACATCGGAATGTGTGTCGAAACACCACTCTTACAACATGCCGCTTGCATACTTCTCCACCATTGGGATGGCTTTTTTCATCACATGCATCATCCTCGTGTACAGGTACACAATATTTTTTGAAACAAAGACAAAAATGCACATCAAAGCACAAACGATACCAGTGTGACTGGTTTTAAATGTGAGAATATCTGACAAAGCATGTTCATGTGTGATTTCCCAACAGCATGTCAAAGTCATTTGGTCAGAGCTTCCGAATTGACAAGTCTCACGGTATTTTGGCCATGAAGGTCCTCTGCTCCTGGGACTTCAAGGTCATTAAGAAAACATCTGTCAGGCTCATGTCTGAGAATATCAGCACCCAGCTCAAAGTATGTGTAAACACACACCAACATGCACACACACTCTAAAATTTCCAAAATCACAGCCTCCCTCTTTTTGTCTCCTTTGTCACATAATTAGCAGACAGGAATGTGATGATCTAATGCATACCTCTCTGTCCCTCTCTCACCAATATCATCTCTCTCTCTCTCTCCCTATCTCTCTCTCTCTCTCTCTCTCTCTCTTTCTCTATCTCTCTCTCTCTCCCTCCCTCCCTCCCTCTCTCTTTCCCTCTCTCTTTCCCTCTCTCCTTCCTCCATTTTCTCCAGGAGCTGCTAGCAGAGGTAAATCATAAGAATATCAAGAACACTGCATGTCAGAGGCTGGGAAGACTAATGGTTCATGGACTGGCATGGGCTATCTGCATAGCAAGCACCACTGCCTGTGTGTTTGCTATATATCACTTTTCTGAATACATGCACAAGGTGAGACATGGTGGTTTCTGGGTCCAAAGTCAACATTTTACAAGGGATCAGTAGATACTCAGGTTGTATTGGTTGTCTCTTTTGCCAAACAGTTGTTTGTCTGTTTTTTTCTTAAACAGGCCAATAAAGCAGCTCTTGAAACATGCAGTTTATCAAACATAATGCTGAACAGCTACATGGTTGCTACAAAGCAGCACCATCTACACATTTTTTCCTAGTATTTCCGACAGGATGGCAGTCGTCTTTCTCAACACATTTACACCTTTCACTTCACTTCATGAGCAGCTTTTCCTGCTCTGCCTTACTCTGTTTCTCTTTGTTTGGTCTGCTCTGTTGTGCTTTTTTTGGTGACTTTATAAATACAATTAAAGATATTGCTGACAAAAAAAGTCAACTCAAATTTTGGAAATTTTGCACCTGAAGTTCATTTTCACAACAGTAGGTGAGCTAAATTTGTAGGAAGTTGTTGATGACAAATGTATGACCCATCAGAGCAATCTAAACCAGTTTAGTGTCAAATTACATCAGCACCAATCAGGTGCTTTTACAAAATGACTGCATTAGTAGCCTGCATGAAACAGAAGAGGTCTCATCACAATCTGTGTATGTAAACATGAAGTGTTTACCAATGATCATCTTTTTTTTTTTCTCTATAGAGCAAGTGAGGTTGTCAGCTTGTCAGTAGACTGGAGAGGCAGATTGAGGGGAAGATTGTCAACTTGTTGTTAGTCACAGAAGGCATTATTTTCTCAAATGGCTTAAAGAAATAATGCTAAAATGTCCACTTGAAGTTTCTGTGCAGGAAATGCTCTTTAGTTTGTAAGAGAAGCTCCTGATATAGAAAATCCATGTGTGAAGCGCAGTCACAAATAAATGAATTAGTAGAAAAACTTTTTTCTCTCTACCATCTTGATTTTATAGACCATACACAAAGAAAAATTAACCATCAGTGCTAAATAACAAAAACTCTTTGACTAATTGACAAACACAGCTCCAGAGGTTTCTTTTATCTGACAGCTGAAAGATAAAAAGAACGCCAAATCATTTAGTTCTCATTCTTGCCCCTTTACAGAAACTCGAGAAAAATTCTGGTAGTCCCATCCAGGATGGCTTGTTGAACGAGCCCAGCCTGCTGGCTCTCCCTGTGGTGGTGTCCCTCATCAACCTCTTATTACCTGGCCTGTTCAACCTTGCAGCCTGGATGGAGGACTATGAGTCACCCTCTATACGCACATATGTCGCCATCGGCAGGTTCGGGCCAATGAACTGAATGTTCCTAGTTCACAGATGTCAGACTTAAAGAACATGCAGAGCTGATAGTTGTGGTCAGTAACATGTTGTTTGCTGTCTGTGTTTCTAGAAACTTGATTCTGAAAGTAAGCGTGCTTGGAGTCCTTTGCTACCACTGGCTGGGCCGGGTGGCTGCTGAAACCATTGAGCTAAAGGTAACATAAATGATAAGAAATCACTTAGACACTATTAAATCTGTTTTCAGGAAAATGAATAATTCTTGATTATTTGAGGTTATGTTGCTCATTGAAGTGTTTGTATGATGGTTGACTCTGTGCTCTGGTTTGAAAATGTTGTCCGCAGTGTTGGGAGAATTTTGTTGGCCAGGAGCTCTATCGTTTCCTTCTTATGGACTTTGTCTTCACTCTGCTGGACACCTTGTTTGGAGAGTTTCTTTGGAGGTTGGTCAGTCTGTTTTTGCTGTTCAAGTTGATAGGAAAAAGTTATGTTGAATAAAAGTCATGTTTCTTTGTTTTGAGGCAAGATAAAGTTTTGAAATTCATTCTTCTCTAAACAGGCAAGCTTTTAAAGTCCCTCAATGTCTTTTACTATATTGTATTTAACTGTCTCAATTCTCTTGGTATTGTCTGCAGGTTGTTCTCTGAGAGAGTGCTGAAGAGGAGGAGGAAACCAGTGTTTGATATCGCCAGGAACGTCCTTGAACTTATTTATGGACAGACACTGGCCTGGTACAAAACTTACTCTTCAAATGTGCAAAGAGTGTTGTTTAGTCAGAGTATATCAGGATAATGAGAGTAAAATTTGTTTTTCCAGGTTGGGTGTCGTCTTCACTCCTCTCCTGCCTGCAGTGCAGATTCTCAAACTCTTGCTGCTCTTCTACATTAAAAAGGTGCCTTAATGAAAAACAGTCAAATTGAAATGCTCAAACTGATAAATCAGTTTATTTTTTAACAAATTACCCTTTTTAATGTTGTTGTAAACTGTCGGTAATATGTGTTTTGTGGTTGAAAAGTAAGTGTTTTTACAGTTGTTTAAGCTCTGATGTCTCAACTGTTAAGGTAAATTTTTGACCTTTGAAAAAGTAATCAACAACAAAAGCTCAGTAGACTACAGAAGCTGAGAGGGACCATGATCACTACTCATTGTTTTCAATCGCTAATTTTGTGGTCATGAAATATTTTTCTTGTTATTACAGGGTAACAGCTTGTTATCTTGACAGAACAGGATAAATTAATGTGTTATCTAGAGATAACAAAATGCATTCAGTGTATCCCGTTACTATGAAAAAACCAGCCTTGTTTATCCCTTGATAACGCATTAATTTATCCTGTTATCACACCACAACATCATGGGAAAAAAATAAAGTAGCAACCATGGCTGCCCTTGGCTTCTGTAGTAGACCCCTTTGTTTTGTCAGTTTTCTTCTGACAGTTGTAAATGAAGCAGTGACCTTTGACCCTGGTCTTTTCTCTTCACAGAGCAGCGTGATGATGAACTGTCAGGCCCCCAGAAGGCCATACAGAGCAAGCCAGATGACCACCATCTTCATCACTCTGCTTTGCTTTCCCTCTTTCATTGGTGCCTCTGTTTGTGTGACATACACCATGTGGAGGTGCATGCACACACACACACACACACACACACACATACACACATACACACACTCACACACTCATGTGCACACACATGCGCACACACACAAAAGATATATTTTTCTGACTGATGACCCATCTTAATCTAAAATAATACCTTTCTCATGAAGTTTATTGAAGTTTACTTACTAAACACTATTTAATAAAATTAAACACACATACTATGTCCACACACGTCTAATGAGCTGCAGCTTGTCCAGTGTCATGTATCATACTTGTAACATACTTGTAGCCACAGTATCCCAAGGCTCTGTTAATAGAAAACAAGATATTTTAGATACGTTGCTTGGACAAATTCTTAATTATTTACATGCTTTTGTAAATTTGGCATGAAATGTAATAGATTGATGTTTATTTCCATGAAGAAAAACATTGTCGGCTTCTTTTTGTTTCACTGTGTAGATTGATCTATCAGTGAGAGTTTCTGAAACACGTCTTACCTGCCAAAATAGCAGCTGTTTGAACACACCATGCCAACTGATTTAGCCATTTGCACAAAATACTTGAAAGGGAACAGCATTTTATTGCTGTTTAACATGTCAAATTTTACACATACAGTATACGGTAACAAATATAGACTAATTCTTTGCTGCTATGGAGAAAGTCCTTGGACTCCCTTTACAAATTTCACAGTTTTTTTATTTTTTTCATCAGGAGAAACTTAATAAACTCCGTGAAATCTCACATTACCATCTCAAGTACTTGGGTCTTGTAAATTTTGTAAATATCATACATACACTTATATACCCCTTTTCCTAGCTTGGGTTGGTTTGTTGGTTTAAAATAACAGCGATTTGGTCTTTACAAATGGAAAGATGTTGATGTTTGTTTGTGTACAGGGTGAGGAAGAGCAATCCCATCACAAGTGTTCACTCAAGACGTGTGGAGACAAATTGTCATACCAGTTTTAACTTAAGACGTCCACTTGTGATTGGATCAGCCCAACATACGCCTTAATGCCAGGTGTAAACAGAGCCATTTTCTGAGCTTTCCTGTTATTAGATTTTATTAGATACTTGCAAGCCAATTAGAAATAAATTCTCTCCATGGCCATGACAAAAATAGAGAGGTCAAATAAATGATGGTTCCTGGTTGACTCAATACTGTGAGCAGTTCGACACATACAATCTGTCATCTGTCTTCAGCATCACCCCCTCTACGTCATGTGGTCCCTTCCGTGAGCTCAAAACGATGTTCCAGGCAGGGAAGGAATGGGTGAAAGACCTGGAGAAAGAAAATCCCAACCTGTCCCTGCTGGCCAGGGCTCACTCCTACCTGGTTGAACACCCTTTCTTCCTGTTTGTGGGAGCAGGCATCTTCATGTGAGTGCACACACATCAGCACAGCCATGACATGTGGCCCGTTGTTTGGACAAATCAAAGAGTAAGTGTGATGTTTCTCATCACTGAAATCAGTGTTAGCTGTACTGATGTGATGCACTCTGTCTTTCCTCTCCATCAGAATAGTCATTTACTTCCACAGTCAGGTGGTGGACGGTCAGAGGAAGATCATCGACTTACTGCAGGAGCAGATAAAAAATGTAGGACATGAACTACATACTGCATATTCAGCTCTGCTTCTCAATCTGTGTGATAAAATAAAGATAAATATAAAAAACAATTGATATATCTGATTCACCTTCCTCTCTTCATCACTCTGCTCAGGAGGGAGAGGATAAGAAGTTTCTGATCACTCGCCTGCAGTCCATCCATGAGCAAAAACGAACCCCAACCCGAAGACTCACAAGTCAGGTCGGTCTTTGATGCTCTGGTGCTTCACAGCAGTTTTTGTCTGAAGCCAAAAAAAATATCTTAACACTTACCTCTTACCTTTATTTTTTCACCCTCTAGGACTCCAGTTGTTGAGATGACTTCAGTAAATAAACATCCTCAATTTTCTGAGCCCTGATGTCTGGAGAAATCCTAAAACCAGTGTGGATATAACTGGAACGATTGCCAGGGAAGGAAACTGTGATCAAATTTACATGTGATATATAACAGGATGATAAAAGGATTTAATAGTGGTTTTGAAGAGAGATGATACAAACAACAAGAAAACAAAAGCTGTCTGTTCATTGATGAAATGCCTGAGCTGAAACTTTAGGAAGGTTAAATCAAATGGACAATAAAACTTCAGAAATCTAGGAGCTGATTTATCAGTTCAAATAGATATCAGTGGTCTCTGATAGAAGCACTTTCCATATGAACTGTGAACAATTAATTTTTATTCTTTTTTTTTGTTGCAAAAACTGTATGTGATCTACAAAGATAGTTATGTTTTTAATTTTTTACAGTTTTATCAGTATGTATGTTGTAGAAAAAGTTTGGATGTTGTGGGTGTGATAATACTGTAAAAGATGTCTTGTTTTTATATTTTGTTTTTTGATAATAACTACCACTGTATTGTAATACTTTTGCAATTAAATTATGTTTTATCTTGTCAGCCCATATTTGATTGTGTAGTATTGCAAAGAGAATACTGAGCACAACTCAACAGCCTAAAAAACAAAACAGACAAAAATTAGTACTATAGGCATACAGTTTTTTTTTTACAAACATGCAAATAAAAAAGTAGAATTTTAAAGAGAAACTTTTATAGACATACATATGAAGATATATAAATGATGTTCCAAGTAGAAAAATAAATATACAAGCACTATGAAGTAGCCTGAAGAACAAAGGAATAATCTTTATATTTGTACCTTTTTATTAGTAAATATTACCCATTAAATTATTATTTTTTCAAAAATGAGAAAGCAGCATATTAAGTGGAGGGTAGAAACAGCAGCACCATAGATGGATTTTCTGATTGTAATAATAATAGGTGACAGATGAGAGCACCAAATCCCCACAAAACAAACTGGAAGGTGTTTTCAACCCAGTGGTTTCCAATCAAAACTTTTTAAATCTACCATCATGGCAGTCTTTACTGCATATACATAATGTGTGGTTCACATTTTCTGTATATGTATTTATATACACCGTACCCATCTTTCATTGTATATGTCTACACATCATATCTAGAGTCTATATCTGTCTATATGTCAAAACAAGGAGCACAAGATCCCACATGTTGTGTTCAACTGTTTAAACATTGTGGTTTGATTGTATTTCACTTAAAAATGTCTTGAAAAACTCATCAGGCACTTGTGAGTTTTTGGGTTGTTTGGTTTGTCAAAAGTTTTTCAAAAGAGTTGTATGTTGTTGTTGGAAGACAGTGTTTTTGGAAGTTGACAGTTTTCCCGATAGAGTTAATGCTCCAGTTGTCTTCCGTTTATTTACTGACACTACACTAACATCGCTGCACATTTAAAGGAAAGCAACTCAGTTTCCATTACTGAGCATGCCTAGTAGTGTCCTGGGGTCCATCCCCTGCTGCTGGGCCATCTTCTGCACGTCAAAGCCCAAGTGCTTCAGGAACTGGATCACGCTCATCTCCTGTCCGGTCATCTGGTCACGAACAGTGGGGCAGGAGGGGTTACAGTGAGGCCATGGGCAGCTGTCGATCAAATGTAGGGGGCAGTTCCTCACAGCTCCTGGGGTCTTGTGCTTTTGGTGGCTGTGGTTACTGCGGGTGCTGTTCACATGGTTACTATGGAGGCTTCGGTCCCAGCAGTGGAGGGCCCTGGGCAGGGAGGTGCCTTTCACCTGAATGTCCATCCAGTAGCTGCAGGGACATGGGGACAATCATAAATGTTATGTACAATTTTTATATTTACAAATAATATTTGTGTTCTATTTTAAACAATTATGGGCCCTGTCATGAGGACTTAGTTGAAATATAATACAAAGTACTATTGGTTGGGAAAAATAATGATAAAAAATGTGACAGATTTTGAACATGTTGAACTAAGAGAAAAATCTGAAAATGATGCATTTTCATATATTAATTTATTTACTTAAACACATTAAATGAAAAAACTTTTTAGGAAGGATTATCAAATTCTTTTAAAGGAGTGAGGGGAACTTTTTGCAATTTATGCTGAAAAATAAACTCTTTAGTGCTCTCTGGTGGACAAACTGTGTAACAGCAACATTGTATCTCAAACATTTCTGAGGCAATTACAAAGTTTTTATCTGCCAATCTATACAACAAATACATTTTGGGATAAGCTCATATCTTTCTTGCTGAATAATCAACCTATTTTATTTATGGTTATATTGATTATACAGGATGTTTTCATCAACATGTTGAAGCACCTTGTTATCTGTTATTTTAATCTCAAAGTATAAAATTTTATCCATATCGCTCTGCCTTAATAGTTTATATATATGTGCTGGTTCAATGCCACATCATAGAAGACTGTTTTATATATATTACGTGTCATCCAGTGTACAAAACGTAACAGGTGCAACATTGCTACAAACTGTGTACTTTACTTTATAAGCCATTAAATCTGTGGACATACATTGTACGCAGATGCACATTTATGCAGAAAGCAAATGGTACACATTAAAACATATGCAAGTCATTTTTACATTCTGCATGACTAATTTAAGATAATTGTAAATTATAATGTATGTCAACTCATCTAAATGATAGCAGACAGCAAGTGAAGTCTGTTATAACAGTACTAAAATACAATAGCACTGTCTCTATTTGTGCCTCCATGTACTTGATAAGCATCTTACATGTTGAGTCAGCAGCAGAGTTTTCAAATACGCTGTTAACTGAAAAAGGTAATCAGATCAAATGTGTTTATGTTAGAAAAGTTTGATTTACTTACGATCTCGTGATAAGTTCATGTGACAGACATGCTGGAGCAAACATGGCCCTGCAATGTCAAAACAGAGAGTCACACAGTTAACAAAACACTTACCTGTGTCTCATATGTGTCTTATATGTGTTTGTGTGTGTGTGCGTGTGCCAATCTTACGGTACATCACGTAGCGTGCTCCTCAGCTCCTGTCCAAGGTTCTGGATGTACCTCCACTGGCCCTCATGGACAGGCTGTCCAGTCAGGTGGATGTTGTCGACTGTCAGCTGGGCCTCGTCAAACAGCCACTGCACCACAAACACCGGGCCTGAACAGGAAGGGGAAGTACTGAAGGTGAGACTTCACGTGACACACTAACTAGTCTCTGTGTTTATGGTCAGACTAATAAAGAAACTGTGGGTGGTTCCTCACTTACTTTTTAACATGGGGTAAACTTTATATCCAAAGAAACAGTTCCACTCCTCTCCCACATGAGCCTGTCTGCAGCTCTCTGGCACCAAGCCACCCCAGAACCTGCAAAACAGCAAAGAATCATCAATATACAAAATCTGTGCTCAAAATCTGTCCTTTCACCTTTACATCTGTCCCACCTACTTCATGCCCTTCTTTATGGCCTCAGTGGGGGCACAGCTGAAGGTATCCAAGCAGTCTGTAAATTTATACTGTTTATTGTCCATAAACCATCCAGAGTCAGCCAGGCCCCTAACCTGCACCCCCTGGTAGCCCTGTGCCTCCAGCTGCTCTGCAACATTGTCCACGTTCAGGAGGACACCGGTACCGCCCGCACTGGTGACAGGAAGAGTTGAGGGTCAGAGGATGCAGCTAAGTGATCATCTTGGGTTACACACACACACACACACACACATATTTACTGTACATGCTGAGCTGACCTGCTTCCTGCCAGAAGCAGGACTTTGGCGTTGTCCAGACCTTTTGTCAGAAGCTCATTGACCACTTCCTTAATGATCAGAGAGCCCATGAACGCATAATCACCTGAGAAAAAAAAGTTTTTTATTCATTCATATAGAGCAGTGGTTGTCAAACTGTGGGGTGAGTCCCCCTGTGTGGGCATAGAGTCACTGTGGGGGGTTGACTTAAAGACCAAGGGAAACTAAGCTGAAAAATATGACATGTTGAAAAAAAAAGCAAGAGTTTGCTGATGCTATCACTCTGACCTTTATTTTATTACAAGTCAACTTGGATTCTTCTCTATAAATAGCTGCCCCCTGGGACTGACAGAAGTAAATTGTGGGATTTAGGGGCTGAACTTTTTTTGTCTTCTGAAAGGGGCCATACCAGAAAGGTTTGAGAACCAAAGGCAAAGAGCCACATGACACAGTTCTCAGTCTCACTAATAACAGTGTATCAGTGTAATACAATGTTGAAAATAAAATTATTTTTACAACCCCTGCTTTATCATTTTGTATTTGTGAATCAATTAAAAAAAGGGATATTTAAAGAGGTTTATTTAAAAACTGACATATGAGGATCATATTTTTAGGTGTTTTATATGATAGTTAACAGGATTAATTAGGCAAAAGCCCATTAATTTATCAAAAGTTCAAATGCAACCGACTTGGGACAATAAATTTAAAATTTTTGTGGCACTTGGCAATAATCAGCTGCCTTTTTTTCTATTCTGTAACACTTTAAAAAAGAATAAATGATCTTAATTTCCTTTAAAAACTCTAGGAGTTTTCTCCTTATAGCCGTGACATAATGTGGGTTGTTTTGTGCTGTAACTCAGACACTGGGACACATAAACCTTTCAAGTGACTATAAACAACACAATATAATGACAATTTTCAATAAGTCCAACATGGTCAAAATTATGGGGAGAAGTTCAATAATGTATGGCTGATATAAGGGCTACAAGAAAAAAGCTTCCACACAACCACGGCAGAGAAAAGTAGATGAGACAATGAGCTCCCAGATCAAAAGATCTCGATGTGTGCACCCTCTAATCTATTCTCTCACTCGCTTCTTATCTTCCCCTTTAAATAGCTGGAACATCAATAAATCCTTCTTTTTATATCCTCAGTCAGATTTACGAGCTTGTGGAGTGATTTGTTGTGTCTTACTGTGATCTGTCTTCGGTGTGGCTCCGCTCCACACATCACTGGAGCAGTATGGGATGAAGCTGCAGGGGACAGACACAGAGAGAGCAATACTGAAAACTTGGAAAAAAATGGAGCAGATTCTATTGGAGCTGTTTTTTTTTTATTGCTGACATCAGACAGTTGTGCAAATAATGTGTGCTGCATTCCATGACACAGAGCTATTGTAGGATGTCAGTGTCATTATTAAAACATTGAAACAGTTGCTGGAAAACAACACCACCAAACTGAGCTGTTAAAGTTCTGTATGTGTAAGAAAAAACTTGGAATTATCACAGAATAAGAACCTCAGCACCTTCTTAGAAATAAGGGCTCTATCTAAAGAGCAAAAGCTTCTGTAAAAGCCTTTTTTGAAAAGAGGGTTTCACAAAGGACTACATTTTACTTTAATAACCATTATCTTTCAATGAACTCTTTTTGAAGCAAAGGTGGTCCTTTACACTGGGTTGCAGGTAGAACCTTGTAAGAGGTTTCTTGGTGAAAACTTTCTAAAAAGCTCTACCAAGAACCAAAAGAGGTTCTTTTTTGGGGAAAAGTTGAAGTCCAGCATATGGTTCTAGCTATAAATTTTATTTCTAAAAGAGTATTCAGAGTAAAAACATTAATTCTTTACTGATTAGTGATTAATTATTAGAAGTAGACAGAAGTTCCTTTTGTAAAAACTATCCAAGAGAAGTTAGCAGAGTAACAGTAATATTTAACACCCTATTAATGTATTATATCGTAGGGTTTCATTAGTAGGGAAAAAGTCATATAACGCACTTGAACATCAAAACATTTTTTTAAATTAATTTGTCTTTTTGTTTTTTCACTCAAAAATATTATTCCCATCAGTTATTTCCTCTAAAGGTATACATTTCTTAAGAGGAGTCGCAGTTACCAAAACGAGAAAAGGGGGAAAAAAACAAAACACAAGTGCATTAACTTATAAAGGGGAGAAGCCATGAGTTCTTACACCATGTTGGCATTCCACCAGTGAGGGTTTTCCTCTGGTTGAGGAGACAGAATTCCAGTTCCTGAATCAGAGAAAGATAAATCAAACATTGACGTCATTTACAAGACAAATATCCTCATCTTTGAGTCAAAAAGCCACAGTAAAAGTATGAGCAGCTCAAATCTTTAAGGCTTTTTAAGAAGGCTTGATATAGCACAGGTTTGTGATTTGATGTATGTTGAGATGTGTGTTTGTTGTGTGTGTTTCCCCTGTGGTCAATAAGTCATTAAGTTTCCCTGCTTTGGTAAGCAATTACATGCAGCCATTGAAGAGCCCTGTGGCTGCTGCCCCAGCTGCCAGTGTAAAGCATACAGAAAGAAAGAGAGCGAGAGAGAGCGAGAGAGAGCGAGAGAGAGAGAGAGCGAGGGAGAAAGAGAGAGAGTCATAAACACACAAGGAGTCCCCTGATGGCTGGAGGGAAAGAACCAGAGTTGACTTAAAAGATGAATGCAAACTCAGCTAAAGAGGAAACACAAACATGAATCCATGAATCTCGCTCATTCAGGAGAAGTTTTTTTTCCCTACCAAGGAAAGCAGCTCTTTGTGGTGGTGCAGAGACTTTGTAAATGCTGCAAATGCTTCACATACAAAAAAATGATCATGTATGTGTTTTTGCATTTATTCTGTGACATGTGTAACCTTGTCACCTGTTCTAGTTTGTGGCCACTTGGTGGAGCTCATCAGTCCCCTCATGGTCTCATACCTGCTGTCACAGGTCTGCCTGTTGAAACAGTACCATCCACCTGAACATCACACACACACAGACACATACACACACACACGCACGAACGCACGCACGCACGCACGCACACACACACACGTTACATGGAGTAGTGTTTCATTTTCATTCGTGTGGTGTGTTCCTCAGTATAGGGTTCATCCTCACCCTCTAAGAACAGCAGCCACCTCTTGCTGCCTTTAGACTTCTTGATGTAGTACCTATGTGAGAACACCAGAAAAAATTACTGTGAATGTGTCATGCATGTACACACACACTCACCCACAGATGCATATGTACACAACACAAGCTCCATGGGAGGGATGCTACCTTTGATCCTGACATGAAAGATTTGGCTCTGATCTGCAGGCGTTTGTTTAGAGGCTTTCGGAGCTCTAAATGCTTATTCCAAAGATCATGAGGAGATGAAACTCATTATGCTGATATAGAACACACACGCACACAGACAGAGGCTTCACAGCATAGGTGGCATATGGAACGGTCCCCCTTACTCAACCAGTCACAGGGCTCTATTTCAGTGGTGGCTTCATTCTTTTCTTTCCCATTCTTAAATATTTACCATATATTTACCACTTAAACCCTGGTAGGCGCACTACTTCACATGATATTGAGGAGTAATGAGACAGTTTTCACCACAATGCACCTGTATCCTTATATTCCCTTGATTCTGATTCCATTGCTATTGTCCCAAAGGGACTGCAGCATTACAAGCTGCTCCCTGGCTGCTCTGATGTGGGGGAAGATTGGAACAACACTCGAATCACTTTAAGAACAAGATGCCCCCCCCATCCATCCGCTAACTAACATTTTTTTAAAAGGGGGGGGGGGGGGGGGGGTTGCAGTGGTATATAGAGGGCTCAGCAGTTATTTATTTATTGACCTATTTATTGAAGTTATTGTTATTATTGTTGTTATTTTTCACTTGTTGTACAATAGCTGCTCAGAGTGGTCGTGCTTACATAAAAGATTCAAGCGCAAGTAACCAAAGCTGCAATCTTCTCACACCTGCTTACGGGTCGAAAGAGAGATGTTTTTTGCATTTGTGCATATTTATAACCAAGAATGTTTAAGTCCATCTATTTACTCCACGGTAGAAAAAAAAACAAATATATACCACCAAATATAGTTTTCTAATAACTTTAAATTAAAATAACTTTAAATTAAAAACTACAGTAACTTAAGATTTAAAGCTATAATTGGTTGAAAGCAATCATTCCAGCTTCATATTCTAATTATTAGTCCAAGAAGCTCTGGTCCATCCGATTTTTTTAAAAATCATCCCTTCAGATATAAAGTTTGCCTTCCTGTCGAGCGCGCGCTCGCTCCGTCTCTCTCTAATGTAGTCTGCAGTGTTCAGCGGCAGGGTCACTGCGTTCCCTCTGATCTGCTCCTTGGATCCATTTTGGTCACAAACGGAATGACAAGCGACTGAGGGGCTGGGTACGGAACCGCCAGATAATGCTCTTTGGATGCTTGTTGATGCAGAACCCAAACCTGCCTGCATGATTTAATAACCGCCTTAAAATTCTCGACTAAGAAAAAACAACGAGGGGTCTATTTTAAGTGACATGTTCTAAGCTATGATAAAGTTAAGAGAGAGTTGACTTACCCAGCAGGTGACCCGTCATTACAGGTCACAGATACATTTTTCAAAAAATGCAACTTCATGTCTTGATCCAGCTTCTGCGCTGAGCACGGGTACAGTGACTGCGCCAGATTCTTTATCTGCACCATGAAATTGTCCATATTACCCTCCACGGCCGTAAAATCTAATGGGAAGCTCTCCGCTCCCTCCACCCGCTCCCTGTACGCCGGAGGCTGCTGCTGCTGCCGCTGCACCCGTCTAGTTTGCGCCCGACCGCCAGGCACCCTCTTCGCCTCTCCTGGTGCGCTCATGTGGATGAAGAGCAGCAGTAAGCAGGAGCGCACCGCAGAAAGACCGGCCGAGCCTCTCACCACACCCTGCATGTCTAACAGTTAATGGAAATACTCTCTCAAGTACGTGCGAGGAATTTGAATAAAACACAACATGTCCTAAGAGTCGTCAGAAAAGTGAGAAGTTCCCTGAAAACGCACAAAGACCTCTTGGGAGCTATCACTAACGAATGGGGCGCAGGATATAAACAGGTTATGGTTCTCCATGGTGCCTCATAGATGAGGGGCTGTTTTAAAAAAATCACCCTAAATGCACGTGGAGTCCCCACACCACTTCAGTCCTAAAATCGTGAGCAGCCAGTAAAACCGTCATTATGCGCGTTGAAGTCCCTAAATTCAGCCCAGTTGCACAGCAGACCTGTTGGCTCTTGGTTCAGTTATTTTGCTGCGGACGAAGTGGAATTTTATTTGAAGTCCCCCCGCCCTCTTCCTGCCCCCCTGCCCCGCGTGCTTCTCACTCCCGCGGGCCAATCGTTATTGTAGTTGGCTGATGCTCCTCTCGGGGCGTCAAGAGCGCGCGCACGCCTGGCACGCCCCTTCTGTCGGTTCACTCGTACAGTCGGCCCCTTTGATGTTGTGTCATCATATGACCACTTTGAAGTCCCTCTGGTTTAATACGGTGTGTAAGCGGAAAATCGCGGTCGGACAGGCTGCAGAGGGTCTCACACCATGTCCTCAGAATCCAAAAGAAACACGTTTCTGGTGATTCACATGTTATGTTGCTCCTTTTTTAAAACCCCCACTCTCCTTTCGCTTGTGGTTTGTGGAAATGATCCTACAGAGAGGATAATTATGGAGAACTTACAGTTTTACTAGGGGTAAGGTCACTGGAGGGCTTTAAATCGTGACTGGCATGCAAAGACATGTAGCTTTCCCTGAGTTTCACACACAAACACACTTTTATCACCTATCACTAAAAGCTATGACCATTTACACGAGTCTAATAAAGGCTGCTATATCAAGTCTGTGTATCACTATCACATTTCTCCATATAGTCTTTTCCATGAGCTCTAATCAGTCACCTTGCCAGCTGGTCAAGGATGGGCAGTGACTGTAGATCCTTCCTTATCCTTACCATCACCAAGTTGCAACAACTTTAGATTAGGACATTTCAAGCAGACAAATATTTGAGGAGAGCATTTTCTTTCTCCACCTTAAAGCCTTTATATACCAAACTTGCTGAGCAAATGCTGTCTTTGCTGATTTAATCAAAGCCTCTGTCATGTATTACACGATATGTTAGTCCCACCATCCTTTTCCTTGTAGTTCAGGCCACCAAGAGTTCAGGGCAGCTCATCACACTGCCAACAGTAAAAGCCATGAACATGCAGCGCATCCACAAGAAAAACTCTGTTCTTACTTCATGTTTCTTCACTTTTTTTGTGGTTAACAGATAAATCCCTCTGATTTAACTCCTTCTTTAAAAAGGCCAATTTTCTTTATGCGGTGGTGCTTACTCCTGATTTGATTACTGAATTACCTCTCCCTCAAAAATATGATAAAGTTTAATAGTATGAAAAGTAACATAGATGGTTGAAGTACTTTGAACAAACAGGTTTGTTATTCTTTCCAAACTTCTTTGTCTCATTATTATCTGTATCACTTTTTCCTAGGGTGATCCCTTTTAAATCTACTCTTCTAATATCTAATGCACTGATTCAAGTTCAATTTACTTCTGGTGAAACTGCATGAATCAGTATTTAAAAAAAGATCCAGCATCCATCCTTACATTGGACATTCAGCAACATACTGCCATCTTGTTTTGTTTTGGGTTTTTCTGGCTTTGGGGTTTAACAAGAAAGGAAACTCTAAATGTGTATCTGTTGGCCATTTGTTAATCAGTGGTTAGAGATTTTTTTTGTGAAAATCATGCAGTAAAACTGAACAAACTCGCATCACAGATGCCTTCATGTTCTTTCATATGGGCAGTCTTGAAGTTTCTAGCTTGCTGAGTGAGGAAGGAAACTGATTGTTTGTTTGTTTATTCAGACTGTGGCAATTTCCCCCCTGAACTGAGAACTATATTCACCTCTCTCTCCCTTTCTTTTCCAGGCGGAGTGTGGAGTTTGACTCTGATGTTGCTGAAGTGGTCAGTCAGTCAGTCAGTCAATCAGTTGGTGTCCTATGAGCTCTGACCTCACACCTCTCCATCTGTCGGCACCACATACCATGTTGTCTGTCCAATCCAATTCCAGCTTTGATCTAATTTGATTCTTGCTGAGACAACTTAACAAAGGAATGAAAGAAATAAATACATATATTGACCTCATCAGATTTATTAACCTTTTAAAAAAAAATTGATGTTTTTAATTCACTTTTATTCATCAAACAACTCAGTGACCCCTGTAGCCTTGGCAAACTAGTGTACTGTATGTATACTAAATATACTATATACTACACTATACTGACAGGGCCCTGAAACAATCTTACCTATGTGGAACTTAGTCATCAATAATGTGATTTAGTCTTTGTGTTCACGGTCATGTCAAAGTGTGGAAGACCTACTGTGGCTTGTAGCTGTATTAAAGCTGGGTTTTTTCGTAAAAAATTGGACTGCTGATATCCATAATTTTCATTCAAAATATCAAAAATCAAATTAAGGATGATGAAAGCATAAACATGAATTTCAAAAGTGACATAATTTGATCTATGAAGAAAACTATTGGGGATTTCTGATTTTTTAAAATTAGTTATGACAGATATCTGTAATATATTTTCAGTTTAGCTATTAAAAATTTTAACAGCCAATTATACCTATAAGATATTTTTTTAGTATTTTTAAATTTATTTTTGATTAGTAAAATGAATTTTGTTGATATAAATAAAATAAGTTTAACATAAAATAAATTCTATTAGTAAAAATGTTGTGGATATCTATTCTCATAAGCAAGAATACAGTTTAAGATATCTAAAATGTAATCACAGATGAACATGGTGATAAATGAAGATAAACATGGTTCGACTGAAAGTTCGACAAGGCTTAAAGTTTAAACTGATTATCATCAAATTTTACTGCAATCCTTGGAGGGATTATTTGTATTTCGGGTAAACTGACCCTTTAAATCCTGCTTGTAAAGTATCAATAAAGTTTATTCAAATAAACATCACGACGTCACGACACACAATGGCAGCCAGTGGTACATCTGTGACGGTTCTCACTCCAAATGGGAGAAGACAAATAGTTAAAGTTTCTTCAAACACACCGTTATTACAGGTAGCTTGAGCTTGAGCAGCATTTCATGCTTTCTTACATTTTAAGTTTGTTTCATGTTGTTCTTTTGCTTAAAAACGGGGCTATTTTCTCTGAGCTAGCTTGTTTGGCTAACAGTAATTAGCCAGTGACAGATCAATTTTGGTTTGCTGACACAACTGAATGATTTTGCCATTTAGCTGGTTACTCTTTATCTCTGATATTCAGCTCATATTTGTTGTCTTCAGGTGCTGGAGGATGTCTGCATAAAGCACGGATTTGACCCCGACGACCACGGTTTAAAGTTCGTATCTATCAGCTAGCTTAAGTTGCTGTCTCAATATTGATATTTAAGCTAACTTATTGCTATATAAATGTTTTCTATAAAATTCCTGGGCTGAGCACAGACTGCATCTAAAAACAAGTCCAAAAGTAATAATGCCATTTGTGGGTATGTACTGAATCAGGTTTAGTATGTTACGTATAAGATATAAAGACCGAGAAGTTCGCGGTTGAATTGTCTTGAGTGCAGATATCAAATGAGTTGGATCATTTTTTATTGTAAGCAGCAGTGAGAGCCAAATTTAGGCCCCTTGCTAATAACTTGTAATTGGTCTTTAATTTGTCTAAAATTTTTAATCCAAGTTAGAATCACTTAAAAAGACCCAAATAAAAAATGATGAGTTCTCTAATGCTCAGAATTGGATTTCATTACATTGAAATTGTACCTAACCTCAGTATCGTTAGGTTTCCATCTATTTTAGGAGAGCTATTTAACCACAGGGTTGAATTTAACCAGTAACTAAGCCAGTAGCAGTAACTAACTACTAATGGCTTTACATTGTGTTTAATTTGGATTACTATAGGACATCATTAGAAATCACAGACCTTTTTAAACTGAAGGGATCATTTAGTTTTCTTCTTAATACAACTCCGGAAGTCAGCAGCAGTAGAGGAGAAAAAATGGCATATTTAATAATGATCTTAATTTTTATCATTATATTGGAATGACAGGTTTCAGAGGACTACTGTTGACCTTACACTGCCATGGAGGTTTGCCAACCTGCCCAACAACGCCAAACTAGAAATGGTGACTAGTACAAGAAAACAGACTGTAGCTGAAAGCCAGGTTAGTTAAAAAAAGTACATGTTTGTGTTTGTGTGTGCAAGATAAAGAGAGAGAGAGTGAGTGAGATAGCAGTATTAAATTATGGGGGCTGACCACATAATAAAGATGCGTAATAACAGTCATCAGTGTCTGGGTAGGGCATATCATCTAAGGGTACATACGATAATTGCCTGCTACACGGTACCACTGGGGGGCACTTTTAAAGTAGCTAGATTCTCATTTCTTACCCTATGAACAGAAAAAATGTAAGCTTATCATACAAATATAGTTTTTGAATATGTGGAATGCACATTTTGTTTGTTTGTTTCAAAATGAAGAACAAAAACTGTAACACCTATGAATATTGAAAATGTTCCCTGTGTCAAAAAAAAGAGTTAACAGTTAACTATTTTGTATGGACTCTAGTCAAAGAAATGTACAGTTATTGGCTTCCTAGAATTAACATCACTTTTTGGATTCAGCAGATGTCCTGTAATTATATTTCTTGCACCTATATGTTAAGTAAAGCTGACTGAATCAGTCTTTCATTATTAGTTTTAAGACTTTGGTTTTTTTATTGTAGTGTTTTAATTGGTGGCTGATGTGGACTCTCTGGATAAATAACTGTATTAATATTATTATTAATTATCTATGTGAATTTCCTTATTAACAGTCATTTAAGTCCAAAAGTTTGTATTACTTTACTGTAGTGCAGCTTGGACAATGAACCAACTAGGTGTCTCAGTGTGGTTCCATCAGTGTCACCGGAACAACTTCAGTCCATCAGAACTCTACTGGAAAAATTACCCACTTTTTTCCAAGAAGAAATTCTCTCTTTAACATGTTTGATAACGGCGGTGGAGAGTTCTATCAAACATGTCAACCAAAATCTCTTGCAGCCGCTCAGTTGTGTTATGATCTGGTGACTGTGAAGGCCTTAGCATATGATTCATGTAGTTTTCATCCAACCAGTCTAAACCTTTATGGAAGTATAGGCAGTAAATTTATTACTCTGCTATTCAGGCTTTACTCTATTCTGTCATTCCTATGTATATTGCAGCATGATGATTAGCACTTAGTATCACAGTACAGAGGACTCTCAGAAATATATTAAATGGATAAATGTGCTTCAGTTTATTTTGTGGAGCTTCCACTTCCATTATTTTTAATACGTACAGGTAAGATAAATCCTTAAAATAAAATAAAAAAATACTGGGAATCAGTGTAATTCAGTCTGATGGATCCATGTGTTAAGATTGTGTTAGACAGCCCGAACTTATGAAAAAACAAAACTGGTCAAGGAGAAAATATCTACAAGAAAGAGAGGAAATACCTCTGTTTCAATAACGCATCACAAATTATAGTGAAACTAGTGCCGGAGCATCAAAATTGTATTACATGCAGCCTTATCAAGATCAGCTCCACTAATAAATAATTTTAGAAATCTTTGATGAACTGTAGCCCAATAATGCAGTGTCAGTGTCACTTTCATATTTCTGTCAGCTGTCGGGTTTTTATTGTCAGTACCTGGAATTTCATGAATTCTCCATCTGTGTTCCTGCATTGGCTCTGATTTGATCTGAATCCAAAAAAACTCTTTGTTGTAGCTGAGCTGTAGTTTCCTATGACATCATTGCATCATAATCTAAGCAGTGAAATCACGGCTGGGTTTGATCTGTTGTTCTTGTTCATTTGATGGATGGTTGACTGTTGATACCTCACAGATTTTATATACTCACATGCACCCAGTCTTGTGCCACACACACGCACAAACAAACGAATGCTCTACTAACTTTAACCTTAGCCAGACGGGTGTGTGAAAGCGTTTTTTGTTTGGCTGTTGACAGCCAAAGCGCTCTTTTCATCTCCCCCGGTGTGCCGACATGCAGCATGTTTTCTGTGCTGGACAACATGGTTGTTCAGTAAACATAAACAACTCGTAGAATGACTCAGAAAGAAAAAGCAACAGAGACTCTCACTGATGTCTGGTGTTACTCATTTCCACACTGAGGTAGGCCCACATGTTAAGTTTAATCAAGTTTGATTATCAAAGAATGTTCTTTTTACAAAATGCCTCAAGACTGTACAGCCAAAGACTTACAAATAGCCATCGAGAGAGATTTTCATCTTGAACAGTTTCCTTCCTGATTTTAAAGTACACTTTTGTCACACATTCATGAGACGGCCTTGGGTTATATATACTTATACCACTTATTTTTGAATTTTTGAAAAGTGTTTGTTCTTATGCCCTTTTAAATTCATCTGTACGCATGCCATAATACCATAAGGTTAGACACCTGGCACCAGGGGTGAGGATGAGCTGTTGTTGTTAATAATTTAGATTTAGACCTGTTATTGATCCCTCACACTGGTTAATGTGTTCAGTGTGTTTGTCGTCTTTGAAGTACGTTTAAACTACAGTTTTATGTCACTACGGTTTCATGTCCCTCAGGTGCGGATTGCGCTACAGATGGAGGATGGCTCTCGGCTTCAGGGTTCCTTCTCATGTGGACAAAGTCTTTGGGAACTGCTCACACATTTTCCCCAGATCAAGTGAGTGCATGAGTGTATGCACGTGTGCAAAGTTTACATTGTTGTCTTGTTTATCTTTACTGCTCTGTTAATGAAGAAATTCTCCCTGGATGCTATAGCAGCTATGCTAATCTGTTAAGGAGTTGCCATTGTTTTTTATTTTTTTAAAACAAACAGTCGCTTCTCTCATCGGTCGTCACACTTAAACCATGCCTTTAGCTGCCTGTAGTTCCTCATGGGATACTGATTGGTCTATACTGCATAGAACACAAGCACATAGTTCTGAGCATGGAAAGATGGATTCATGAGATCATATGAATTTGCAAATCCAACTGCCTTGCACTGCAAATTTTGTCACTCAGCTTCACAAGAAAGACTGCTCTTAATACTACAATATCCATCCAGAATCAAGAATGCTCAAACTCTATACTGTGTTATTATCTGATCTGATTTTCAGATGAATTGAAAAGAATTAATCTGTTGCTATCATGATGAAATTTGCATCCATACTACTAAATAAAAACAGTGATAGTTATTAAGTTTTTCACAAACACTTATGAAGAGTTTGGTCACTAGGTATGCATAAAGGGAACATAGTTAATTACTTTAAAAGTAACCTGTTTTTTTTTCATACATTTTGCATATTGTTTTATATTGATTCCACACATCCACAGTAAGGCATGCAGATAATTCTTTACTCTCCAACATGCCACAAAGTGAAGTTGACCATTGTTTAGCAATGAATGCAGGCCAACACTGTGTTGGACTGTTCATTCTTCTCATTACTCCTCTACTGGGGTTTCAGCTTTCCCACACATCACCACCGCCACTCATTTAAACACACACCACATGCAGCTGTTACTCAGTAGTTCCAGCTGTGCGGTCCCAGGTGCTCATGCATCTGTCCAGCCCTCATCTCATCTCTATTAAATGACATCACTCCATATCCCTATCCTTTTCCAGGGAAGTTATGCTTCCATGAAATGAATATTAGCTCCACACCAGCATAAAAACTCTTGGAATGTTGTGAAGCAGAGGGGGAAGCTTTGATTTTTAGAATTAAAGGGAACAATAGTAAAACATTTATGGTTCAATTAGTTTCTACACGGGATTGTGCACACATGGTTTACACATGCAGACAGCGTGCCACTGCATTGCATGAGGTTTTATTGTAAAATCACGGAGCTGATTTCCTTGAACAAGGAAAACTCACTTCTGTATTGAGTTTTGTTACTGTTAAAGCAAATAAAAATCATTTGCCCATAATTTTAGTGTCTGTTTCTCCTGTCATAACTACCTGATTCCAGTGTGTCGGAGCTGTCTGAGAAAGGATCCACCCCTGTATGTGTTTACATGAGAGATGAGGTATGCAATGTTCCCTTAACTCTCCTTTTTTATGAGATGAAAGCGAGTTTTATGGTAACAAAGCCGTGTGTATGTGTGTGTGTGCAGGTGAGTGGGGAAGAAGCACTGAAGAAGGCCACTCTGAAGTCTCTGGGTCTAACAGGAGGGAGTGCCATCATCAGGTAGGCTGCCTGTGCTCACTTTGATATGGTTTGTGTACTCTGTACAAACAGCATGAAGAAAACATAAAACAGCTTAAATCTGAGAGTTTATGCTTTATTTTAAAACTAACATTTCCATTTCTGTTAAAGATTTTTACTTAAAAACAACAAACCACAGGGGGAGGAACATGGTGGGGAAGCTACTGAAACAGTTACTACGCCGTCCATACCTGCTGCCAAGGAAGCCACATCTAGTCTGCCATCTCAGCCCGATCCTGCTCCATCACATCCAAAGACGTTGAACACGGAGGTGCCAATTAATAATTCAAGCCCCGAGAGGCCAATGAAAACCCACCCTGCGTCACCTCCCACCTCTGCCACAAGCACACTTCCTGTTCAGCAGGAAAACGTTCCAACCTCCCAGGATGCAGTTTGGCCAGAGTTTCCCCCTGTGGAGGGAGGAATGCCAGAGGATGATGGTGAGAAAGCAGGGCCATCAGGACTGAACTCTCACCCACTGTCTTCCTCCTCCTCTGCTTTCGTGGCTCCTTTCATACCCTTCTCGGGAGGCGGTCAGCGTCTTGGCGGTCCTGGGGGAAGTTCACTTGGACACTCACTGTCCTCATCTTCATCATCCTCATCTCTGTCAGCTCTGACTACTGCTGTAGAATCACCCAAAGCCAAGAAAGCCAAATCCAGCCACAGTTCTAGCACCAAGGTTAGCCATATAACCACAAGAAGTGCAAATGAGGAAAGTGTAATAATCTCACTTAAAATGATTAAATCAGCCTTTTTATTCAAAACAAATAATGTGCCAAGCATAATTAGCATTTTGAGATAGTTAAATTTTTTAGCAAAAACATCAAAACAGGGTTCATCCAGCTGTTAGAAATTACCAAGTTGTCATAAATTGAGGATTGTATAACTTAAAAAGTGATGATCTTAATGTGAAGTGATTGAAATCTACAGATTAGCCTTTAAAGAACCTTGTGTTGATTGTTTTTCCAGTATTTGTTTTTGGATTAATTGATGATAACATTCATTCACTTAATAATTATATCATGTATTTTTTGATTATACTCCAGGCAGATTTTAGTGTTACATACAAGCAGATTTTTGTAAACAACACAACGTTGTGCTAAAGATTGAAATGAACTTGGCCTAAGAAACAATAGTTAACAAAGTCATGTTTTCTCCACAAGTAATTTAGAAAAACTTGTAGCCATTTCTTGTCCTTTCACAGTGTCAAACCACTGCCAACCGCCCAGATGTGGACATGGAGCAGGGGGAGGAGTACTTGGAGGTAAAACCCATTTGTTTCCTGTCAGCAGTTTTTGACCTTTAAGCTTTTACCCTTTTATTTCAGTTTATCTGCTTTCCTTGCTGTAAATTTTCACTTTAAATGAGCCTTGGGCAGAATATGATTTCGTAACTTATAAATTCAGTTCAGAGTTTGATAAAGCTGCTAAATACAGGTCATAATCATGATGTTTCACGAAGCGCCAAGTCAGGGCTAACCGTGACATAGCGGGACCCCTAAGAGACAAAATAGAGACAACTGCACGTTCTACCAGTTCCCAGTTTATATTTGAGAACTGCTGTAGCTTTATCAGATGTGAATATTGAGTTCCTGTGTTGTAAAAAAAAATGTTAAGTTGCATACAGATGTACAGGATGCTACTGGATCCTGTTTCTAATGTGTAAATTTGGTGGTATTTGATCAGTGTAGGCTGTAGGCTTGGTGTGTTTGTGTGTGTGTGTGTGTGTGTGTGTGTGTGTGTGTGTGTGTGTGTGTGTGTGTGTGTGTGTGTGTGTGTGTGTGTGTAATTATTACAATTTAAAGCATTGTTGAAATCATTTCTGATACCAGTGTTGGTATTTGAAGATATCAGTGAATTTATGGGTGTTTATTCACAATGGATGCCTGTTTGTTCTGATTTGACTGAGTTATGACTTTTACTGCATAAAATGGCTAACACCTGGGGTTTTTTCAAGTGCCATATGAACAGCGCATAATAGCAACTGCGAGAGCTCATTGCTCATTATGTTTATAAGTAGCAAAATTAATGGGACAAACTTCAATAAATTACCCCCAGTTGTTTAAATACACTAGCTTGCACCTGCTCCATTCACCTCACAGTATCTTTGTGTCCCCATGCCCTTAAGAGATGCACTTCACTGTTTGACAGGCTCTGCTTTACATGAAAACTTCAGTGTTGACTGGTTTTATGTTTCAATCCTTTTATGCACTCACTGTCTGTCTACAGCCAGTAGAGAGGCAGCCCCTCATCTACCACCTGGACTTGATGCCCTGTAGCTCTGAGGACCATGTGGATCTGCCTGACGAGTTCTTTGAAGTGACTGTGGATGATGTGCGCAAGCGCTTTGCCCAGCTAAAAAGTGAAAGGTGGGAGAAGGAAGTGAATGGAAGCGGTTGAGTGTTTGCGGGTCAGAGGACTGTGTGTGATATTTAGTATAAATACCTTGTTGCTACAGAAACACGTCTGGACCAGATGTGTTCCTGCACTGTTTGTAACAGATAATTAGTCAGTTTGGCATTTGGTCCTGTGGTGTTTTGTCGATGTATAACCCTTAATTGCAGAATACCATGGCAGTGATGAGAGGCCATAGGCAGGGAGAATGTAGGGCATCACTGTATGCGTTTTGAAGATTTTTTATTTATTATGAGTTAAGTTTTTATTTATTTATGAGTACTTCTTCAAAACAGATGCAGACAAGTTTACTCTGGATGTGGGTGCAGCAGACCACAGCTGCTGCGACATTGTGTGTGTTTGTAAACATGTTCTCATTTATAAGACACCACGCACACTACAAAAGCTTCTAAATATGGCATCCAAGGAGAAATTAGTGAGCCTCTTCTTTGTAGACGTTTATCTTTCAGCCATTGACCAAACACCGTCAGGTTGATACCACACCACATACATCCTTTAATCTCTGTCTACATCGACTTAGCTGGCTGTACTACTACCCTGTCAATGACTGCAATTACCAAGGGTGGAATTAAGCCAACCACAGCAATTTGTCTCGTGCCTCTGACGTGCACACACACATGCATGGCCACACAGGAGTCAGGGCAGAGGATGAAATATTTTCTGCCCATCTTTCCTTTTGTTGACTCCCACAGACTGCTTTTATGTCACATCTTGTTTCGTTATAACTGGCTCTCATCTTTTTCTCCCTCGCCTCTTCACAGGAAGTCACTGGAGGAGGCCCCACTGATGACTAAATCTCTGAGAGAAGCACAGATGAAAGAGAAGATGGAGCGATATCCAAAAGTGAGCGCTGGTGACATTCCAATTTTTAAATGTAGATGTTTGTATAATATTAACAGACTGTGAAAACCCTGCTGCCATTGTGTGTCTGCAGGTGGTCCTTAGGGTTCAATTTCCAGACAGACATGTTCTGCAAGGCTTCTTCAGGCCTCTGGAGACAGGTGTGTATGTGTTTGTGTGCCTGTGTGTGCATGTGCATGTGAGTTTGAGTGTGTGAGTGTGAGTGTGAGTGTGAGTGTGCGTGTGAGTGTGAGTGTGCGTGTGTGCAGTGTGGAGAGTGTTCATTTCAGCTGGCTAGCCACAGGTATGGCTGCAATGTTGAAGCTCCTTGCGGCTTCCTCACCACATTTATGACTGTAGCCACACCAGAGTGACAGAGAGACAGCAAGAATGAGACAGGTCTGTAATTCCAGGGATTAGATCCACCTCAGCCCTAACAGCCACACGACAACTGGCAGAAAAACAAATCTGAGGGAAATTCCATCAGAAAAATGAAACATACTGCACACAGTGACTGATGTAGGTGTTCTGTGTTTGTTTTGTGTCCAGTTGGTGCTCTGAAGCAATTTGTGAGGAATCAATTGGAGGATCCTCAGCTCAGTTTTTACCTATGTAAGTGTAATTTAATTTCACACTAATTAATCACAACATCAGCATTCAAATAAATCCCCCTACAGCTCCTTTGTGAAGGTTTGGTGTTGTTATGAAACCACATCATGGCATCTACACTTGACCTAAAAATATCCAACTTAATAGCAAGTGGCGTGCTACTTGTGTAGTTTTTACCATCACCAATTTTAAACATAACCAGAGCTGGATTTAAAACTGATACAGATATAATAAACATTTTTGACAAGGAGGTCTAGAAAATGTGCTAAACAAGACATTTTGCCGTTGGAAAAAACTTCTTCTGCTATTGCCTGATGTAATGAAGATGCTGTTGAAAACAACTAAATTATCTCAAACCTAGTCTGTCCTTTCTATATGGAGGTTTGTTGCTCTTTATCAGCCAACATGTACACTAGCACGGAGAAGACTTTTATGACTCTTTTATGCAGAGAAAGCCTTGGTACAGATCATTAATTTTAGATGAATGATCATATTCTATTTGATGATCTTGTAGTTTAAGAAATGAATCCTTACATCACTCTTTTTTTTTTAATATATAAATCTCTCCGCTCATTTTAAATGTCCTGTTTTAAAAAAAATGACTTCAGTATGGATTTTAATTAGGATTGTGTGTCCTTTTCTCACCTTCCACCCTTGTTGTTACTTCTGAAACTTTTCTTTCAGTCATTACCCCTCCAAAAACAATTCTGAACGACCCTTCAGCCACACTGTTCCAGGTAAGATCCCTCACACCACCACACAGTCTTTAGCAACACTTCTTGAAAGTACAATTATAAACACAATAATTTGACTCAAACAAACCACAACACAGTCAAACTTGAGAAAACAATGACTATAAAACTTTGGCTTCCCATCAACTATCTTAGCACATACACGCTCACGCACACACAGACTGTAAAATGCATCGGCTGGTCCCTTTTTCCTCTTCAAAGCTCCACCACATTTCCCTTCTCCCTCTCTTCTCTCGCTCCTACACACTCTCACACTTGTTCCCTTGTCTCCACTGTCCTTGACCCCAGCTGGGCTTGATTTTTCCCAGACTGGCACATGGGGTTAATACAGGCCTCGCTTTGATCTTCACACACACACACACACTCACACACGCACGCACATGTATGTATATATATATATGTGTGTGTGTGTGTGTGTGTGTGTATGTTTGAGTGTGTGAGTGTGTGTGTGTACACGCACACACACAGCAATGGCCAGCCATGATGCTTTTTAGTCTTCAGAGCTTTCCGAATAATGAAACAGTTGAGAGTGAAGAGATAAAAAAGGAAAACAAAAAGTTATCTGCTGGTACAGTTGATCATTCTGTACCCACATGCCCTCACAGGGTCTCCTTGTTTTTTTTAAATTTTAGCAATATTATTTTAGAAGAGCAAGAACACTTTTGTCATCATCCTTTTTTCTCTTTTAACACTTTGACTCTGCTTTAAAAAGACAAGAGAAGACGCAGGGGAACGAAGAGGGAGGAAGGGAAAGTAGTTTGAAGTGATATCCTGTTGTGATGATCAAGATTCAGATCCTCAGTGGAATCGCTGCAAAAGATAACCATCTTCAAAAGCAAATGTCTGTGTGTGTATGCATGCGTTCCCACCCTTTTGGTGCCAGGATCTGTCTGAATCAAATCTGACGTTGTGACACAAGTTGCCCGTTTCTCTTTGTTTTAAATGTGTTTGTCCTGTCCTGAACTCTCCCTGCCTGTTTAGCACCACACGTCCCTCTCCTGTACCCCAACACCAGCTTCCTCTCTCTCTTTTCATCTCAGTTGCCCTCTCTTGTGCCTCACCCCCCTCCCCTCACATCCATGTCTCTATCCGTCACAGACTTAAAAGCACTAAGTGCACAAAAACAAAATCTTTAATCCTCTTGGTGTCACATCACGCATGCACACATGCATGCACTCACACACACAGTCTTGCTTTGTTTGCCTGTCTATACATCAATCTCAGACACACACACAAACACACACACAAAAGGATTCTTTAATCTTTTTTTGTCATGTAACACAGACACAAGTACACACGCATATGTACTTTGTCTTTTTCTCTCTCTCACACACACACAGATGCACACTTTAATCACTTTGTGTCATGTCAGGAAAGGAATGTTTCCCAACCCAGAAGCCCTTTGATACCAGGCGTCCCCTCCCTCATCCGTCTCTCCCTCTGTATTCCATCAGGATCCAGTCTGCCTCTCTCTATCTCTCCCCCCATTCCTCTCTCTTATATGTTTTGTTACACTGTCTCTTTCACTCTCTCTCTGTCTCTCCTCTCTCTCTCTCACACACACATAAACACACTCCTAGGTCTTGTCCAGTTGCCCTGTCTCATCCCAAGTGGATGCCAGAGGGAGCAGGATAGCAGGAATGCCTGTTGTTTCACTGTAACACATTGTTTCCTGCTCACAGGGCAGCGATAATAGCAATTAGACCAGTGTGTACCAATTTAGCAACCTGCTAGTGAGGGCGAGAGAGGGGCGTGAGAGGGAGAGAAAGGACAGTGTGTAAGATGGGTTGTAGTGGAGGGCAAACCCACTTTGTCCCAGCGACAGTCATGCCGCCATCTCTATGTGCATGGTTGATTTGAAGCAGTCCAGTTGAAATGTCTGTTGAAATATTGGTTTCCTGCATACACACATGCAGATAACAGTAATTAAGTGCAGCATTTAGCATTAATATTTTAGCTATATTTTAGAGAAGAGGTTCTTGATCTCAGACAGAACTTCACAAAAGCAGTTTCTCATCTCTAGCCAGTGACCAATCATTTTAACTACTGAAATGGCAAATGACTCTGGCAGACTTCATTACCTTTCATCACCTCACCATTTTTAGGTAATTTAGCTAACATTATCTGGATGAGCTGATTGAAACAACTTTTTAATGTTTCAAAATGACTCTTTCTTTAAACAAGAATCTATTAAAATTGATCTTAAATGTGATACTGCATAAAAGTCTGAGAAATAATAATAATGATATGTGCAAGGGAAAAGAGCAAGAATGTTGCATACAATGTCCCAGAGCCTAAGGTTATGCCATCAAATTTCTTGTTTTGTCACAACCACAAGACCCAAATATAATTAATTTACACTGCTACATATCAAACTGACAAATTCCACAACAAAGTGTTTGGAGCTGAAACAAGCCTCAGTTTGGCATTTCTGTTAAGTTAAGCATGTAAATAATTGATTAATAAATAGTTAGGTTGATTGACCAATTGTTGTAGCACTATGGAAGTATTTTTACAATTATGACAACAAACACAAGGTATTAATAGTAACTCATGCATCTGTGTG
>JAPZDV010000020.1:20237649-20252130 GCA_029814665.1 Acanthurus lineatus | reverse complement strand
GACAACAGCGCCAACTGCAGTCCAACTTCTTCAGTACAGTGTCCCAGGTGTGTGAAAGCAGAAAAGCCCCCTCATCCTGGTTGACTGTCCCGGGAGCACGTTTCCGAATTTCAATTGCTTCCTTTATCCAGCATCGGTGATTGTTGTCCTCTGAAACAGTGAGGGTGCACACACGAGCAACAAAACAAAAGGCCGAACAAGAACAACTCAAATCAGCCATCTCTGACCACTGTAAAAGGTAAAACCACATTATGGACCGGAAGGGAGCTAAAATCATCGGGACAGAGGACAACAAACAAATTCTGCTACGATTTTTTGCAAGGCATTAAAATTTTGAGATTAGCCCTAATGATTAAGAGTATCTAGATCTGATGTAGGTTTTTAATGAGAGTCTATCTGAACTGACTGAACTAAGGCTGAGATTGTGGTGATGAAAAGAGGAAAAAGTGAAGTGAGAGAAATGTGTGTTTTGCATACTTAAAAACCATATAATACAGTGTTTTAGTGCTCCAATGTTACCACCCTCCTCTCGTCATGTTACTTCAACACTCCCAGCTATATATTCAGTGAGTGTCACCCGACCCTCATGTATTGTTCCTGAAACTGTTAAGGTCAGTTATGTCCCCTCATTCCAAAGTGTCTGTAATTTGTCTGCATGCCCCAACTCCACACCCAACCACATGTGCACATCCCTCCAGCACTCAAGTGGTGATGGCCCAACCCTAAATAACTTCCATTCTGGTGTGACTGACTGGCAGCAACCCCCTTCTTGCAGTGCAGCAAGGGACAGTGAGGAAGGCGAAAGTGTGTGAGTGAGAGAAAATAGGAAGATGAGAGTTGACATTTAAGGAGAGCCGTTGGTGTCTTTGACTCATGTGGCCGGATTCGCACTACGAGGGGTTAAGCCAAAGATAACCAACGAACATATCTGGATAATTGATCCAAGAAGGTTTACAAGGAGATTTTGAATCTGAACCAAACCATATTAGTTTAAAGATTCAACGTGACCCAGTTCTGCTGTGGCTTTCTAGGAGGTATTTCCCAGACTGACAACTTCTGGATAAACATCCTGGACCTTGGGATCTACAGCATCTCGAAATATAGAAAAAAATAACTTATTTTATCAAAACATAATTATACTTGGTAAGGTCTTTCAACTCATCTTTCCTGCTTTGCTGCATATTTGTGATTGACGAGTCAGTTTTCTGTCTCAGCAGCCAGGTGAATTTTTGTGCCAGCCTTGTCAGCTTTGAGCTCTTCCAGAAGATCACAGGGACTTTCCCCTGTATTTGTCATATGTTATATCTGTGAAATGTACTGAATCATCACCATACAAATAGTGTGCACTTTAGACCTGGGGCTTACCCACGTCACACATGGTAACAATAGCACCATTGAACATCTGAGCACCCAGATATTCTTAAACATGTACATAGAGGACGCAGGAAGTTTCAACATTGTTTGAAAAGCAGAGACATTAGTTTTTGTCACTGAAGAAACTCTGACTTCGCGGGCAGCAGTGCTTTCCAGCAACATAACTGTGCTGTACTCATCTAAAGAGGTGAAAAGTTGACATGTATGAAGAGGACACAGACAACTGGACTGTTTCATGAGAGAGGGAGGCAACAGCATACAGGATTAAGACTGATGCTGATAAACTTTTTTTGGCTTTCCGTTGATGCCGGAATGAGGAAGACTCTGAAATGTTCAGGCCTTAAACTCTAAATCATCTACTCTGCAACTGATGGACATCTAGAGGCTCTCTAAGGTTGTGAACGCTTTACCTCTTGGCAGCGTCATTCTAGAATATTTACTAAGTTATTAATCCACACCCAGCCAGTTATGGATTCACATGGTGGTCCGTACCTCAACAAGAGGGCCCTGTGCTCACCTCTGGGTGCTGCCCGCCTCTGCCAGCTAGCTATGGGCTGTGCTGTGATTGCCCTGATAACCCACAGAGCTGGCTTCAGTGGCTCACATGGCGTGTTCTGTATGGCGGCCTGGTGCTTCTGTTTCGCCATGACAGTGGTGGTGTTCTTCCTGGATGCTGCTCGTCTCTACAGCTGCCTGCCTGTATCGTGGGACAACCTCACGGTCACATGTGCTGCCTTTGCAACGCTAATGTAAGTCACATGTTAAGATGTAACCCTGATCTTCAATGTGGTTAGTGGTCTGATGTTTAAACAGAAAATGACTCATGGCTTTGCTACCACGTCATTTGTTTCAATCATGAATAAAAAAACAAATGTATAACAACAGAATTTGATAATTAAAGAGCTGACTTATAATCTTAGTCCCTCAACAATTCCATAACTGCATTTATAAGAAAACCGTGTCCAACAATCAACAGCTCAGTTAAACTGAAACAATTACACAGACAATATTCATCAGCCCAATTGAACCTTTAATAATCGGTGAGTAACATGTTCATCAGAAATGGAAAAGTACTGAATTGTTCATCAAGGTCAGGTAATAAAGGTTTCCAAAAATCTTAAATGGTTCTGAGCAATACCTCCACAGTAAAAAAAAATGTTATTACATCATTTTAATTGGATACCACAGTCAAAATCTTTAAAATAGGTCTGTTATTATACCCTGACTCAGCCCAGAAAATACTTAAAGCTACTATGCAATTAATGTTTTAAATTAACAAAGGATTATAATGAGTAAGTGAAAAGTGAAAGTGGTTGTCATTCACTCTGCTTTTCTTGTCAGCTCTATAGAGCATTGTAGCTCCATCCAGTTCTTTGTTTTGGTGTTATAGACCATAATTTTACTCCTTTGGTTTAATCTCATCACCTGATGCCTCTCCAGCTACAACAGACAGCATAAAAAAGCGATGTAAAACCCACCTCCTCTCACCTGTCCATTGGCAGACAAACATGGTATATCAAACATATTGAAGAATAAGAAGAATTTAATAAAGAAATATTTTTCTTATCTTTTCTTATTTTTCCTTGAGAAGTTGGTGGTAAAAAAAAAACTCTGCTAAAAGAAGGGTTGGCAATTTAACTGGCTTGCTTTTGGCTCGCTATTGCCCTGATGAACTGTGACCTGAACAGGCTGTGGGGGTTACTTAGTGTAGCTCTTTCTCTTCCTAAATTTGGTACCCATTGATTTAAATGGAATTTGTGTTCATTAGTAGTCCACTAAGTAATTTGGTCATTTAATCAACACTCATGTTTTTCCGCCTCTCCTGCAGGTATGTAACTGCCTCTGTGGTTTACCCGCTCTTCTTTGTCAGATCTGAGTGTCCATACGCCGGCTGTGATGTCCGAAATTATCGCATCGCTGTGACCGTGTGCTCCATCTTGGGTTCTCTGGCATATGGAACTGAAGTGGCTTTGTGTCGAGCAAGGCCGGGCAAGGCCGTGGCAGGCTACATGGCCACAGTCCCTGGCCTTCTCAAAGTTGTTCAGGGCTTTGTAGCCTGCATCATATTTGGTGCTTTGGCCAACAGGAGCGAGTATTCCCGCTATGTTGCCACAATCTATTGTGTTGTTGTCTATGCTTTCTGCTTCGCTCTGACTGCACTGGTGGTCATAATGACTGTGTGTGGGCGGACTAAGGCTGTGCGCTGCATGTCCTTTGACCGCTTTGTGGTGGTGTGCACCCTCCTGGAGGTTCTGCTCTACTTGAGTGCATCAGTGGTGTGGCCAGTGTTCTGTTTTGACACAAAATATGGCTCTCCATGGAGGCCATCATCATGCCCTCAGGGAAAGTGTCCATGGGACAGCAAGGTTGTGGTGGCAGTGTTCTCATTTGTCAACTTTGGACTGTATGTGGCCGATCTGATCCACTCCCAGAGTTTACGATATGTCTCCTCACATATGCCTTCCAACTCTCGAGTGTAGCACCAACTTGAAGGATGTTTCACTTCATTGGCCTGATAGGTTTTATTTTTTTCATTTGTGAGTATAATTTTGCTTTCAAATTTATTTGATGCTTAAAAGATACAGAAAATATTGAGGGGGAGAAATGGATTGGAGTGAAATAACCAAAATCCAGGACTTTACTGGAGCTGCATGTGGTCCGCTGCTCAGGCACACAAACTCACTGACTTCAGTGTGAAGGCACTGTGGAATGTGGACAAGGAATTTTAGCACAACGACCCCTCTGCCACACCCCACCGAGGTGACACCCCATCTCTTTATCTCCCCCTCCTGCTCTCAGAGATTTTGGGAGACCAGCCAGTGTCACCCAGGCAGCCAGAGCCCGCTGGTGTGTCCTGCCAAATCCTCATGAACCGAGTCACTCCTGCTATTCTTGACCTGTAGCATCACACACACACACACACACACACTCTTGTTGCTTATATTTCTAATCAAATAATACCTAAAAGTCTTGAATATAAATAGTAAATCTAGCATTGGCATCCGTGGCATCCCTGTTATCTGCAAATGCTGCACAGGAGATCTACGGACATTACCCAGGCTGCCAAAAATAAACACAAGCTGTCTGCACTCATACTGAAGCCATGACACGGCATTTATAAGAAAGCTCTGTCTTTAATACCTCTCTATGAAAAGCTTTCTTCAGTCTATGATTTAAAAGGTAGGGTTTGTTTCATCCAACTGCACAGTTAAGATGACCTGGTGTTAGAGTTGCCACGTCAAAAACACACACAATTCACAATTGCACAATTTGAATGTGGTCAACGTGACCGAGACATCTAGCACATATTTACAAAAGATGGAACATCTGACCCAGAGTGTCCTCAAAAACAGGTCAAATATAAATAAATACTCTCTTCCCATTTACTACATTTTCTTTGGCAGCTACAAAAATTATCTGTGTAGTTTGATGGTTTTTGTACATAATGAGACACTTCATTTTAAGCTGCAAGTCTCCAACACAGATATTGCAGTTTGAGATAGATTTAAAGCTGATATAATCAATATTTTTATATTCACAATGGACTGACCATGTGTACTTTAACATTTTTCCTCAGAGTCACAATCATCTTTTATCTGTTGTGTTTCAGTTTAGTTTCTTTGTCTACAACTTTATTGTTCTGATTAACTCTTAAATCTCTTAAAGTGTTGTGTTTCTGCTGCAATATTGGCAGTTTTTTTCAGGGAAAACATTTAAGAAATCCACTGCACAGGACTCCATCCCAGTTTAATATGCAACTATCTAAAAATGTCTAAATTAAGTTTTCTAATAATCTTCAAAGTTGTCAACTGTTTGTGTACAGCCAAGGATAATTAACTCACCGTTTAGTTTAAAGTAAGTGTTGTATTTGCTTCCTTCTGTCACTCCTGCCTGTTGTATAATTTCTTCTTGGTCACCTCCATCATTTGAACCAGTTCAAGACACAGTATTAATGTCTAGTCATTTTTGAGTGTGTAGCCCAACACATATTTATCAATCATCATACAGTTTTCTACTGTGCCTCAATTGTTCATTAGGCTAGACAGTGTGAATTCATATCCTATGAACCCTGCATACCAAAGGAGGGGACACTGAGGCCCTTTTAGGCTGCTATCCTCTCTGTCAGCACTTTAAGCTTCCTGGTCTACTAGAACAAAACGGGAGAAGACATTTGGTTCCCCAATTCAGCCTCAGTGGTCTGTCCTTGTCCTCCTCCTTTTTTCTTGATTAAGATTTCACAATCTCTTACTGTCATCCTAACTCTCTCTCCACATTTCACCCCCCCCCCATTTCTCCCTCACACATCATACCAGTCTCTTCCTCCTCCCTGTCTTATCTATCCTTTACTCCTCTTTTCTTTGGTCTCCTCAGTGAATCTCATCTCTCTAATCCAGGATCATTTTATTCCCCTGCCTCATTCGTGGGTGCTATGGATGTATTATTTAACTCCTCAAAAAGCCACAGTGGCACATATATAAAGCAAACATGTCTTGGTGCTCAGCAGCAAATCCAACACCAGTTGGCTACTCACGTATTCAAATCTGTCAAAGACCACAGAAAACAAAATACGTCACTGTGGATCTTAATCTGATATCTCAGACATTGTGCCAGTTTTTGTAAATGAGAAAGTCAATACAACTGAATAATGTGACAGACAGAACAGATGAACAGTGGATTTGTATATAAAATAAATAACATTGTGTTGTTGAACTAACATTTTCAAATCGTGTGTGTTTGTTGCTCTCTAAGCATTTTCATCTTCTAATAAATCCTGCTGAATTATTTCTAACCACAGGCCCTCTGGAAGCAGAGCTCTATGCACTTGCACTCTTATCTTGACTAATATTTCCAAAGAAGATATCAGTGGGATACATCAAAGCCCAGAGAAAGCTACCACTGAGAGTGACAGGCCATGTTGCCACAGAGCAATCTGTAGCTGCATTAAGCCCTATGTACACCCTGCTCCTCTGCAGAGCCCCATTTAGCAGCTGTTCCATGCTGGGCACTCATTTTACTTGTCACTCCCTGCAGGCCTCTGTCTTAGACATAGCTGTGTTTCCACACACACATACACACACAGCCTCCGGTGTATGAACCTCTATGACAGAGATTAGCTGCGACAGGTGTCTGTCATGACCGACGGTTCCTGATTCTCCAGCCAGGGGGACATGGAGGGACAGGGGACTGCTGGCTGGCTGTCGTGACTAATCTCTGATGGTGTATGTTGCTGATGTCAGCTTCCCCCTTGTAGCTCTTGGCTCTTGTTTTGCCAAATGTTGCATGGAACATTGTTGAAGGTTCAGTCTTTGGTCCCAGAGGTCTTCAATCTATGCTAGATCCCTGAGCTAAGCTCATGTGGGAAGTTACTGTGCACAAATGAGCATGGGTGCTCGCTGTTGAGGTACTCACAATTATCACAGCATTCTCAGGTCTGTGGCTTTACTTTGAAGACTGTCAGGAGTCAACAAAATTACATAAAACATCTTTGTTGTAGCTGCATTAACTGCTTACTGTTTCCTGATGCATGGAAGTGTGGATTCTGCACTAACTTGAAAATGCTCTGTCACCTTACTGGTTTCAACACATCTGGCCAGAGGACTGCAGTCCAAAAATTAGCCAGCTGGCTAACACTGACACATTCACAGCTTTATTGGTTAATGTGAGTTTTTTCTTTTAAAAAAGTAAAAAAAAACTGAAAATAAAATGTGATGTTTATTTTCAAAATCAAACAGTTTTGCATGGCTACTGTATGGGATTATTTTTTTAAACCCCTGTAAATTAATCAAAGGGTGTTGTCAATCTGAAACAGCTGATCATATCTCAGGTGTTTTGTTCATAGTCCTGTTTAGAAAGACCGTATTTGTTTTACTCTCATGAATTTAAATCAAAACATGAGAATACAAACCTATTTGCTGCAATAATTTCCTCATTCCACAATAACTATCTTCAGATTTTTAGATTTGATAAAACAAGCTGTAGGCCTTGGAGGAGTTTGCACATTGATTTCTAGTTGACCCCCCCTTTTCTAGATCTTTAGCTCTTTCTTTTTATTTTGGTAACAAAATACATACTAATTTGGGATTTTGTTTATATTTGTTTAATTCTATATTTGTGCATAGAGAGCCATTGGTCCATTTGTGTTGCTGATGACAACTGATATTTCACAAGGTTTCTTTTTTTGCCCAAAAGAAAAGCAGTGACACACAAGATCAAGAGAGTTGGTACTGCATCACAAGATAAGAGGAGTTAAGGCTTATCTTTGTTGCTCTTCTGACAAAAAGAAATAGGACCTTTGGATATAAAAGAAACAAAGGCAGTCTTCTCTGGATTTTGGGCTCAATTTCCTGTGGTTCTATGATACACTAAAATTATATATTATTGTTATTTAAGTTAAATTACACAGTTTTAAGTGTGGTCTTTCTTTCTTTGTTTATTGGTTAAAAGTTTGTGAATAATATCACAATGTTTTTGAGACACAAATAAAATACATGAAACTTGTTTGTTTTGTTTTGTTTGATAACAAAGATTTTTTCCCCTGGAGACAAATGTGGCTCCCACAGGAGGTCAAAGTATAGAGATGACCAACCTGGCAACCTTTTAGTACACAAAAGCCGAAAAAAGAATAAGAAGGCAAAAAGAAGAAGAGAGGAAAGAAAAAAAGAAAAGACACAAAAGAAAAGAAAAGAAAAGAGAAAAAAGAAATAGGGAAAGAAAGAAGTACACACAATAAATATCGTCCTGTGACATACAGGCTACATTTGGCCCTCTCCAACATCCTGGCTTCATCGACACTTTCATGAACAAAGACAAAATTCTCTGTTATCTAACCGGGTAATTTCATCTTCTCTCTAGTACCTGCTGAGCTGATCACAGAAATCCAAAAGAAGTATTCCATACAGCTTCTCCAAATGTTCTTTCGGGATTTTATTTCTAATTTGTCCAAGAGATTTTGTGATGTGCTGTGGGAAATTCTTTATTATTTTTTGGGTTTTACAAAAAAATGAAAGTTGACATTACATTGGCTGCTTCTCAGCTGTCATTTCTTTTTGTATTTATTATGTCTCTGACTGCAGGAGGGAGAGATATGCACACTTGGGAAAGATTTTCTGTCTGTCTGTGATTTTAAATATGCACATCTTCTCTCACTCAACAAAGATACCTCTCTCTCATTCTCTCTCTCTCTCTGTCATACACACACATACACATACGCACACACATTTACATTTTCTTAATCCTGCTCTCTTGTTCTTGTGTTGTTAAGCACATAATCACACACACAAATACACATGCACACCTCTGGGCCCTAATCACCCCAAGGAACCAATTGTTGTGAATCTAGACACCTCTGTGTCAAAAAGACAAAAGAAAACAGATTTGTGCACTGTGGTTTTTAAAAAAAATCTCTTGGGGTTCTCTCAAAAAACAGAGAGAGTGTTGCAACGCCTCACACAGCACATGGCACACACAGCACACATGCAGAGTCTGAGTGATAGATAGTACAAAACTGTAATAAATTGACGCAGTGTGTGTGGGTTACTGAGAAGCAGAGCTGCAGGGATACATCATTGAAATGTGTGTAATTATTCCAAAACCTGTGCAACAAGGGGAAGGGGGCACTATGCCATACTCCCTCATGCACTACTCCATCTGTTGTTATTATTATGCATTTTTGACATCAGATAGAAATAGTCTGTGTAAGGTCCGTGTAACATTTATCAGTTCAATTTTCCATATAAAAATGTTTAAAAATAGAAAATTTAAAAATTTTATTCAATTGTCCAACTGGGACAATTCAAATTTGCTGTTGTTAAAGAGAATTTAAGAGGTTTAGCTGAAGAGTTTATATTTTGTAATTCCACAAAAAATATGTTTGTTTATGTTTGTAAAAAAAAAAAAAAAAAACAGACAAAAGTTCAGTCAAAACTATCAAAACTAAAGCAGTGGAGAGAGAGACAGACTTGCTCAATAAAATAGTATTTTTGCTCAAAAATAGTGGAATCTACATTCCCTTTGATGTAAGTGGAAAATGTTTTTGGTAAGTCACAATCTGTTATCATGACCCCTTGCATCTTGCCTGCCTCTTTGACACCACACCTTTTCTGATCAGTAACACAAAGTGATGTAGACTTACTGTAAAATTAACAAATTACTTTCAAGCCCATGCTGACGTAACCTTGATGACATCATGGTGACATTATAAGGGTTATTTTTTTCAAACTCAAGAAGCTTTTCTAGAACCACAGAAGACATAGCTTACAGTTGCTTTCGTGGGCTAAGTAAGTAAGAGTAATTGCAAAAACGTGAACCTTGAATTCATTGAGTGTCCCTTTAAAACACAACTGAATCAAAAGATCTAATATGTGTCATTATAAGCTGTAACCACCACAGTCACCACCACAATCATTAAAGGGATAAAATTGACAGAGTAAACTATTGAATCAATTTGTTCTTATTCTCGCAGCATTTTAAATTAGGGTGCACACCTAAAAAATAAACTGATGAAATAAAGTGAGGAGGAAGAGTGTTTTAACAGCTGGTGTTGTTAGAGTGCCTTGCATTCTGGCAGCAACAACCTGTCCGGCAGCACTGTGAGAAAATAAATGCAATGAGGGCCCTCAAAAGAGACGCACATAACCCCTTGTGAAGTTTAAATTTAGTCTGGCATGGCATGCTGTGGCATAAGCAACGCAGGGAGGGAGAGGCACGGGGGGCAGTCCTATGAGAACAGGCAGAGAAGAGATTCTAGCATCAAACTCACATATACAGGCCAAATTCATGGCTAATTTTGAGAGTATGTAGAAGTGAAGTACCAAGGGACTTGCAGCCAAACTGTATTCAAATGCTGTGGCTGATTAGTGCACACACCAACCGATTCTGCTGTATTTTTTGATTCTGTCTGAGGGGAGAGAAAGACACTCTGGTTGTCGGTCTCCAGTTTGATTAACAATCCTTCATTCAATTTCAGGGCCTTTAGACATCACAAGCCAATTGTGAAAGCCTTAAATTTTTGTGGTGGTTCATCTTCAGATTGCAGTGCATTTGCATTCAAAGTAATGAACACTATACATGCATCGAAATTATTCTTCAGAAATTATTTCTTTATCAGTTTCAGAAGAGGTGACACATTGTTTCCATTAATAAACCACTAAAAAGAAACACTGATTTCTTAGTTTCACAAAAACTTTAGGCCTACTTACAACATATGATTCACATCTACATGTTTTAACAGTGTTGTATACAAGCTGAATAATTAGTCAGTTGATAAGTTACTGATAGAAAATTAATTGGCAACTATTCAAACAAATATATACCAAAAATTCTATTTCAAGCTTCTCAAATATGAGGATTTGCTGCTTTTCGTTTTCATGTACAATAGTAAACTTGTTTTTAAGTGTGGTTGGACAAAACATGCAGTTAAAGTTGCTGCTATAAGTTCAAAAGTTCTTGTGCTGGCATTTTTATTTTTTTGCCACCCTGATATTTTAAAGACAAAACAATGAATTGATGTATTGATAAAACAATTAGCTGATTAATTAATGGTAAAAGAAACACTTAATTACATCCTGTTTAAAATGTAATTGTAAAGTTTCAACACTAACTTTTAACTACTTTATACTGTTGGATAGTTTAATCTACAGCAATCATATTCTGTGTGTTTATCGTATATTTTAAGTGGGAATCATGTATCTCTATAAAGTCATAAAAAAGCCTGTTTACTCCTTTGTGACGACACATTTTACAGCTCAGCCAAGAGGGTTTTTAAAGGGTTTATTTAGCTTGAGCAGTGGGAGAATTTCAAAATGCAAATTTACAATATTTTTGAGATATACAAATTTTACTTAACAGAGTATGAAAAACTGTGATTTGAAAAAAGATCAGCAATCACATCTGTCAGCTAACTATTGTGGAGTATAATGTGCAATATTTGCCTCTGAGATGTGGTGGAGTAGAAGTATAAAGTTGCACAAGATGAATAGAAGTACACTGTATTTGTATTTAAGCAAAGTACCTGAATTAATGTACTCAGTTGCATTCCACCACTGGGAGCACTGACTTATAATGTAAAGAAACAGTTGCAGGAAGACAGAATAAGACCAGCACTGTCCTCTCCCTCACTAAAAATCCAGTCTTCTGTGTTGATTAAGTCAAATATGACAAGCATCAATTCCTCTGAATACAGACTGTCAGCGCCGACTTTGGCCAACATAAACATAACCTACTTTGCACCTCACGGTTCTTATATGTGACCTACATTTTTCTTAGCCGATTCACAAAGAGGCCACTCAAATAACTGATGCAACTGGGCGTGACCAAACAGAAAGCCCCACCGCTTTGGTATGATCTAATTTCTCATTGGTCGGGAGTTAAGCGGTTGTCTGTCATGATAGGCTGTTGTTTCTGTCCGTTCAAGTTGAGGAGCACATTGTGGTTGATCAAAAAGGAAGCCACGTTGACACAAAAACTGGTGCTTTCTGTTTTTTTTTCTGCCACTGGGAAAGAGCAGTCACGTCGCTGACCCATATCTCTTTAGACAGCAAGCTGTGGTTAAACATCTGGAAAGGTAACTATCTCCGTGTTACATGAATAAATCGTGTTTCTCACTTATTTCTGATGATGAAATCTAGCTAACGGAGCGACTAGCCGGATCATCGGCTAGCTTGGGAGTATTAAAACCATCCATCAGCATTCAGCATCAGCTGGACCGTTGATACAAGGGCTGGATAAATCATTGGCTTTTTAGCAAGCATTAGATAGTGTGGCGAACGTAAAAGTGAAAAAGTTTACACTGCGTCAGGGTAAACTAAGATTTTAAATCAGTCGTCCTGTCAGCCGCAATTCAGAGCGTAGTTACACTTGAAGATGTGACCAGATGACACTTTGTGGACTCGACCCATTTACAGTGAACCAGACGTTTAGTCTGTGGGGTCAGGAAATACGTTTTGTTTCATACAAATGAACTTGATGTGAACGTAAAGCTCAATAAAGAGTTTTATAAGTAAATTTGCCCATATCCCAATTAAACCACCCAAAACCTGCTCGTGTCAGAAGAGGTGTTGCATCATTATTCACTGACCGTGGACCGCATCCAGGACTTGTCCTCAGAGAACATCATTCACCAAGGATTCTCTCTGTCGTTGTGATTCGAGGAAGGCCTCGTTCAAATTCAACAAAACTTCACTTTGTGTTCAGAGGAAAACTGTTAAAGGTTTATTGTATATTAGACAAGGGTATTTGTTTAGAAATTTGATCCACACAACAGTTTCTTACCACTTCCCGAATGGATTTTACAGGTCAAAGGAGCCACATCATCTAACAGGATGAGTGTTGGATTCATTGGAGCGGGCCAGCTGGCTCATGCACTGGTGAAAGGGTTCACAGCTGCAGGTAAGGCCACTTCCCTTATTGTGCAATCCTTTCCTTATATAATCCTTAGTAAATCTAAAATTACTGATGTCAAATAATACACAATTAATTTTGGGTTTGATAGGTATAAAATGTGGTCCCATCTGCAAGTAAACTATATATCCACACACGTCTGCCTGAATAAAAACTATAGAGTTGCACAACAAGACTCATAGATATGTTTGCACAGGTATTTTCACAGTAATTTTTGGGTTGTATGTGTTTAAGACGAAAAGTTTTTTGTTTGTGTCCTACCTTCTGCTCTAGAAAATGACTTTCCCTTCAGAGGAGAAGAAAGGTTGCCTCCAGTTTTTGTTTTCCATCTCTATATCTCACTCTCTACTTCCTTTTGCCTTCCCGCCCAGGTGTGATTGCTTCGCACAGGATTACAGCCAGCTCTCCAGACTCAGACCTGCCCACTGTGTCAGGGCTGAGGGTGAGATGTTGAGTTTCTGCTTGTGATGTGATAGGTAGTGAAATGGAAACATTGATATGAACATACATTTGTGCAAGTGTGGACTTGCCTAAGAGGGGCATAATATGTTCATGTTGCTGTACACCTGTTTGCTTCTTGGCCTGCTATGTCCATACTTCTTAACATCCTCACTTCATCATAACCTTTTCCTTTTTTCCTTTTGCAGAAAATGGGAGTGAACCTAACAACTAGTAACAAGGAGACCGTCAGCAAGAGTGATGTGCTCTTTCTGGCTGTAAAACCACACATTATCCCCTTTGTTCTGGATGAGATTGGACCAGACATCGAGGATCGTCATCTTATAGTCTCCTGTGCAGCGGGTGTCACCATCAACTCCATAGAGAAGGTCTGCCCTTGAAACCATCTCTGTCTAGCTTTGTAAATTAGAGTTACTAATCCTCTGGAGTGTGGCAAGCTTGTGCAGACTGTTGAGTTATTTAGCCTTGGCGTGGTTTGTATGATTAGTTTTGTCAAAACTCACCACACTAGTCTTGCCCATCTTCTCCTCAAGCATTTCTATCCTCAAATTTGTGTCCTCTCATCCTCCCTTTTATTAGTTGTTAATCATGCCGCTTTGTATGGAGCTATTTACCTAACTTTATTCAAGAGCATGGAATATCAGTTTGAGAGCAAAAATTAAGTTCATGTTCAGATTATGATTATATTCTCTCTCAAAACTCTGCCCTCACATTCAAATAGCCTCTGCTTGCTCTTAGGTTTGCTCTGTTTCTGCTCAAACTGTATGCTTGCACTTAGATATAGCGTTGTTGTTGTTGTTGTTGTTGTTGTTGTTGTTGTTGTTGTTGTTGTTGTTGTAGGTATTCTGCACTTGGGCTTTAACATTTTCCCTCACACTCAGGCTGCTCCTGAAATATGGAACAAAGTTTTGCTCGTAAAACTTCTGCTTTCAGATTTCGAATATGCACTTGGATTTTTGATGTAACAACCCTGCCAAAATCCACTAGCCAAAAGGAGGCCAGGTTTAGAGTTGACCAATGAAACTTTTCCTGCCATCTAGTGGGTTTACTCGCTTGGCTTCTTAGAGTGTCTTGTACAGACGGGAAACTTTTAACCAGGTTCAACCACTCTCTCCCTCCAGGCCTTTATTCACTGTATTTCCCAAGCTTTCTTTACAACTTTTGAAATACAGGACAGTTAATCTATCGACCTTTTTCATGGCCCACATGATCCCCTGTGAAAATTATGGGAAAGACTTCTGCCACATCCTG
>JAPZDV010000020.1:20218444-20237549 GCA_029814665.1 Acanthurus lineatus | reverse complement strand
TCTGGTTAGGTGACAGGATGTGGCAGAAGTCTTTCCCATAATTTTCACAGGGGATCATGTGGGCCATGAAAAAGGTCGATAGATTAACTGCCCTGTATTTCAAAAGTTGTAAAGAAAGCTTGGGAAATGCAGCGAGTAAAGGCCTGGATGGGGAGAGTGACTGAACCCGGTTAAAAGTTTCCTGCCCGTACAAGACGCTCTAAGAAGCCAAGCGAGCAAACCCACTAGATGGCAGGAATAGTTTCATTGGTCAACTCTAAACCTAGCCTCCTGTTGACTCATGGATTTTGACAGGGTTGTTACATCAAAAATCCAAGAGCAGATCAGAAATCAAAGGTTTCAAGAGTGAGAAGATACAGCTTGAGGGCAAGGGCAAGAGTTGAAACCGGAGAGCAGGAAATCTGTGCATGCAACACTATGCCTGAGTGCGAGCATACAGTTTGAGCAGAAACAGAGCAAAATCCAAGTGCAGGTAGAGGCAATGTGAGTGCAAAGACAGGGTTTTGAGGGAGAATATAATCATAATCTGAACATGAACTCAACAAATCATGCTCTCAAACTGATATTCCACGTTCTTGAATAAAGTTAGGAAAATAGCTCAATTTTTTCTATGCCTCCAAACATGCAACACAGAATGGTTTGACATGCTCTCTACTGAACACATCCTATGATTGTAATTTCACAGAAGCTACTTCAGTACCGCTCAGCTCCTAAAGTCATGAGGTGTATGACAAATACTCCGGTGGTGGTGAAAGAGGGAGCTACAGTATATGCCACTGGGACACATGCAGAGGTAAAGTTGGGGGAAACGAGTGTCAAACAGCTTATGAATAAGTTAAAGACCGACCAATTGTCCCACATTATTACCAACATGTCCTTGCTTTCTCAGGTGGAGGATGGCAAGCTGCTGGAGCAGCTGATGGCCAGTGTGGGTTTCTGCACTGAGGTGGAGGAGGATCTCATTGACGCTGTCACAGGGTTGAGTGGCAGTGGACCAGCCTATGTAAGTAACTTCAGGACTGTGGGTTTGCCAAAAAGTGGTGTATGTGAGGTGTAATGCATCAACTCAGAATCAGAGTGCAAGGCATTTACAATGTAGTTTAAATTTTTTTGGGGGTGGGGGTCCTGTATATAACCCTTTACCCTGAAATAGGCGGGATAAAAGCCTGCTGCAGTGTTTTTGATTAAGCTTAATGTCAACAGTAACAGGATTAATTTAAATCATGTACCAACGGTAAATTCAAAATTATCACTGTTTATCTCAATTGACTTTTTTTTCTCTGAGAGCTACAGAGACTCATTTGGATTGATGTAGGTCAGGCACCACCAAATGGCATACCATAATCTGGACCTAAATGGACCCATGCTTAGTTTATGAAAGAGCAAAAAGAAAATGCAATAATCATCCCTGTGTTTTTTCACCCTCCTGACGGATAAACTTGTGACATCACTGGTCATCGGTTCGGTACACCAGGTTTTTACATGAAAAACACTCATTATCTGTACAGCACAGTGTTGAGTTAACGCTAATGCAAACTGAACATGTCCTACAGCTGCAGCTTCACATCACAACATAATACTGGCTAAACACAACTTGACTTTTATTTTGAAGTAGGGTAGTTTCAGGAAGTAAATATGTTCACTTAGCTCAACTAGTTAACCGCTATCAATCATCAATATGTAAATGCATCAAAACTTTTGCGTTTTGCTTTGACAACTTACCTCTGCCATTGTCCTGCTGCTCAAATCTTACTGTTGTCAAATTATAAGTGAAATGTCTCTGTGTCTCTAACAACTCTTTTTTTTGTTATTTGTTTTCATCATGCTAGGAAAGGAAGGAAGGGAAGTATAAAAATGTTAAGGGACTGGTCAATGTTCTGTTTGCACTCTATCTAAAAGGGACACTTATTTATTTTATGGAGAAGACATGTGGTCCTGTTTTCTTTTACTTAATGTTAGGCCTCAAGCTCATTGTGCTAGCTATTGGACTAATTTTATTTATGGTACTGATGTAGGTTACAATCTGGCTGTGCTGTGTACAGAAGATGAGTTTCCAACTTTTATCTTTATCTTCAGCTGTCTGGATTCACATCCAAGGTTTACACTTGTGGGGGTTTATTCTCATTATCTATCACTTGTTTTCTTTTTTATTTGATCATTTGATGTATAAACTGTCAAATATAATAAGATTAACAAACTATTGAAGTGTGGAGTAATATTTGACAGAGTCAAAAACTTAATAATGACATAGAGTAAAATAAGAAAATCTTCATAATTGCAGTAAATCCATACTATTTTTTGTGACTAAATTGTTGTTGTTGCTGTTATAAATGTGTAGATTTGCTTAGTTGATTACACAGTAAGTCAGGCTGGTAAAAGTTTTCAGGCTTCATTTGTAGAAAAAACAGTGGCAGGGAAAAGAAGTCAAATGTGTGCCAGGGTCTTTTCTATCATTTTTCTTTAATGAACATCTCCTTACATAAACATGAATAAGGGCAAGCTGTGGTAATGGCTTGTATTGCCATTCATGTTTTTTTCCAAATCTCAGTCATTCCTGCTCTACAAAACAGGCACGTCAAATGTACCGCACGGCAGACAGAGGTGTGCAGTCGTTGAGGAAATTAAGAATAATTGTGTCGGTGGGTTTTATCTGCTGTTTGCGTAGAGCCTTAGCTCGAGACAGGTGTTTTTCAATATGAGCTTCAAAGTGTCTGAAAACATTTTCCCATCCTAACTGTGAAGAGACAGTTAGATAACTTTTAATTTAGTGGCTGTCAGTGTGAAAGAGTTTACTTGCTGTTTTACCTTAAACCCAGACTGGACGCCAAATAAATGGAACAAGCAAAGGAATCTGGACTAACCTCTAATCTGTTGTTTCAAATAAAACAGACTGTTAATTAATATGCTGTTTTCTACATTTGTTCAACATGTCATAGCATTGCTGCCTTAACGGAAACTTGCAACTCTTTATGTGTTTAAACAGGCATTCACAGCCGTTGATGCTCTTGCAGATGGAGGAGTGAAGATGGGTCTGCCCAGGAGACTTGCAGTCAGGCTTGGAGCTCAAGCACTATTGGTTAGTTGTTTTTGGTTTTGTGTTGGTGTGTTTGTGTGTTTGTTTGTTTTAAGCCTTTTAAGTGCCTTTGGGGTGTTCTGACTTGCCTAAAAAGTAAAAATTAAATAGATTAATTTTCAGCATGTAGCTGCTTTCTGCAGAGTTGACGCAGTGATTGAAAATGAAGAAAAAGAGAGAAAAAGGCATGAATATCTAATTGCTGCTGTTTTCAACCTGAGTAATAAACAAAGATATTGCTTAATTTTGTTGATGTGCTGTTTTGATCACAATTTGGCAAACTGTCAAATCAAATTGCTGAAAATTGTTCAGTTCCAACAGTTTTTGTAATGATGGCAGCTGTTGTAGGCTCTTTCTTCTGTTCAGTGCACAGTGTGTTCACATCCTTTCTGCATTTTTATGAGCAATGTTCTTTGTTTTGCCTTTGTTCTGCAGGACTCTTTTCAGATGTTGTTACTTGCTGTAAACAGTAAATGCTCTTGGTCTTGAGTGTCTCCTCTTGTTTGCACATTTGTCTTTGTGGAACACTCATCAAAGGCACTGTGGTTGTATAGTCATGTTTGCCTTTTGTGAGCCAAAAAGCTGCCTAAAGATCTTTTACACATTTTACTGTCAGTATGTCAGGATAGATTTCACCCCCTTGAGGAACCTCATTGTTATTTTTGTGATTCACCACATTCCAATGCATATGTGCACCACACACATTTTAATGATGTGTGCAGCATTTCTGCTGCTCATATTGGTATGTTGTATTAGCTCTTCAGAACTACGCAGTAGCATATGACTATTTGTCCTTCATATGAATTCCTCTGCATTTTTCAAGTTCTTTCTCATGTCCCTGCACCTCTTCAGGGAGCAGCTAAGATGCTGTTAGACTCCGAGCAGCACCCTGGCCAGCTGAAGGACAATGTGTGTTCACCAGGGGGCGCCACCATCCACGCCCTGCATGTCCTGGAGAGTGGCGGCTTCCGCAGTCTTCTTATTAATGCAGTGGAGGCTTCGTGCATTAGGACACGGTAATACACTAACACCTGCAGATGCAATACGTACATATCCACCATCATCAAGACATATCTGGACATTTAATACTTTATAGATTCTATTTTCAAGACCTGCTACAAAGGTATTACATAGACTGATCTTACTGCGTACTACTTAAAGTCACACACTTACAGTTGTGCTGTGTGCATCTGACGCTGGGATTTTTCTTACTCTCACAGGGAGCTGCAGTCTCTGGCAGACCAGGAGCGCATTTCTCCAGCAGCCATTAAGAAAACTACACTGGACAAGGTGCTCCAGCAGCCCGGAGTCACAGTCAGTGGGGTGGCCAATGGGAACGGCAGATCAGGGCTCAGCTTATTCAACACCCGCAGTCCCGGGATCAAGAAGAACTGAGGGCACAGACATGAGCACACAAAGACACACTGCAGGTTCAAGTGTAACAATATGAACTCGTGGACATTTTTACATCTTCTACAGCTGTTAACCAAACAATTTGAAGAAAAACAGTCTGAGGAGTGGTCTGACATGGCATTTAAATTGGCAGAGAAATCAAATTCCTTATTCATACTGGAGTTACATGTGGACCGTGAACCTAGTGATGCCACCACCACATTACACACAAGAACAGGTGTATTCTGGATCCCTTGGTAACAGCTATAGCCTTATGTTGTGGTGCAAGATTACACTCTGCACATACATATACTCTGATAAGCAAAAGTGCATTTACAATCTGTCGTCTGTCTGTTTTCTGGCTCCGGACGGTCTGAGGCTGTTAAACTGTAATGACCCAGTGGGCCATCATGGGAATCTGGTACACACCAGACAGCAGATGGCTTCTGGGATACCATCAAGCTCTAAATGTACACGTTTGATGTCTTTTTAAAAACCTGAAACCACAATGTAAACCATCATGTACTGCTCTTGTTTGTGCAATTAATTATTATTGTTTGATCAACAATGTTATTCTGTTATTAGAGACCGAACACAGATTGAACAAGGAAAACATGTTGTATATAAACATTTTGGTATTCATGAGTAGAATACCCATCTTGCATTGTTATAATCTAGTTTCTAGCACATAAAGAACATTGTGCCTTTTGTGGACAAATTTAAAAAAAAAATAATTTTACATGTACAAGTTTCAATAGACATCAGCCAGCATTTTCCTCTGATCCGTCTGTTGATTTCATTTTCGGTTTTTATTGTGCTTATTTTAACCTATTGTGATCAAAAGGCACATTTTATATTTTCTATAATTAAGGGAATGTAAGATTGCCACCTGGAAATTCTACAAGAAATACATCTGCACAATGACAATGACTGAATAACAATTTTCCAAAAAATAATGATGTAAAAGAATTACATCAGCCCTTAATCCGTCCTAATTTTGTACTGTTCTACATATATTTACCCCCATGTTGTCTTTTGTGTTGTTGATTGACATTGCTATCACTGAGATGGTTTTCCAGTCAAAGTCAGTATTAAAGAAGCATGAAACTTGTGTTTCAGAGCTTTTTTAAAAATTAAATATGAATCAGGTTTGACTGTCCGTAATTGGAACTAGTTTTAATTATTGGCTTTTTGTTCTCTTGAATTATTTCACTCCATTTTTATCACTTGTGTTTATTCTCGGTTTGGTTATTGTTGGAAGTGTCTCTTTAACCAGGGAGGACCAGAGCTTATCAGCGAGGAATTAAGACACACCCTCGCCTGCAGATGGTGCTCTATCATCACATGACCCATCTGCACTTATACTAAGATCAAATTACCCGCTTTACGTCACTGCCAGTTGAGAGTGACTTACATTGACTCTGGTCTAAAGTAACAAATGTATCTTCACCACCTCACTTATTAACTGGCATTAGCTGTAATGCTATGGTTGCATGTTTCACTTACACGTCATCAAAAACTCTTTCTGTGTCTTATTTTGTCTCCCCTGTCATGTTTCTGCCTCTTGATTCTCTCCCAATCAGATTCCTCTGCTCCCCAAATCAGAATTTATGCACTGTTAATAACAAAAAATAACATGATTTTGTTCACAGGCCTGGGAGTGTATTGCAAATGGTTGTTCCAAGAGGAAACACTGTCCAATTTTAGAAGCTATCTGTCTGCTAGACATATGACTATGAGTGGGACTGAGGATTTCCCTGCAGATCCAGCCCTCTAGTCCTCCGTACCTGTACTGAAGGGTAAAAATACTCCAGAAGTGTTGTCAGCTAAATTTGACAGTAATGCTACATCTCTGTGACTGCTACTATTTTACAAGACATTGTAGAATATTAAAAACTGAAAAAATGCATGTAACATCTTATTGATGTTGGTAATTAGGTTGTATTTAAACTGTTAAAAATGCAGATTGGTAATCCAGCAGCTCTTTAACCGGGGGTTGAAAATCTCAAGAGGACAACAAGATGATTCTGGGAGGTCCTAAGAGGAAGGAAGAACAAGCAAGGTTCTGCGGAACAAAATTTGGTAGACTCAGGACTCATTTTTAATTATTATTATCTTTATTAATTATTTTTGTTGAATTTTAAGTAATAACTGCATTACAGCTGCCAGGTAAATGATATTGAGAAAAAATATAAAAAGTGTAAAAATTGTCAAGTAAATTACAAGTACCTCAATATTGTGTTTAAGTGTACTGAAGCAGAGTGCAATATCGAGGTACTTGTATGTCACTTTCCACCACTAAGTGCTGCAAGCTTAGAAACTAAGTATCAATGAGTTGTGGATTAGTGTGATAGCAAAGGAAAGAAGTACAGTTATTTTTAGGGATGTTATGAGATTGCAGTAGCTACAGCAGACTTAGCGTCTGTAAAGTGCTTTCTAGATATTTGGGCCCATTCCTGTGCTCCCGGCTGCTGCATTTTGGATTAACAGATGCCACTTTGTGTCAGAGTGAGATAGGCCTGTGGGTCTATTCAGGCAATACACAGGTGCATAATGGCAAAGTAAAATTGATGGAAGAAAAGTGATGGTTTGTGAAGAGCCATGTCCTCATTATAATTGAACAATTTATAGCCGTTGTAGGATTAGTTTATTTTCCTTGAACTAATACACGCAGCAGTGTTCCTTGATTAAATTGCAGGCCTGCATGCTCTTAGTGCACTCGGGCTGTTTATTTGTGCGTGCAATGGTTTTTCCTCTGCTGCTGAAGTGTCTTGGTAATCCCTCCTTTATTCCAAAAGGTTATTCTCCGCTTGCTCCTGCCTCTGTCCGTTAAGATTAGCCATTCCTGGAGAGACTTCTATTTGCCTTTCATTATTAGACTTCTGTTACCTCTCCTTGGTCAGGCAGCTGTGAGCATCTTTCTTCCCCCTAAGGTGAAGAGGATGTGCTATGTGCCAATCATCTTGACATCAGCAGAAGGTATAAGATGGCAGTTCAATAGCAGACAATCCTGAGTGGGAAGTTTGGACTATGTGTGTGTGTCTGTGTGTGCGCATGTGTGTCCATGCCCAGCATGGGATTTCTATCCACAGGTAGGCCAGATGCTACCTGTCATCTCCATTCAATCAATATAATCACTGACCTTTGCAGGAACATGGTTGTTTGCATATGGTATCAAGGTTAGGAGGAGTGCCAGAAACCAAGATGAGTGAGGAGATGGAAGAGGTAGTTCTCTCCATCTCTCCTCCATCACCACCAGCAAACACCAACCTCATCCTCTCTTGAATGAAAAACTCAGAAAGATGAGCAAGAAAAGAGCTGTTTGTAAACAGTTGGTCTTCCATGTTCCTCTGTTTGTGCTGTGTGGTGTAGTGTGGTGTGTGTGTGTGTGTGTGTGTGTGTGTGTGTGTGTGTGTGTGTGTGTGTGTGTGTGTGTTGGTGTGGGTCTGTGCATGTGCATGTGCATGAGAGAGACCATGCACAAGTGTGATCTCCGGGATGATAGAGTATCAGTTTTGTGCAGCTGTCTGGTGAAACGGTTGCAGAAAGAGGAAGCACAGGCAGTTGCCACACAGTCAGTGAATGTGCAGTATGGGTTTCCCTCTAATGCCAACTTGAACTAGTGTTCAAGTACAAAAGATTCCTGCAGAGATACACCTTTAGTTTACTGATGGTTATCTGGGAATCAGACAGGCACAGTGGTGCATAGGAGTGTGTGAATTTTATTGGTCCCCTGTGCAGTGGTGGAACAAATGTTCAGATCTTTTACTTTTGCAAAGGCAGCAATACAACTATTTAGAGGTGGTTTGTGTGTGTGTGTGTGTGTGTGTGTGTGTGTGTGTGTGTGTGTGTGGTGGTGGTGGTGGTGGTGGTGGTGGGGGGCTGCATCTTATTATTATTGTCTTTGATTAACCTAACAGCATATTGTTGTCTAAAATGCCCAAGATTTCTTAAAATGTCCAGTTCTGGTGTGGTGAGAGTACTCAGATCTTTTACTTCAATAAAAGTAGTAAAACCCATTACTACTACCCATAACTACCCATACTTACACATTTTTGGACTGTAATTATTGGTGAATTGCTGTGTAAACATTTCTTAAATTTTGTGGATAAACTACTTCTATGATTTTATTTTGTTTTTTGTTTTGTTTTGTTTCGTTTGTTTTTGTCTTTAAATTGCAATATATTTTTTTAGAAATTTATTTTTTATTTTTTCTTTTAAAAAGTAATTTTAAAGTTTTCATAATATGTAATTTTGATGTAATTCTATTCACTTTGAATTCCCTGTGTCTGAATTGTGCTTAATAAACTTGCCTTGCCTAACCTATAAAAAGACATTATGATGTTATTCTGCAACATGAACCTCCCAATTAACTTATGACTAAGATAAAAGCAATAAAAAGTAGAATATTTGCTGCTGACATGAAGTTGAGTTAAGGTGTAAGTAAGCATAAAATGGAAATACTAAAAGGAAAGCAAGTCTTTGCTGATTAAACAAGTGGAGCTCAATTAAATTGAAAAAAGCTGGAAATTAAGGTGCTTAAAAAATTGCTTAATTTTCAAGCCTACACCTGCACTAACCTAACAGGCTATATGATTAAATTTGGGATCAATTTTAGTAATGTTTTAAAAACTAAAATGACAAATTTGTCATATTTCAAATGTATGTTCACTTTCAGCAGCCTGGAACAGGCTGTTTATTGCTTGAGTTCTTTCTTGTCTTGCATGAAGAGTCATTATTTGTTCTTGAGAATTGGAAATGAAGTGCTGCTTAACTACTGTTAGTCTGTACTTGCAATTTATGTCAAATAGTAATAAATGTTAGGTTTGTAGTGAATAGTTTATAGAAGTGTATGACAGTTTTTTTTATTTCCATCTTTCAGTTAGCTTCTGACTTAAAATAAGAAAAGTTGGATTTTTAAAGTTTAAGATAAACATGTCATTAAAACTAGAGGTGGTTTCAAAACCAAAACCAAAACAAAAATAAATATCAAATAAAAAAATATTACCTTTTAACCCTGTGAAAAAAGGATTTTATTCCCTATGTAATCATGTTATGTAAATATCTGGTGATAAAAATGGTATCTCTTACAAAGTAAAATTGGTTTGCCGAACTCTGAGTAAAAAAATTATCTTTTTTTTTTAAACTGAATTTTGATATCGTTCTTCTAGAGAAAATACGGCAGTCATATAACGCTAATTTAGAGTTCATTAGCTGAAAAAAAGGACCCAAAGGTAAGCATCTTTCTCAAGCCATCACTTATCATTTCATGCAGCGTAGCCAATTTAATTCAGTTTGGGTAAACTTGTTGACCGTATGATTATTTATTTTAATTGTGGTTTTTAAGTTTTTTAAAAGCACATATCCTCTTTAATTAGGTCACAAAAGTCAAATTTATTGAAATTACATTGTCTTTAACAGCGGTGTCACAAATGTAGTTATTTTTTAACGCAAGTTCAGATACAGATTTAAAGCATGAGATGATTTATTTATTTGTGCTATTGTTGAAGCCAGTCAGAAGGCCAGTTCTCTCAAGTTTTTGTATTTGCATAGAGGAGGGGATTGCCTTGTCACACACTGACTGTTGTTACAACAGTCCATCACACAGTAGTAGTGGCTCTTTAAATTCGGGTTGCGTTGATCCTTCATGAATGAAACCATGTGATCCAAACATCATTTGACGTCTGGCGCCTCCGACCATAGACTAAAACAAGCGAGGAAGGAGTGGATATATCTAGAGAGCCGCGAAAAGGCGTGAGCGAAAAAAAACATTTCTCCAAACTGTCTCTCTCCACACCGGGTCGACCATCCATCGGCGAACCTTAACCTTCGGAAAGTACGGTGAAAGACACCGGGTTGACTTGTGGTGAGTTAGCTTTCATCGAAATTAAATGCGAAATTCTCATAAAAATGCTGAATGTAAATGTGTGTTGTTTTGCTGAGTGTGCACGCCGACCGCCGCTGCCATAGTGCGGACGCGCTCATGCTGCCGCTTGTCCCGGTGTACGCTGCCGCTGCGCTGTCCTGCTCCGCCGAACTCACGGCAACGCCGCGACCGCTTAAAGGGCAGCAGTCTGGTAGTGCTGAATCATCACGATCCAGTCGTCATCCAGGACCTGTACATGCTCTTCCGAGACCGGCTCGGTCGCAGGGACGGCTACGCCGACCGACCAACCGGTGATTTCATAATAACACAGACAAAGGAGATGCACGCTGTGTACGGCTGTCAAGCTTAAAAAAGAAGCCATGTGTCGGAATTAGAGGACCGTGCGGGGAGTTCAAGAGCAAGTGGGCTCTCTGTGCCGTTGGTATGGCCGGGGATTCCCTTGTGTTGTGGCTACGAAATTACTAAATATTTGTAAAGGCTGTAGACAAAGTAAGAAGAGCTAAGGGCAAACATTGATGTTCAATAACAACTTAGATCAGCGGAAACCCTCGGTAACAACACATAACCTTAACGTTAGCTTCTCCGACTGTCCTCTCACTCCGGGGTGCTGAAGTAGCAGCGGTGGACGGACAGACTGGAAGCCAGCCGCTGTTGCTTTACAAACCAACTCGTCCGTTTGCTTCCTTACAGGTAAGATGGCCAGTCAGCTGTTTGGCAAAAGTATGTTGGGATTTTATTATGGAGCGGACCGTTCAACCGACTCTTGAGTTACCGTTTGATTTACTCGCCGCGTGCTTACTTAAGTTGGCGGCGTGATATAAGTGAATATGTCCTGAATAAAAAAGCCGCGGTGAAGACAGTAAGCAATGGCAGATGTCATCACGGTGTATTTGACTGTCAAACGTCCAGCGGCTAGCTAGAGAGGGTACACATATTCATGCTAATAGTGAGAGAGCAGAAGTGACTGCTGGAGCGACTGTTTTGACATTTGCTTTGTGTCAGACGCTGTTCTTCCGACAGGCCCTCAGTTCATGGATCTGTTATCTCTAGGTTATTAATTTAACGTTTAAGTGACTTGTTCTGTCGGTCTACACGGAGGGAACGAGTCCGTTTCCCGGCGTTCGCCTGCTGGTCTCGAAGCAGAGATGCTGATTCATCACAACGTTGTTATTTCTCAACGTTTGCGCGAGCAGAGCGGAGGCATGAGGGAGCCATGGCAACATGGCACCGGCGGCAGGCGGGCGGACAAAGGTCTGGCGCGAGGGAAGCAAGAGCTTGGTTTATATTGGGGGCTTGGCTGTGAAATAAGTAGGGCCTAGTCAAGTAGTGGATGTTGACGTGTGTACTGGATAATTAGAGCTCATGTGGGCTGAGAGATGGGTGTTGAAAATGCCATTGATACAAATTTTGTTCATTTTTTCCAGTGAGGTGGTTATTCAGTGATCTCAAATACATTATTAGTCAAAGTGGATTTAAAGCAAACGGTAAGAGGATACACACAGTTAATAACATGCTGTAAATTGTTAAATTGCCCAGCCGTTATTTCCTTTTGAGTTATGAGTTGAATAAAAGTCACAAGCAATGGACCAACAATACATTGCAGTGACCTTTCTCCTTTTTTGTTTTGGAAAAACTGGTTTGAAATCTACAAATCAAAAAAAGACTATTGGGTGTAAATGTAACATACTTGGACACAAAAAAGATAGCTAAAGTCATTGTTGGGAATTGATTGCTAATGAACCTAAACACAGACATTTGTGCTAAAAAAAGAAAGCATCTCAATGAACTGTAATGCCTTGCAACAGAATATCCTCTGATTGATCTCTTGTAGATGGGCCATTATCTGCTGTCTGGTAGCAACCTATGAGCACTGCAACTCTTAAACACTGAAGAGTAATAGGGAAGCTCTGTGGGCTCAAGAAAAACAGAAACTTCACCCCCTAATGACTCCATATCAGCAGCTTTAGTCAGAGTCAGCACTCTGTGGAGTGTATCAAAAGTATGTAGTAAGCAAGTTGGCAAGTACTGTAATAGAGGGTCATAATGATGAAACAGTTGTATCAGTATTAGAGACAAGAGCACCCCCAATCCCCTTACTGTCTTTTCTCTCCCTCTCTCTCTCTCTCTCTCTTACACACACACACACACACACACACACACACACACACACACACACACACACACATATACACATATTTTTTCCCATTTCCTTTTCTCATTGCATACACACACAGACACACACACAACCAAGGGGCTAAACTTTTTATACTTGGTATCAGTATTTAATCAGTGCTTGAAGTGCATTTCTCTGTCAAGTACTTTCCCCATCCTTCCCTGGTGTTCACGGTAATTGAACGCTGACCAATGCTTATGTGTGCAACTTTGCTGATGGTGGCGGAGCGGCAAGGCGCGCAGAGCAAGGGGAATGAAGGAAGAGGGAGGAAGAATGAGAGATGGGATTTGTGGAGAGATTGAGAACAAGGACCTTTTTGTCTTCAAGGCATTCCCCTGAAAATGCTGAGGCGAAGCAAATGCGCTCTCGCTTGACAGATGGCGTTTTCACTTGTTACTTACCACAGCTAGTTTCTTTGCCTTGTTGTGTGCGCGCGTGTGTGTGTGTGTGTGTGTGTGTGTGTGCAAAGAGAGCAGGAGATATAAAACACCTATAAGATGCTAAGATCTAGTTGCTCCAGGGGCTGAATGTGTGTGTGTGTGTATCTAAGCACCAAGGTTAAAAACTGTGTGTGTATATGCATGAGAGTTAGCTGCACTTGCAAATGTAGAAGAAGAATGAAGCAATGAGAAAGGGATTTTACTATCAGTTGGCCATTACAACATTTTGCACTTGGCAGTTGATCTCTTTGCATCCCCTAACAATGTCTGACCAGGAAGAAGTCTTAGGTAATGAGTGTTACAATCTTTGTTTTAGCACATTTAAGGTGTGTGTGTGCATGCGTGTGTGTGTGCGTGTGTGTGTGTGCGTGTTTGAGTGAGTGATCATATAAATGTGTTTGATGCAGGGGTCAAGTTGATGTAACACTGTGTAAAACCTTGTCTCGGTGTGCAAAGAAGGAGAGATGGGGCAGGAAGAGATGCACAAAAACTAAGAGCGAGAAACTATTAGTGGATTCATTTATTGCTCAATTAGGAGAATTAATTTATAAACCTTTTGATAGGAGAATGATCATTTAACTTTTTTCTAGTAAAACTGATAAAAATTCTGGTTCTTTCTTCTCAAATGTGAACATTTCATCTTTTAGGTTTTTGGACTGTTTGAATATGTCAGCGGGGGCACTCAAAACTTGTAACAAACACTGACCCGTAGATTATGGAGACAGTAGCTATCAAATGAATCACTTAAAAGTAATCAACAGTTGCAGCCATAACCAGCTCATATCATTGATAATTAATTTTTTCAAAACATTGACTAGTTTGTCATTTGTTTTGGCTGCAGCTGATTATCATTTTCATCATTAACCATTCAGTTAATGGTTCTTTTGACTCTCTGTTGTTCAAAAACTCTCCTGAAGATGCAGTCTTCAAGTTTATTTTGAACTAAAACTCAGCAGCAAATGCTTTCATTTGAGAGGCAAGAAGTCGGAGAATAAGTTTATTTCTCTGTCAGTCTTTTAATTGACTATTCATTTATTATTTATTAACTGACTATTCATCTATTTTCATTATAAGTTTGCAAGGGATGTACACCTACAAACACGTAACAAAACACCATAGCCACAAACATAGCTCTTTTAAAGTTAGTAATGCTCATCTATTACTGTCAGTAAGGATAGGTTATGTTACTTTTTGACATCAGCGCAGTTGATATGCTTAAGCTTTAAGTTTAAGCAGTAAGTTAAATAGAGCAGATCAAGGTTAAGTACAACATACACTGATTTTTTTAAACAATATTTCATTAAATAGCTGGGAGTCACATGTCAGTCCAATATGATGATGATGGGTTTGTCCCTAATTGTAACATTTTCCTGTTGTATTGTTTCTATATTTATCCCAGCTCCGGGATTGTAGTTAAAAACAAGTTTTATCGGCAGCATTTATTGCAGAGTTGTTGTACTGGATTGCATGAGATTGGGCAGGTATCACAGTATTACGTCCACCTACATTGTGTTTTTGTCTGTGTGTATGAGAGAGTTTGGTGTTTTGGAGAAAATTATGTAGCAGCTGTATGTTTATGATCTTGTTTACTACTCGTGTCCATTTTGGAAAAGTCACATTATGCTTGCAAATTTCTAAGGGTGAGAGAGAAGTAAGAAGAGAGAAGTAAACTCAGGAATAAAAGACTGAATCAGAGAGTGGGTTTGAGAGAGAGAGGCAGAGAAAAAAGGGAAGCAGTGGGGCAGATCAATAGTTGAGTGTTTTTTCTCCACAGTAATGATGAAATATGGTGTAAGCAGATCTGGTGCATAATCATTGCTGTGCTCCACTGTTTTTCCTGCTTCCGTGTGAGTGTACTGCTTGTCCTTGTGTTCTTTTGACTCTGTGTGTATGCTTGTGTGTGTGTGTGTGTGTGTGTGTGTGTGTGTGTGTGTGTGTGTGTGGTAAATTTACCCTTTCTCCAAAAGTGTCTCAACTCCTTATTTACATAACCTCCCTGAGAACTAAAAAATGCATGAAATCAAGATAAATTCTATTGCAACAAGTACAAGAAGTCAAAATGTTAAAAAATGAGAACAAGTTCACTTTAAGTGGCTCAAATTACTGACTGAAACTCTTCCTCTGAAATGTTTGTTGTGCGTTCTAGCATCACTATTACAAAGTTGCGTGTCTCTATCAATAGTCACTCTGTGATCAACGGTCTTGAAACAAGTTCTCATGTTTTGTCTCTGAGGACCTTGTAGAGCTACGCGAGAAGGCTCCAGTTAGAGAAGGCTACTCATTCCCCCATATACACAAACAGAATCACACATACGCTCTCCATAGAATGGCAATAATTATACTTTGCATGCTATGTTGAGATATTGAGGATGTAGCTGTGGACTTGCAATGCTCTGGTAACAGGAGTATCCGTACCAGTGGTTGTCTACCAGTTGCATCATCTCTATGCGCCAAATTGCCGCATTTTCTAACTGCAGTGTGACGATCCCAGAATTGTATGATGGTATGAATTTCTAAAACTCTCAAATAAAACACACACACACACATACACACAATGAGGATCAATGCCAAGGAGCAAAGAGAGGAAACAAAGACATGTGCCTCCACTGTGTCACCAGCTTTTTGCTGTCACCTGTGGCCTTAAATTATTTCCATGCATTCACACAGTTTTTATTTACCTTTTCTCATTGCAGCCTTCTTCAAATACTACACAACAGAGCTGCTCCTAAAATACATAATATGAAGTGAGGTCTTATTTTTTAGCCATTTTAAGTATTACACCTGATAAGGGGTCTGCTTGTTGATGTCTGGGTGCTGATTCTTTTAAGGTTTTTAGTACTGACAGCTAAAATATCTCAAGAGCCTTTTAACTTGTCCTCCCTTTGTTTGATCTTTGTAGTAGACAAAGCTGCAACTAAAGATTCATTTTTTTGTTGATAAATTTGATGAGAAATGTCTTTTGTGTACAACTAATTGTCCAAAACCTAAAGATATTCAGTTTACCATGGTAGTAGACTTAAAAAAAACTTGCAAATATCCTCATTTAGGAATCTAAAAGTAGTGAATCTTTGGCCTTTTTTTTCATAAAAAACTTAACCCTAATAATCAAAATTGTTAATAATCAATTTTCTGTTTGACTTTTTGATTAGTTAACCACTAACTTCAGCTCTAAAGCCGACAAAGCAGGAGGACAAACAGCAGATTTTATTCATTTTACTAAGTAATGAAAGTAATACAGAAATAGGGGTTTCATTGTTATTTCTATTGTCTTTGGTACTGGAGACGACACAATATACTAAAAGAGGTACAAACTGAAATATCTTTTTATGATGCACTTTCAAATTTTCCCATGCACAAACAGAATATTGAAGTCAGCCTTTGAAATGAGGAAGAGGATTTTTGTCAGGATAAACTTCAAGTTTCCTACATTTCCTTTTTTTGTTCTGTTTTTTCGAGCATAACTGGGTAGAAATTTTACTACAAACATATTACTAAAAGGTATGTAAAGTATAAAATACAATTACTGATGTTTTTCTCTTTGTGTTCGAATATGTGTTATTAGAATAGTATATCTGCTGAAATGTGATGTTTGATGCATATGAAGCTGTGTCTAGTAATCATGTGTGGTATGAGTTTAGTGTTTTGCATAATGTGGAAATAAAAAACATCTGTATAAAGGAAAAGAGATGATACTACAGTAGAATTTGCAAATGAACACATTATTGTCTTGTGTGTGTGTCTGGGTGAGCCACAATGCCTGTCTTACCATCTTAAATCTTTCTGCTCTTGTTTGCTAAGATGTTTCTGATGATATTTCCTCATTAATGATAATAATAAATAGAACCCCACTTTGCTTAAGAATAAGGGGGAGGGGTGGGGGGGGGACCTTTTCATGTCATTTAACTTATTGCTGTCTCCCTTGTTGCTGTGTTATTCACACACAAAGAAAAAAACACCTTTACCTACTGTACATGGTTTCTCTCCTCTTTGAAAAAAGCCCTTATGAAAAAAGGAGCCAGGGCTCAATTGCCTGACATTGCAGTTTTTTTTTTGCTTGTGTTGGGAAATTTGTCATCACACTCCGACTTACTACCTGGAATGGGAAAAACATGTCGACGCCAGGACTTTTTCTCGCCTTTAATAACACTTGCACAAACACTGTCTCATGCATGCTTAGCCCGCACATACACACACACACATACACACACATACACACACACATACACACACACACACACACACACACGCATACACAAACACACAATATTCTTTTTGAGCTTTTAGAAAAAGTGTGGCAGTGATCGCTCTTCTCTGTCCGTATATTATGATATGTATATGAAGGGCCAGACTCTCACTCCTTTACAAGTCCTCTCCTTCACTTTCCCTTGTATTTTCTCCATCTCCTCTGCTCCGCTCTCTGTCTATGCTATCATGCTTATTTCACGCTCTGCATACCTCTCAGTTAATAGCTTCCTACTCTTTCTCCACACACATAAATGCTCACACATGGTTTTAACTGTTGGCTTTTCTACCCCTTAGTCTTCACTTCCTCACCTTCTCTCCATGGCCTTGTATGTCTGCTGCGGACCTGCCCCCTCTCTATACACAGGTTGCCATTATTGCCGATCTGATTCCTAATTCTCAATTAGCTTCCACACAGTGCTCACTCTTAATTATTTACCAACTCCCTCAACACCTTCAGCCCACACTAGTTCAATGAACATGAGCACAGCATCCTCTTACTTTTAAAAAAGGCAAGGTTGACTGCAGCCAGGAGCCAAGTATTTTGCTCTCAGAGGTTTAAATGATACTCCCTACATTTGGCTGTCTATCTGTCCATATCCTCTCTAAATCTTACTCTGTGTCTTCACTGCCTCTTGGCTGCCATCCTTTGTGTCTATTATTGCTCAAGAGAGTTGCTTGAGGGAGGAGGCGCAGTTAAGGCAGTTGTTGGGATTATTCAATAAAGACAGACTTGTCACTGCTTCACAAACGACTTGTGATTCTTACAATCTATTCTTGATCATTCTCTATATGCTAGCTTGTGTATGCTGGCGAACACCCACGCACACTAGCCCCTAGGTTGTTTTTGAAGCGCTTAATCTGGCTATTTATTTTCCTGTGTGTGTGTGTCTGTGCAGCATGCCACCAGCTTTTAAATAGGAAGTCTCTTTCTAAGAAATTCTTCTCTGTGCGGCAGTGCTGGCTGGAGCAAAAGGTTCTCTCAAACAAGATTAATTAGAGCTCTGTCTGAAGCCAGCCACACACACATACATACGCACAAACACTCACAGAGTTCATCATTCTGCCCGTCTGTACTACATGAAGGGAAAGGAATTATGCTGTACGTTTTGTGCAGTTTCTAGGGCTCTTTTATCTGTCTTTTAAACCACATGGTCACTATGTTCACCTTCTGCCACCTTATTAGTCCTTTTCTTATCCTTTCTCCAGGACTTGATTTGTCAACAAGAGGTGATGTGAGGCTTTGTGTGTAAGGCTTTGTGTGAGTGTGTGTGTGTGTGTGTGTCTGACAGAGACAGTGAGAGAGCAGAAGGTCTGGGGGGAGTGAGATGGTCAGCAGTAGTTTCACTGCACTAGATCAGCTTCAGAACTTTTCTAATTGGAGGTTTTAGTCGTGGTCGTTGCTGAGATCAGGGTTTTTTTTTCATCCATTCTTTCCTCCCTGGTCCCCCCCCCCCCCCCAAACCCCCCTCCGTACCCAACAGCTAAGCTCTTACAAATGTGTTGAGGATGCATTTTCACCCAAACGCTTTCCCACCCCCTCTTCTTTCCTACTTCTCTGCCCCCCATCCCCCTCGTCCTGTTCTTCCTCATCTGTGTTCTTCTCTCTATCCCCACCTCTGTCCCCTCCTCACTTCTTCCTCCCCCCTACTCACTTGCCTCTCTCTTTATCCTCTCTTCTTTCTCCCTTGTCATTTGCACCCCCCACCTCGTCCTCTCTACATACTCAGCATTTTTCTCGGTTGTGGGTGTGATGTCTCTGCTGTAACGCTAATCAGCTCTGGAGACGTCAGCATTCTTTCAGTCCTCCTTCACCACCACCAGCAGGGGGGGGGGGGGGGGGGGGGGGGGGGGGGGGGGGGGGGGGGGGGGGGGGGGGGGGGGGGGGGGGGGGGGGG
>JAPZDV010000020.1:20193085-20210308 GCA_029814665.1 Acanthurus lineatus | reverse complement strand
TATAAAATACAATTCACTTAGATAATAAGCAAGGCATTCGAAGGCTTTGAGATTTTAAAATATTTTTTCTCCATTATCTCTTACACTGATAACCATTTGCACATTTAGTCATCTGTAAAATCAGAATTACAAACCTCATATGAAAATGTCTGGTACATTATCACAGAACTCCATGGTATTTAGATACAAGGTAAAGTTAGGTATGACACCCAGTTTATCTATATATTTGTTCTATATTTTAAAAAAATATTCTATTTTGTACTGTCAAAATGCTATTATTTAACTTTTTACTGGATTTTTTATATGTTCTTTTTCTCTCTCTCTCTGTTGCTTCCTGTTTGTTCCTCTATTTGCTTTGTTTTTTTGTTTTTTCCTTTTTTTTTGCTGGCCAGTCCTGCGTGGTGTATGTGTTCAGAATTGTGTAAAAAAGGAAAAAAACATGATTTCTGCTAAGATTAGGTTGTGTTAAGTTAAGGCAAAATATAAAATTCTCAGTGCTCATCGAACTGTATGTACTGTATGTGCCACTATTTTGATGCTCCGCTTGTTTAAAAATGATGCATACTGCGTAAACATGATTGTGTTAACATTGTGGATGCTGTCTATTAGACATCTCTAATTATGCAAGCTGTGTAGGGCAAATTAAGACTTCCTGCCACACAGGAGCGGTTTGGCCGTCTAGTCGTTGTGTCAAGTTGTCTGTTTTATAATTGCAAGTACAGTGTGATGTGACAGTGTTAAAGAGCTTATATAGAGTGCTTAGCAGTTTATACTTGATTATAAATGCCAGCACTAGTTTGTCTGTTTCAGATCTGATTTGTGTATTGTTTTATCAGTGTTGCTTAACAATTATCAATGAAACACAAAATCAAATGTGTTTAATCTACTTCCAATGAAGAAGTAGACTGAATGAAAAATATACTGTAGCTGTCATCGCAAAGCCTGATTTTGAAGAATATCATCATTATTGTCTTCCAGACTAAAATATCTTATAGTTGTGGCCAGGTCATGGTGTTAGGTCTTTAAACAAATGAGGCAAAAGATCACAGATTCTTTCTAAGTTTCCCTCAGCAGATGTGATCAGCTGACAGCAGTGACCTTTAAGGACAGGGCCGCTTTGTGTCTTTTCATAACAGAGTTTAAGAGCTTGTAAGACACGCTGACCTTATTTTACTGCTTTCTGTACAGAGGTCATGCCCCCCTTATGAAAAGACATTTCATCACCAACCCAAGCAGCAACTCTTAACCACATTAATTAATATTTTACAAAGACGGAAGGGAGTGGTGGAGATACATCTTACACAGTAAAACACTGAACCATGTCCCACTCCACTTATCCTTTTCAGTGTCAGCACGTTAACTCAGTTGGCTTCTAGGCCCTTGTTCAAACCATCTGATTCCTCTAGAAAACACAAATCATTAACTCCTTATCTTGCTGCTTTTGCAAATGGTATGTAGTCATTCAGTTGTCTTCCTGTATAGTGAATCACGCCACCAGGATCTAAAAGCCCTTTCACCTAACCCTAGTGCTGATCAATGAGAGTAAATGTCCCAAGGATCCCTTTGATCGTTTGTTTGGTGCTTATAGTCAATGATAATGTTTGCTTTCCCTCCCAAATCACACTCTTTCTTCGACTGCTCACTCGCTCTGTGCTACTGCCCCTTATCAGTTGTTCGGCCACCAACACAATATTCTTACCTGGAGTTTAGATGTCATGAGACACCAAACCTGCTGTCCTTTTTTAGTTTTTTTTGTTTTTAATATAATTTTACTCCTGATAATGTCTTTTTCCATTAAACCACAGGTATCTGCTGTAAGCATTCGACTAGGTTACTCGTGCGAGCTGGGATATTTTTTGTGTTTAAAAAAGTATAAAACGGTCAGTTTAAAGCTGTAGAAAAGTAGTGAGTTGGTGTGAATATGGCATAGCCTATTCAGAAAAGCTCTTGTAATAGAAAATTTTGTGTTTTGTAATATTTCTGTATGGGGTGTAATAAATTATTCTATGACAGTGCTTTCTATGGGAAATACTTAAAATGTGACAGTCTTTGTAAGTATTTATCTTCAACTAAATTATTGTACTTTTTTTTGCAATTTGTAGATACGTAAGTGATGATGACAAGGTATTGGTAATCATGAAATTAACTGTTTCATCATCGGTCTGAGACATCTTTAATTTATTGATGTATATACTGTATGTTTGTTGATAAACAGCTTACTTTATTTTGTATATGACCAATAAACGTTTTAAATGGAGCTACTGTCTTATCTACCACAGCAATATAGGAATAATTTAACATATATAATTTTTTTGTGTGTGTTATTGTGATTGAATTGTTGATGCATTATAATATAAAGAGTTGAGGAATATATAGGAAATATTAAAATTAATTTAATGGGTAAATTAATGGGTATAATACCTGCAAGGTAATAAGGCTACGGATACATTTGTAACATTATCATGCCAGATTATGTTGGGTGTTTTTCATGAGAGTAAACACTACATAAAAAAACGAGTGCTGCACATGTATCCTTTGTATTTAAACATCAGCGCAGTTAATAAAAGAAAGTTTGGTATAAAAGTTGGTTTATTTCAAACAAACCTCCCCACTTAGGTCTCCGTTTATTAGTCCTTATTCCTATGCATGAAAGTAATAAAATATATATTACATTATATATATTAATAATAATAAAATGAAAGAGTAACTTTTAGCAGCCTTTTGCAGTCAGGATACAAGCAATTTTGCTCTAAAAACAAAACTTCAAGCCTGTGCTCATGTATTAAATAATGAGGAATGTGTTCTAGCTTAGTACAAAGACACCATACAAACCTTTTTTCCCTCTCAATCACAGGTCTTATTAATAACAATTGCTAAATTACTTTGTAGTAGTTACTTGAACAGTGTCTTCATTTATATTATTAGTTTCTCTGCTGAAAAACAAATTAATTAGGGTGTGCTGACATGCACTTCATTTAAATTCACTAGTGTAAGTCAGCTTTAGACTGTTTTTTTCTGAATTATAATGTCCTACACTTTTTTTCTGTGATCAAAGCTTACTATATTTCTCTTATTGCTCTAAAAGGTGAACATTCTGCTACTTAGAGGACAATCTCACACCAAATCAAAAACAGTACAAAGAAAAAAATTACAGAAACATGGAAAAGGATCATGGACATAACATAATTAAAATAAAGTATCTTTTTTTTTTTTTTTACTTAAGATTCCTTAGGCGTAAACAGGGAAAATCTCAAGGCTGATCTATACTGCTCAATTTGTTCTGTCTTAAGGACCACATATTTTTATTTCTTTGCTCAGCCCGTCGGGCCTGTAGGTGGCAGTATCAAGATATTGTCAGCTCTCTTTGTCTCAAAGAGGGTAAAGATCCGGTGAAAACGTGAACCACCGTAACTTTGTTGTTATCACAAGCGTCGCATTAATAGTGTTGATAAATGCTTGTTCGTTCAGTTAATTTCTTTTTTCTTTTTTTTACTGACTTGATTTTTGCTTAGTGCTTTAAATGATTATGTTTATATTTCTTGTTTAAAATCGCAAATCCGTGCTGAGACTCCACTCCGGACTTTGAGGATGTTTCTACGGTTTCCAAACTGTCAACGTCTGTTGCTCTGGGAGGAGAGGCGGGTAAAAATGTAAACAATGATCCATCCTGACGAGGAATCTTTGGAAGAAACCACTGGCTGGAGTCTGGATAACTTATAACTAATACTGCAAGGCAGCTTTTCTTTTTTCCCTCTCGTGTTTTCCTACTAATGGCAGCAAGTAACTTTGCCTGCAGTTCACTGACCAATAGCAACAGCTAACCCGTTAGCTGACTAGCTAGGTAGCGAGCAAGTATCGGTAACGGTGCTAGCATAGCAAAACTATCAAACGTTACAACCTACTATATCTCGATGCAAGTCGATGGAGGACTACGACAGTTTTGTGCAGCATCGTCTCTTCGATTTGAGGAAGAGTGAGGAGGAACACAACAAACATCCTCCTGCATCCTCTCTCATCCGCTTCTATGGACAACCCATCCTCCCCCCCCTGGTATGAGCACAGTTTAATGATATTTCTGTTAAACTCATGATTGGGGTTTTCGACATCATCATTTAAGAGCAGAATCGTTGAAAACACCGTAGAAGACTGAGCCACCCTGCTGTCTCCTTGTTGTATTCCCTTAAATAGTGTACTGTATTGTCACAGGTAGTTTTTATGAAAACGTGTTAAAACAATGAATCATTCTATGTTAGTGGCCCATATTTAAAAACTGAATAATATTAGAAATGATCAAAATAAGCTACTCAGATGTTAGGTTGAGTTAAGTGTGACTGCTGTGTCCTGCTCTAAAAAAAGAGTTTAATAAAGCAACATCACATGAGAGGGAGCGATGTCCTCAATATCAGCACGGCTGTGATGTGGTCGTAGGTTCGAGGCCGCAGGTCAAAGCCGCAGTATCACAACCGTGTATCAGAACTGTATCCTCTTTCCCTACGCGTCCTCTCCTGATGACAGTTCCTGAAAAAAATGTCCACACAAAAACGTGCAGTTCGTTACGGTCTGGCGACAAGCTGGGGACCGACAGTTAGTGTAATTAACCATCATTAAAACACCTGCTAAACGCAATGATACACAAGTTAAAAGTCCCAGTGCTGTTTTCCTGTATATCTGCACTCATGGAATGCCCCTTGTCCAATCAGATTACTTGTCAGACTATCTGTTGTAGAAACATCATAATTTGGAGTTTTAATTGTTAGTCAGTCAAAACAAACATGTTTAGGTAATTTAGGGTTCCGGGAATTTGTGAAAAACATTAGACCCAATAGACAGAATAAGGAATTTTGTATTACATGATGAAAATGATTATTTGTGCCTGCCCCTTTATTAATCATACACAACATCCCATGTCTGCTTCTGTTGATAACAGCTCTCTCTGGAGCAAAAAGAGGAGATGCAGCAACACAGAGATGCTGCACAGAAAGCTGCTGCAAACAGAAAGTTGAAGGATGATGGAAGAATGGGCCATGTGCAAACTACTCTGCACAGTGTTCAGGTAATACAAATCATGATTTGTCAACTCTTCTCCTGGGGAGGTGAATATGTTTTGTGTTTGTATTTGTTCATTTCTCCATTTTTGTTTTAGGATAACCTGAAAGATGAGCACTATAAAAACATGTAAAGTTCAACAGTTATTGTCATATATTTTATTTTTGCAAGATTTTGTTATGCCCCTCTTTGTTTTGATCAAATAAGGAAGCTGTCTCTCTATTCTCTCCATATTTCTGATTGTTTTCTCTTATGATTTGCAGCTGAGGAAGACACCAACATTGGAAGAGTTCCTTCATGAGTTAGAAACCAACATTGACTCTTTATATTCCCACAACATCAATGGCAGAACAGTGTCACAGAGCAATTATTTAATAGGAACGAGCACCAGTAATGGGCCCTCATTGTTGTCTGACAGGGAAGAAAACAAAAGAACTCCTCCTCCATTAACATCAACTACATATAGTGCCTTTTCCACCTCTAAGGTGAAACCTCAACAAAGTTACCAGGAAGGATGCCTTACTAGTCAACATGGTTCACAGCCAAGTTCCCTTAATGGTGCAATCCACCAGTCAGTATCCTCAGGTTATGTGACCTATGAAAATGTTGAAACCACCACATGTGTCCCTATAGGGACTGATGCTTGTGGAGAGAGCCATGACTTTGGCTGCTCTCAGGGAGCTTACAATGGTAGTGGCTTTTTCCTTCACAGCACATCAAACACAGTTGCCAAGATGCCTGATATTATTAGCCATCCTCCCATAGATGGAGAGGAATTGGAGAAAAGTGGGCTGGAATTATCCTTTTGTAATTACTTCGTCGTAGGAAAGGACATTAATTGCTCCTCACTCCAGAATGATTCAATCATATGTGACCATTCACCAGTAGAGAAATCTAAAAGCAGTCTTGTGGACAACAAAAATGGTGCAGATAACTGTCCTGTTACTATGGCAGGTGACCTTAACAAAGATGACATTTTGGAAAGGAGTAAAGGCCCGATCGCTTCAACAGAAAACAGTGGCTTTGCACACAATCTAGAGTTATCAAAGACAATGGACACTCACTGTCCAGCGGCAGAACTGCATACACAGCACAACCACACAGAATCAGCAAACAGCCATTTAAATGAAGCAGAGCCATCTGAGGAGCCTTATCGTTTGAGTCTGCAGGCCCTACTGAAGAAATCTCAGGAGTATCGGAGGCGCCAGCGGATGCTTAGGAATCAAGCCAGAAACACTAAAATCCAGGAGAGGGCCCAAGAACAGCCAAGAGCAAGGAGAGAGGAGCAGAGCCTCTCTGATAAGGAGAATGATGAGATCCCTTACAAGGGCACTGGAACTGCAGAGAGGAAGAAAACTAAAGAAAAAAGAAGCAGTTTTGTCCCAACAGGACAAACATCACCAAAGATATCCTGGAAAAATCAGAGAGACGTTGAGAGTGAGTTTTTTGATAGAATGCCAAACAAATATGCAAGAACACATTTAACAGAAAATGAAAATACAAGGAAAATGGCTACTGTTGAGGATGAAACAATCTTTAAACAAGATGAGCTGAACATTTCTCAAGAGCTCTTAATGGAGCACAAACAAACCAGTGCCTTCCCCCAGCAACAGCCCACATCCACAGAAACTTCAACTGTTGATGAAGCTTTTTACTTGACCGTCTTTCCCACTGCTTTTCATGAAGAAGTAGGAAAACAATACACTATTCCAGCCCCAAAATTCTGTAAGAGTCCTGTTCACTACAAAAGCAAAGGCAGGATCCAAGACGGAGAGGCTGCCAAAACCTCAAAGAGAAAAGTCTTGGTCAAAACTGGTTTGAATGAAGACCTCAGTGTTGAAGAGGTTAACCTGGAACATCAAAGCACTCACATATCAGTTCCTTCCACTGTGAATCTTATGGTTTCAACCAAGAGTTCACAGCACGCAGATCAGCGTAAGTGCAATGTGTCTGGTCTGAAAGTACTGATCTCAGATCTGGAGCCCAGTCAGACAGAACACTTGGGGAATCATAGCCAATCTGAGAGCAACACACAAAGTGAATTCAGTTATGACAAGTTCAAACTCACTGAGAAAATTAAAGACAAAAAACTTGTGCAGCTTTGTCAAAGTGATGGTGACCACTGGAAGGACAAACTACGGAGACATTATGATACCAGTGGTGCAGAGCCAACCCAAAAGTACAGAGAGTGGCAAAGACAATCGTTTGACAATTCCAAAAACATGCTTGAAGATACAGGATCTGAACCAAGCATCAGTGAGACAGATGATGTTCCTCTATTAGTGCAGGTAAAAGGAACTGAAACGGTTCACTTGAGTGAGCTCAGGCTAGTCAAAACATCAGCTACAGAGAAAGCAAAGGATAAAGGAACATATAAAGAAGGACTTACAAAGAATTATGGACTGCAGGGCATCCATGTGAAAAAGCAGCGGCCCTCAACTAAATGCATCCTCTCTGAAGCACAGCGGCTGCGAATTCCTGATGTATTTAGAAACGTTCGATCTGAAACAACAGGTCTGCATGATTCCTCTGTGCTTTCAGAAACCAGTTTCCATCCAGTAGATGAAGGGAATGTAACAGTGGAACAGTGTAACAGTGTAACTGTTGAAGATCCTGACTCTACCCACCTGCCATCACTCAACCAGTCATATGATGTGGACGCACCATCTGGCCTGTGGTTCCTTGAAGGGTTGGGGTCTGACCCGGGCTCAAAAGGTCATCTCGTTCAGGAGAAGCATCTGACCCCAGAGAGTGGGGGTGAAGGCCAGGGTGGAATATCCAGGGCCAAACGGAGACTGCTCATGCACATGACGGAAGAAACATGGGACATGAGTGCTGATGGCAGCAGAGGGGTGGAATCTGTGATCAGGCCAAGCTCCAGCACCCCTAGAGGTAAGACCAGGAAGATAGTGGGACAGGTATTTTAGATTGGTGTCAAATATGAGCCATGTCCTGCAGGCAGGGCCTATTTAAAGGACTATATTATTACTGGGGCACAAAGAGATTTAGAGTAAAAAAAAATGTTATTGCATTCAGCTGATCCTCAGATTCTGGACCTATATGTTTTGTTTTTTAAAAAACATAATTTGCTTGTGTGTTCCTTTTTTGGGCTTGCTTAAGGTGAACTAAAGTTCTATTATAAAGGAAAAAACATAAAAATATTTAACAAAATAGAATCAGACTTTGTATTACCAAATACAAATAAAGTAGGGCTTAGATTTGACATGACACATGGTTACAAATCCTTTGCTGTTTAGGTTAACAGTTTTTCATATATTGTGTGACCACACATTGTAATATTTACTGCCTTTAGCTGAACTGCAACAGTATGAAGGCCATAGCAGTCAGAGAGACAAGCACGAACAACTGAAACAAGCCCATGCTGCTCAGCTCAGAGCCCTGCAAGAGGAGCACCGAAGACAACAGGAAGAACTACTGCAGGTGAGACAATAGGGAAAAGCGATTAACGTTATTGGTTTAATCATAAGACTTTTTCCTGTGACAGTTTACAAGTTATTGTTCTTTGTGTTAGAGTAGAGTAGAGTCTGTCTAAATGGCATGGAGGAGCTAGGTAGTTAGCTAACCTTGATAAGAAACCAGTTTAGCCGTAGCAGGTGTTTTTTTGTGTTTGTGTGTGTGTCCAACCAATAATTTTATGTTTTCATATAAACTTAAAAAAAGGTATTTAATTGCGTTATATTTGACACTGAGCTGGCTTAAATGTAATTTGAAGAACACACTTATACTACTGAAACCCTAAGAATAGTCCAAACAAATACACTATTTACTCATGTTTGAGTAATTTGCTGAAAATGGTGCCTGGTTATTAAATCAGTATTATTATTATTACAGTAATTAAAGTAATTTAGACTGTTAGTGACAAAGTTTACATCTGTGGGAGCTGTGCAAAGGGAGGTGACAGGAAGCGAGGGCAAGATAAACTTCAAAGGCCCCGAACCGAAGTTGAAGTGGGGGCGTCGTGGTTCATGATATTAAATCCCTAAACTTTAGGTAAGCCCCATGTAATTCGATGACAGGGGAAAAAAAGGACCGTTACCAGCTAAACTCTTCAAAGTCTCTATTGACTTTTCATTCAGTTGTGTCTCTTTCCTTGAGCCTCCAAAAAGCAAATAAAGAAACCACAACAAATGACAGAAAACTTCTAAACACTAGAACTACCAGACATACCAGACATAAATTCGTATGTATCTCTAAATGTGGTTCAAACACAGTCATATTGATATTTCTTCCATCCTATTGGCCCAGTTCTTGCATTAAATTGCATCACATATCGCTGTGCAGATCTAACACTACGTACTTCCTGCACAGCAACCATAATTCACACTACCACAGTTTGACTCCACCCAAAGTCACCTATGAGAAAAATTAACTATTAATGTTTCTACCTTCTTAAAAGGAGAATAAGCTCTGATAGTTTCAACTCAATTTACAAAGCCATGGTTTAACATTGACCCTAAATGTTCTTTTGAAACTACAGTCAGACCTGTGAAGGGCTCTGGCTTTGTTCAATATGTTCACAAACAGGCACACACACTCACACACACATACACATACATGTTGTCACCCTACCTGTTAGAGTGTGCTTCTAGAGACCCGGGTCGTGGGCAGACTGCAGACATCTGCTCATTACAAGAGACCTTCAGACTCTCCCCAGTAAAAAACACACACAGGGATTCAGCCATAAATGTTTCATTACATCCCTAAGAGGCGGGCTGGCATGGTCGCCTGTTTCTGTGTGTGTGTATGTGTGTGTGTGTATGTGTGTGTGCGCGCGCGCGCGCGCACATGCAAGACTTCAAGGACGCCTGCTGTTCTCTGGCAAGCAGTTCTTGTTTCTACAGTTTGTGTCTGCATTTGTTCTTGGCCAGTGTCCTTGCCCTATTAATCACAGTCTCTGTTTAATTTATGTATCCTTAACAACAATATAATTAACATAAGCTGTTTAATAAAAAGACTTCTTTTTGACTCCCCTCTCTCCTTCCATCATTTGTGATGTGATGAGAGAGTGAGCTGGCTGGACTCTGTGGCAAAGGGAGGAGGGAACTGAGGGAATTGACACAGAAAAGGAAAGGATAATTTGTTTAATTCATGAGCGTCTGTGGTTAAGTGCCAGATCGTCCCACCAAGCGCCACCGCTAATGGTCCCTTTTCCTCTTTTTTTCCCTACCCTCATATCCCTTTCTTTGTTTTGTCTTATAACTCCTCCAACGCCATTTTTACTCTCTGGTCATATTAATTTTCTCCGTCTTGCCTGTCTTATCATCCCCGTCATTCCTCTCCTCTTCTTCTACTCTCTCTTTTCATTTCATCCCTCTTGCCTCCGTGGCCCATCTCTCCTCTTCTGTCTCTTCCTCTCCACCCTCAATTAATTTCTTCCTCCTGCCTCATTTGCTGTGTTTTCCAATTCAATATTTTCCAACCTTGCCTGCTCCCAAATGCACACATGCATATCTGCCCTCACACACATGTACACACATACTATTCTCCTCCTATTCCCTCCCTCACTCTTGTGTCTCTTTCTCCTGTCTGTCTCTCTCTCAGGCGTTGACAGTGTGTTGCCATCAGAGCATGTCCTTCCCTTGCCTCATGTCAAGCTCACATCTTGGGAACATGTTGACCTTTTCTTCCCTCTCTCAGGTACTACCATTACATTTGTCCACGAATGTCAGTGATGTGAAAACCTGTCCTGCTTCTCCTAGTAGCCACAATTTTTTTAATGCATCATCAGTAAGCTGACATGCTTAGGTAAAACAGATACCCCTTCCCTGATGATATAATCTGTATCCCTTTTATCTGTTTTGCTCTATGTGTTCTGAAGTACATCAGCCAAGCTTCAGTCAGACTATAGTTTTTAAACAAACTTGTCACTTTAAATGCAACAGCTTTGGTATCAACAAGTGAGTGACAGCACATCAGCTGCTTGTTATTCTGCTTATTATATTCTTTTATAATGATGAGCTGTGAGTCCACTTGTGTTCATCCACTAAACAGATGCCAACCAAAAGACCTTGAGAATCTGCGTGGGAAATTAATTGGTTGTCATTGATAGAATTAGCATTCTCCTCTCTCTTCCCCTTTGGTCCTCATTATTCACCTCTCTCATCACTTGTTCTCCCCTCTTCCTCCTCTCCTCAAGCCCTCCAACCCACTGTCAGAGCACTACCGCCCCCTGCTGCTGGCAGCTATGAAAGGTTTTCTTACTCGCAGACTGCTGAAGACTGAGAAAGTGGCACAGCTGGTGCGCACCATCAGGGTGAGTAGAGACAGCAGTGTCACGCCTGTCTCTAGCAGCACTTTGTTTCATTATTAATAAAATTAACAAAAAGTGTTTTTAATCAGATTACAGCTGAAAGCGTGTATGTTTTTGGACATCTAGGACACACAGCAGTTCCTCCAGGCCCTCCAGCAGCAGAGCTCTTGCAGAGGACAATTGTGCAACAGACAGGACCTTTTGTTGCAGGACAGACTCACTCTGCAGGTATATAAGCTAACGTGTCATAAACATCTGTTAACCTCTCTCCTGTCCTCTTCTACACTGCCAACTGAGCAATTATTCCCTCCATTAGCAGTTAAGGCAACAGATACAGTAATTGCATACATTCATTCAAGTCATCGTCTGCTCTGTGATCATTTCCCTCTCCAGCTGCGTGCAGCACGCTACGAGTTCAATGACATATTCTTCAGCCTGTCAGCTGGAGAGAGGATGCAGCTGATCAGCTGGGACAGAGAGCTGACCCGGGAGAGAGAGCTTAGACAACAGGTAACCTTTTCAGAAGCTTCGTGTGAGCTGTAAAAAAATCATATGTGCCGGATGAATGTTGGTTTCTCAGTACAGACAGTGAAGTAATTATAAATAATGCCAGAAAAGATACAAACAGATTTATATGAGGGGAATATGTGTCCTGTAGTGCTACTGTAAGGCTGATTGTTACATTAAAACACTTGCATTGATGTCAGATGATACAAGAAATAACTTAAAGAAACACACATATATAATTAAATTAATATATTGAATATAAATATATTACAATATATCACAATATATTACGCTGTTCATCTGAGTTCTGCTGGTGTCTGTTGTGAGATTACCTGTGCTTGCATACATGTGTTCAGGCATTTCACATCAGACTCCAAACACTGGCTTGCCAGAGCTGAAGGTGAATATGAAGAAGCTTATGGTGGCAGAAGTGTTATGACAGTGTTTGTGTAATTACTCTCACTTCCTGAGGTTCAAAAGTTCAGCACTTCAAGTTTAAAATAGTTTAAAATATGAGTATTTGTTAAATATTAATATGTATAATGTGATATATACTATTATATAACGAATATTGATTCTATTTCTAAATGTAATATAAGTTGTGAGATTTAAAATAAATCAAGAGGGTGGTGCAAAAACTAATCTATTCTGTAAACGAGTTTTTATGTTTGTGTTTGTGTGTGTGTGTGTGTGTGTGTGTGTGTGTGTGCGTGTGTGTGTGTGTGTGTGTTCAGAGTGGGCATGGAGGTCAACCCAGACAAAAGACATCTTTGTCAGCTGCAACTCAAAAATCACTTGAAAGGAAGAGAAGAATGATGTAAGTTATCATGGAATCATTTCTTTAGGGCTCTGTATAGCCTAAGTGTTTTCATGTTGTGCATACATAAAGACACTCTTACTACCAAAACAAGATAAAGGATCTCAAACTGCTGTCTCAAATCTGAAGACAGCTTTTCATCATGAATGTTTGTTGTTGCACAATAGTAAAAGCCCCTACCATATCTGGCCCTAGCATATCATAGCTGTGAACTCCTGATCCTACAGTCACTATACTGTATCAACCCAAGACTAAATAATGTTGTGCTCTCTTATGAAAGCACAAGATTATTTAGTGGGTGTTACTGTTTTTTCTTGCAGCATAGTAAAAAAGAACCACTCTGTCTTGAATTGTAAGGTCTTGTAGCACAGGCTAAGAAAATCTTTTCTTTTTTTCTTATTTTTCTTTTTTCTTCTTTATTCTTTTTCAAGTCTCCCTGAGTAGCACCTTTGTCAGCTGTAAAACCCATCTTTTCCTCCCTCCAGGATCCAGAAGGAGGCAGCAGGAAAACACCAGGGAGGTTTGACAAGGACTGGACGCAATACTGGATTCTCTGCTGAGCATCTGCCAGAAACCAAATGAGGACAGTTCAGAGTAAAGCCTCAGAGCGGCGCCAAGAGCACTTACTCCTCTAGACCCCAATGACACTTTCCTAATTGGCCCCAGTGAGCACTCCTAATAAGGCCTCTAGTGATTACATGAATACAGTATAACTAATCATTTGAGGGTTTCCAAAACCATACTTAACACAAAGTTATGTCTGCTGACAAATGTGTTGTTGAATACACACCTAGTGTACTGTTATTTAATTTATTTATTTTTTTACGCTCCTCAGCCAGTTTGTAATATAGTGATAACATTTTTACTCTTTGCCTCATAAAATTTAGTGTGGGTAGTGTGTTTAAGATGCTACAGAGGGAAGATGCTAAGAAAGACTGTGTAGCAGCCATGCAGCAGAAAGTTAAAGCAGTCAACTTTTGGAGAATTTCAACCCAGTGACATGCTGCATGCAGCTGTTTGGCTTATCAGATAGAGAAAAACTGAACAACTCTGATATGAGAGAGTACAAAGACAAAAATTTACATTTGCACATGGTTCAACAATCACACCTCCCACTTCCCTGCTGTAATTGCCTGAATGTTTGACTTTGAGTGAATACCAACTTAAACAGAGTAGTTTCACACTGAGTGGATGCTCGGATGGGGTCTAACATTTATACCTTTACTTATAGCTTTGTGCACTGTACCCGAAAGACTTATATGACTTATAACGATTTATTTATAACACTATGACAGAAACTATAACAGTAGAAGCTCAGGTGGAAAGAATCACACTAATGATGGCTCAACTCCATTTGGATATTTCAGTAAGCCAGTAGTTCCTAACCTCTGGCTTTGCAAAGTAGATCTTGGTGGTAAGATAGTTGGCAAAGGAAAGCAGGATAGATATTTACAGTCTGTGCAACACATTTGCAATATTTTGTTTCTTGTGAATTACTAGAATATTTTACCTTTTTTTTCTTTAAAAACTTTTGAAATTAATCAACATTAATGGCAAAATACTTTTTGGCTTTGATGTGCATCTTGTGACTATGGGTTGCAAAAAGACGTTTTGTTTACGAGGTGAAAAGTTGAAAAGTAAGTAGTAAGTCATGCCAATGAGCCAGCCTGCTCGGACCGGCAGGAAAGCATTAGAACAGCTTGCTGGTGTGTAGCCATTAGTTGGGTTATTAATTACGCTTGTGCTTATGCTGTATTGGTTTCGGTCAAAATGTCTCTTGTGAAAAGGATCTGTTCAGTTAGTCTTTGGTGTTGGTGTTCTTTGCAGTTGTTAAGTGTTTACCCTCTGCTTGTATTATGGAGTTCAACCTTGAATTATTTAGTTCCTTAAAAGCTATGTGCCTAATTCATTGCTGCCAAAAACAGCCCATCTTCAGTTGTATTAGTACATATTGAAATCTTCTCATATTATAATTGTGGATTGTAAATTTTACAGATATGATACAGTCAGCCCCAGATCTTTCGATCGACTCTAATACTTGAATTAGTGTTTCAATCTGAAGTGTTACCTGACATATTTATGTTGATATTTAGTTCACATGTTAGCCAAAACACACGTAAACCTTCGCAGTTTTTTTTATACTAGGGGACTTTGGACCTGTTTTACATGCTATTTATTTGTACATGTTTTATAATAAACGTCTTTTAAAAGTTATTCGAAAGTTTGTTCAAGCCGACTTAATCAAAGACATTCCCAGACTCCCAGCAGCAGACGGCGCTGCTGACCTTTTTGCGCTTACGTGTACACGGACAACTTCCACCCCGGCTATTGTTGGTCGGTGGTGCTGTAAGCATTGTTTTGAAAAGGTAGCTACTGCTCAGCTGATTTAAAAACAGAATGGCAGAGGAGAACGCCTTCGTTTCCTCGCGGGTAAAGAGGAAAGCGTTGGAAAAGGCCAAAATATTGCAACGAGAAAGCGAGAGGAAGATATTTAGACTGGTAAGACAAGTCAAAAGCACATTTATCGGCGGTTTCTCCGCCTAGCTAGATCTAACGTTATCAAACTAGCTTGCTAAAGTAGCAGTTGTTACAGTCTATGTAATGCTTCTCAGCACTTGAGTCAAACTGGGTTTTTCTGTTCTGTAAAACGAAGGTTGGACGGATCCTGAAGAAACCGGAGGCCGAGCGGACGGAGGAGGAAGCTGCTCAGTTACTCATGCACAATGAAACTGTTGAGGAGCTCTGCAGGAGACATGTTCGTAGAAATGAACTTAAGAGGAAGCAAGTGGAGGTGAGGCAGTCAGGCACCGCTGTTTTTTGCCATTAAGCTAAATGGTTAGGTGGGATTACAGCTCTAGTATAGTTAAAAATTACGTGATAAAAGAGCCAAGATGGTTCGAGGTAGAATGACCAATATCAAATGGGTTGTGGTATTGGTCTCTCTACCACTGGAAAAACAAGAATCATGAAACATCTGAGTGCTGATAATTAGATAAAGAAGTCCTGCTAGCAACATGAAGAGTTAGATTGAAAAGAAGTTTCAAAAAATCCAAAAGAAAAAGTACAAAAGAGTACTAAGTATAAAATATCACAATGTACTAAATAATTACATACCTTTTAAAGTAGAATTCCTGTTTTCATGATTTTACTTTAATCGACCAGCTCTAGAATAATTAGAGCAGATTTGCGTCAAGCTAAAATTCTCATTATGCTGCTGAATTCTCTCTTTTGTTCTAGTATTTTATTACTGTTTGATTTTTATCAGCCTGAATATGTTGAACGGGGTCACATTGAGCTGTTTTTACCTTCACTGTGTAGCTTTAACAGCCATTTTTAGCATAACAAACGTGATGTGACACATAACATTTCTCAAGTGGCTGTTTATTCCGTCAGCATAGTAAGCACAAATTATTTCAACACACACTGATCTAAAAAAACCCTGAAGGTATTTCAGTATATTTTTGGTGATTAGAGGGTCAATCCTGTTTTTGGAGTGGTCTTTTCTCTTTGATCACAATCAGATCAAAATGTCCAATGACAAAAAGAACCTGCTGTGGTTTTTGCCTGATACAGAGGAATTGTGTGGTTGAAACCATTAAAACTTTTATTTTTCCTGCACTGTCTGCAGGTGTTTGATGATGCTGATGAGCTGAAAAGTAAAGTCCGACAGCTTGCTGTGGCAGTCAAACAAGCCAAACACCTGGTGGTTTACACCGGAGCCGGTATCAGTACGGTGCGCCAAACTGAGAATCTTTTGGTCCTTTTCTTTTTTTAAAATTTTGTAGGACTTATTTTGTCTTTCCTTTCAGGCAGCTTCTATCCCAGACTACAGGGGCCCTAATGGGGTGTGGACACAGCTACAGAAGGGAAGGGCAGTCAGGTGAGAAATGCTGTCTTTCATTCTTTCATCGCTGATGTGATACTGGCTATTGGCTTATTTTTGTTCAAACTTCAACTTCTATAATCTGTCTTGTTTCTCATAATATACAGTTCATCAGACCTAAGTAAAGCTGAGCCAACACTCACACACATGTGCATTAGGATGTTACATAAGGAGAAGTTGGTATGTGAGACCCCATTTATGTGCTCTAGCTTACATTACAATGGTACTTACACAAAATAGTATTTAAATACTGTGTGTGTTCATGTCTGTCTATACAGGTAAAGCATGTTGTTTCTCAAAACTGCGATGGACTTCACTTGCGTAGTAATCTTCCAAGACATGCCCTGTCAGAGCTTCATGGTAACATGTTCATTGAGGTGAGAAACATACATCCTCAGTCTTATATTTTTGTCAGACAAGAACTCACACACACACAGATGTTGTCTTTACAAGGACACAAGGAAGTTTATTGGTCATTATACAACAGGTTGTATAATGAAATTAAAATGTTGAGTTTTTACCTCTGAGGTGTTGGCCATATTACCTGCCCAGAGAATTCACCAGTGTGTTTATTGCTGCTGTTTACATTCCACCGGATGCAAATCCAAAAAATGCACTCCAGGAATTGTATGAGGTCATCAGCAGTCACATGGCAAAACAGCCAGATGTTGTTATTATTGTTGCTGGGGATTTTAATCA
>JAPZDV010000020.1:20170042-20184249 GCA_029814665.1 Acanthurus lineatus | reverse complement strand
AATACATTTCTTTTTACTCTCTCAAAGCTGAGATTTCCAAGCACAAGGGCCCTCCTGTCTTCACTAAGGAAGAGCGCTACAAGATGGTGCGGGCCATTAAGTGGGTGGATGAGATAGTAGAGGGTGCGCCTTATGTCACCACCCTGGAGACTCTGGACAAATACAACTGTGACTTCTGTGTGCATGGAGGTGAGACAGTTATGGCCTGTACGTTGAATCCTGTTTCCTGTCATTTCTGCAGAGAAGCCCTACTCACTGATGTGTATGATATATATACGCTGAACAAGCTTCCAGACATGTTAATGCACTATTGTTACCGTTTGTGTTTATCAGATGACATCACACTGACAGTAGATGGTAAGGACACATATGAGGAGGTGAAGCGTGCAGGTCGTTACCGCGAATGTAAACGCACACAGGGCGTCTCCACCACTGACCTGGTGGGACGAATGCTTCTCATGACTAAAGCGCATCACAGCAACATGGTGAGTTAAGCTGCTTTATGCTTGACACAAAGGGTTTACATCAGTGGGTTCTTGTTTAATGCTCAGTATAGGATTCCACCCACTGACAGCACCAGTGCAATACAACACTGATGTATCCTGTGTGATCAGGCTGTATTTTGCTTTAATTAAATTCCCCGAATTAAATCTTTACATTCTGTCTTTTGCCTTTTAATGTACAGTGATATCAGGCTGTGTGTGGACCTAAGGGCCAGTCCTGACGTGTGGTTAACTTTTTAAAGGTGCCACATGTCGACTTACAAGACACAGCTGCAGTGAAACCTCTTAACACACAACCTTTAATTCCCCTTTAGTAGAATGTGTGAGAACTTATTAGTCGTGTACCAGCAATGATTTACTTGTTTGATATGGTGTTGTCCTCATCTTTTTCTCTCTAATGATTCCTGCAGGATAACCCAGAATACCAGCAGCATACAGACAACTTTGGGAAAGTAAGCAACATGGTTTTTATTTAGACAAACCTCGTCGCACAAATCAATCCTTAGTATAAAGTATTAGTATAAAGGTGTATTAGCAGTGGAACATCTTACCAAAGTGGGACACCAAATAGTCTTTAGTAAATATTTTCTAGTGAAATAAATGCTCTGTCTTTTATTGCGTTCAAGGGTCCTAAAGGGCACAGTCCATGGACAGGAGTGTCTCAGTTCCTCCAGACGTCCCAAAAGATCATCCAGTTTGCCTCAGGAACAGAGCCTCAGCCTGGAGACACTATTATCTATGTGGCCGGGGCATTCGACCTCTTCCGTATCCTTAATGTGCAGAGTGATTAGAAATGTGTTCCAGACATTTGGTAGAAATCATTTCTGTAGCGTATGCGCTTGTGTGGCCTTTACCAGAAATTCCTCACAGACATTGGCCATGTTGACTTCTTGGAGATGGTCTATAAGCAGGCAAAGAAGCCCTACATCATTGTAGGTCTGCACTTTGACCAGGTACACCAAAATACCCACCCACACACAAAACACTTAAAAGGTTGAAAAATTTTCCGGTTCATGCTGTGTCAGTGGTCTTCAGGGTGACATTTGAAACCTCTTAACTGTGTTCAGTAACTTTGGTCTTTGATTGTAGAATCACACTAATTCTAAATGATTTGGGTTTGATGGTTTCAAATCTAAAATGATCTCTTCATTCTCTTCAGGAAGTGAATCGGTACAAGGGGAAGAACTATCCAATCATGAACATCCACGAGAGAACACTCAGTGTCCTGGCCTGTCGGGTGTGTTCTCTTACACACACACACACACGCGCACCCCTACCTTGAAATGTTCAGCTCAGTGGGATATATTTCTATCCTGAATACTCACAGTGCTGCAGGCTGAACAGGGTCTGTTCCCTCTTTTCCTGCGGGTCAGCTATCAGTCCAGAACAATGAATCACTGTGCCCTCATCTGCACTGTGTGGGTTTGTGTTGTAAGTTAAACCTACTTATGAGAACATTACACAAACTAAATATGTTACACAATCCTAAAAGTGCTGAAACTGCTGTGCTCCTTCATCAGTTTTACTCCATGCCTGACAATGCAGTACAAAAAGACAGAATTTGAGCAGTGAACAGTAAAAACACACACACCCCTGAGCTGTCTTTTATCCAAAAGATGCTCATTGGTTTAAATGTGAAATTTAAACAGGCAGAATGACATGAAACATTGGAAGGGCAAGCTTTATCATTAAAAAAAATGACTTATGATTTTGAACCTTTTTTCTTGCTATCCTCCTCTCTGTCTCTTTGCAGTATGTGTCAGAGGTGGTGATTGGTGCACCGTATGCAGTGGGTAAAGACCTGCTGGATCATTTTAAGGTAATTCACCCTTGTAAGATTTTCCTCCTTCCCCCCTAGCTTAGTAATTTTACACAAACTAAAACTACTTAAACTAAAACTCTAAACTGCCCTATTTCAAACCCTTAAACTGCCCGAAACTTTGGGTTCATTTGAGGTGACCAAAGTCTGTAATTTCATAATTTTTGTAGTTCATTCCAAGCAGATTTCTTTGCCCTCATAAGAGCTCTGCCACTAAGCATGCTTCTGAAAAAGGAAACCTTTTAAATAAAGTGGGACAACCAAGCCATCTTCCATTATGAGATGGTGATCTGTAAATTACAGCCAGTGAAATGTGAATTTAATGTTTAAAACACATCAAAGGCCCAATAATCAGCCATGTGGAGCCCCCTTGTGCACAGTTTAATTATCACAAGAGATTTTGATTAAAATTTGGACTCATCGAACACTTTTGCTAACTAAAGGGCTTCTTTAAAGATGACACAATATGAGTTAAGTATAATTAAAAATCAAAAAAAAGAAAAAGATAACAAGTTTACAGAAGTAACTACCAGTTTATATTCAGTGTAACTGCATGGTGTCTATGAGGTAGGCAGCACTGGGCTTCTCTCTTAGGCACTGCTATATAATAATAATACACTTACATCCTGCAAGAATGTCATTCTAACTTCTATATGTGATGGGTGGTTTAACCAGGTGTGTTTGTTTATCTGTACAGGTGGATTTGGTGTGTCATGGCAAGACAGAGGTGTTTCCAGATAAGGATGGGTCAGACCCCTACTCTGTGAGTAAAGGATCCTCATTCCTCTCATTTAGAGTGCAACAACAGCTTCACACTTGTACTTATATGTTATAAAGACAAATACACACAGATGGCAGATGTAGATGCTCTATTGCAAACTAACCTACAGATGTGCATTTACACTTGATGACCACGAGTGTTTTCAGTGACACAGTTCAAATGCTTATTGTTTTGTTGTTTTATGAGTAAGAAAGTAAGACACATCAACATGCACGAGTGACAGGGTGTGGTGTTCAGACAGCTGTAGGCTTTTCATGTTGCCACTTGAGAGGGAAAACACAGTCAATCTGTGCATTTAAATTTGAAAACAAGCATTTTGAAACTCTGTTAGTTTGATGTAGTCATTTTTAATCTCCCCTTAGGAGCCCAAGAAAAGGGGAATATTCAGGACCATCGATAGTGGGAACAATCTCACCACTGATGACATCGTCCAGAGGATCATTGAAAACAGGTCAGGGACCAGTTTGTTACCTCTACTGCATTTCATTTCTCTCTATGAAGATCCTTTTTGACACTTTTTATGTTTTGTGTTTAACCTTGTGCTCCTCCAGGCTGCAGTTTGAAGCCAGAAACCAAAAGAAGGAGGCAAAGGAGATGGCGGTAATTGAGGCGATGAAGAGGAGGGAGCAGCAGGACCAGAGTGAAGCTGCAGCCCAGGCTGCCCACTAGTGAGAACTTAGACCTGCTTCTGTGTCCAACTGACTCATCACAATACACACAGTTTTACAGAGGATGGACTCAACTGATTCAGAACAGACGGTCCATGTCGTCCTTAAATGGGCCTTGACGAGTGAAACAGCCTCAGGGGGCCAGTGAGTCTTCAGACAGTGTGTCATAAATGCTGCTGGGTTAGCTTTCTTATGTCTTCAACCAACTACTCCTGCCTAATGGCATTAGATTAGATTTGCCTTGACAAAACACAAACAGTCCAAACAGGTAACATGTTCTAGGTTTTAACCTACAAAATCCCTTTAAAGACCTAATACTTTGTTTGGCCACCTGGCTCTTCTGTATTTATTTTGTTTTTTCATAACTGATTTCAGTCAGCAACGAGTTCCAGACATGATTTAAGACAACCACTTTGGTCCAGTCCATTTTAAAGTCCCAGTTTTACATTCGCGTTTGTAAAACTGGTAAAAGAAATGGATAAATTTACCAGAATTTTAGCAAATCCTCAAAAAATTTGATGTCTTTTTAATGTGATCTTAAACAGAATCTCAGGAAGTTTTCATTTTTTAATTTAGAAAGATGAATTTGTTTGAAGATGAAATGTTTCAGTCCAAATGAATTTTTAACCTACATTTAACCTTTCCTAGGCAAGTTACAGCTATTTTTTAAAATATTTCCCCAGTCATTTTTTAGTGACAAACAATTGTGTCCTATTTACTTAACATCTGTTTTCACAATGTAGATGTGTACAAAGATGTTCAGACCAAGCATAGAAAAGTTATTCAATCATAACAGGATATTGAAGCAAAAGTGACTTTTACTGTTCAACAATATTAAGACCAACAAAAAAGGCATGAAAAGCATCTCAAAGCAAATATAGTATATACGCAAAAAAAAATACAAATATCGATAAATTATCATTGATCTTCACAAAGGAAGTACAAAATGAGATACAAACAGGAGCAGCAGGAAAAGTATGTGAATGACAGTTGCAGTTTAAAAGTTGACAGTAGCAGTTTAAAAGTTTTAAAATATTTTTGATTAATTGCATTTTTTTAGCTGGCACCCGTTTAGGTCTTTGAGTGTTAATGTCATTGTGACATTAGACCAGTTTGATCAGGTCTAAGCCCTCAGTTATAATATGAGATTTTTTTTTTTTTTTTACTGAAACTGCTAAAGAAGAAGCACCTGTTGTAAACACAGACCACTCACACTGTGTGTTCATGGCTGTTTAATTCAGCTGTATCATTTTCCAGGTTCTGCTGTTTCAGGCTGATTTTCTTCTTCTCAGCTGCCTCTGAGGTGCTGAATTCAGACAAATGCAGCTTCCCTCCTCTCATGGGCTTTTAGTTATTTTGTTTTTTAGGCCCAACCCATCTTTTTTAGCCTAAAGTGAGTTCACTCCCCTCTGACACTCTGCCTTTCCATTATGCTTTATATCCCGTAATAAATTCTGATTGTAAGCAGAGAGAGACTGAGCAGTTGCAGCCGTCTTGATCACTGCACTACACTATTTTGAACTCTAATGAAATAGTGGGTCTTGCACATTTCAAGTCCTCGTCCAGTTGCTCTCTCCCATTTCATCTTCTTACAGTTCTCATGCTTTAGTTCAGTGTTAGACTGTCAAGTAACTGAGGCTGCTTTACACAGTTTGTTGGCGTTCGTTTGCTGTCTGCTGAAGTGTGAAATGTTTGAAATATATGAATGTGAAAATAATTGTTAAATTAATACAAGACAGACATAACTTGTCAGGCCTACAAAGTGTTCACTGTTCTAACAATCATTCTAAAGTTTCTTCCATACTGAATTATAAACATCATCTGGTTAAAATATTCTTGCATCACTTTATTTGTGACAGACAGATGTGTGAGTTCTGGTAAATGACGATCTGACTATAAATCTATGCATTTAATAGCTGAAGAACCAACGCAAACTTTGTAAAAACTATAAAATATTGACTCCATTGTGCCTTGAAGTTGCTAAAGTCTCATACAGGCTGGAGATGTATAACATAATGTATTGGTCTTTTTTTTTAATGTATGGCCAAATGGTGCATTGCTTAAATGTGGGTGTTGCGAGGACTTGTAAGGAGGCATTATCTCCATTCCTTTCATACAGGAGGGTCCAGTGTATCCTGTTTAACATGCTAGCTAGGCTGCAACTTCTGGGCTCCCTTACACTGACAGCTTCTGTCTCTGTCTGTAAAGCTTGTGGGGTCCATGCGACCTGGTGGCTCTTCATGTTGCATTTGATGCAACTCTGCGTCCTGAACTTCCTGTATGTCTGATCTTCACTCTCCAGAGGGGGAGATGTGTGTCACTGCCTATGCTCATCGCAGGCAGCTTTATCTGGTGATGGTCTCTGTCCCTTCAGCCTTTGTTTAGTTTTTGTTGAAGTGTGACTATTTACAAATTGTAGTGGGTTGTGGGTAAAACAGAAACTCAGTTAACTTTTTCTTATTCTCTTAAGTGATGTCTCCCCTGTGACGTCCTGCATTTTTACATGCTCTTTCCAACTCATCCAGGAAATCTTTCTCTCCTCTTCTACCCTTCTCTCAGGAGAAGCTACCAACTTGAATGAGTAAGCCACAAGACAACAGCACCCCATTGTGTGTTATCAGTAGGTCCATGTTTGTCTTAGATGAACAATCCTACAACAACCACTGTGCTAAAGGAAATAGCAAAGGAATCACTGGAGCACCTTTTGTTTGCATTCAGAGAAAGCCGCCACTTTAATACTTCCATATCTCTTCACTTAGTTAGCATCCTTCCTGAACAAAGATGACTCAACACAAATCTGTGACGACACTGTAGCTTTTCATCATAGCCTGTGGAAATCCTACTTTCTCTGTATAAGCAAATGATCAACCACGAGAAAGCATATTTGACATCAAATAGATTGAGGGAAAAAAATATGTATAACAGTTGACTGGTTTGAGGCAGAATTTAGTTTCATCTGTAAGTTTTTCTTTCCTTACAGACACTCAACCAAAAAACAAACTCCAAAAACAGACTCTCTACTGTAAGTGCCCATAGCTTAATTTGGCATCAAAGTCTCAAGGGGCATTTGGAAGTAATTAATTTGCTGGAGGGAGACAGAGTGTGTGTGTGTGTGTGTGTGTGTGTGTGTGTGTGCGTGTGTGTGTGAGTGAGTGACAAGTGGATGGAATGCACTCCTGCCTCATACTTCCACAGCACACACACACAACACAGGGTCCTCCTCCCATCTGAGATCAGCCTTTTTTTGAAGTTTCTCCTGCAGCTCAAACCAAATGAGGAGGCAGCAGTGGACTTAAGAACAAGCTGTAACTGTATTTGTGTCTGTAAAAAATGCAGATACTGCACTATACCTCTGTGTAGTCTTTTGGAAATGCTCGGAGAAAAGTTTGTCATCCACGAACAAAACGCTGTTTTTTTTTTAGTTCTCTCTTTTATAGGAATTAAATGCGTCTTCCTTTGCTGTGTTTGTTTGTCCATCTGCTCATATTTAAGCTGAAATCAATATAATAAATGGTATCAAATGAGGGAACATTTCAGTAAAACACCTATAATAATGTCAATACTTAACTACAGTTGACTACAGGTTGACCAAGCAAAAATGGTGAGGCATGTTGAATAAATGCAGCACCGTTCACCTCATTTCTGTCCTGTCATGGTTCCCTTCAAACACACACCAGTTAGGTGTCATGGCTGGTATGATCCAAGATTGTCTTTCGTATTATATAATGTGTTAAAGTGGACAGAAATATTTCAAACTATGATACAGTGATAGCAGCATTATTTTTTATCTAATTAAAACAAATGTCAGATGCCAGTCTCAATCTCGTTTAGACAGTGTCATGTGAAGCAAAAAATGAATCTACAAGTTTAACATTTTCCTGCCAAGGACTGACTGGTGGTTTGAGCTCAGAAGTGACAGGTAAGAATCTCATTTTGCTGCTATGATCAAGACATTTTACAGCCCCAATTCCACAAAAGTTAGGATGCTTCTGTGAAGTGGGGAAAAAACAATGCAATCATTTGTGGATTAACTTTGTTTACAGACAACAGTTTATGAAGTGTTACCATCTTTTCTATAATCAAGTGTTTCATAAAGTGGTGAACCTCCCCCTGTCTTTCCTTTTGATCGTCTAAGCCTTTCGAAGATGCTCTGCTCACATGCAAATCACCTGTAACAAATGAACCTGTTTACCTGAGGAATATTCCAAATGGGTGTTTATGGAGAATACTAAAACTTTCCATCCTAAGATGTTCTCTTTCCCAACTTGACACTTCTATTAAATGTGTTATATCATAAAAATTCTGACAACTGTTGAGGTTTCATCAAAAGCCAGGACAGATCTGTAATTAACGCTATAAACTAAACTTAAGTGATGCAATCAGTTTCTCTTTTGACAAGAATATGGACAAGAAGTCTTAAAAGTGCTCCAAACAAATGCAGATTAAAACACACACAGACAACTGGATGAAGTCCTCTTAAACACAGCAATAAATGGCAACACTTTATTCCAACAATCTGTATTAACTATGCATTAGATTTTTACTCCATGAAAAACAGCCATTCAGCAATCTGTTTTCCAACTGGAATCAAACACCTTGGCAATGAAATATTCACTGTTAACTCACTCTTTTTTTTTTTCTTTTTTGGACTGTTTTAAAACCTTGTCAAGTGCAGGATTCCTCCATGATGCATTAAGTCAGCCACAGCCACAAGGATGAGTTTTCTCAAAGCCCAGCAGAGATCTAAGTGCTTTACTCCAGTCTGTGAGCAACTCATCATTCATCCGTCCTTGACAGTCCTCACATCTAGACAGCTGCACTTTTATTTCTTACCTGTGTGGGACACAACACACACAACAATTAATACTCCAAACATTCATCAAAGATTACAAATTAGAAGCACTGTTACAGTTTTTAACAATCCTTCCCAATGTTGCAGAATAAGTCGACCTTTTTGAGAAAAACTGAGGATACTGATTTAAAGTTTGAGTCAGTCCAATAAATAGCTCTAACTGTACAAGACCAACAAAAACAGTCCAGCACATAACATCTCATAATTTAACACTTTGGTGTTTGTACGGTTTAAACTAACAAGATAAAGGGTTTCAAATAGTGCCAGTGCATGTTTTTCTAACCTATAGACAGAGCCAGCCATGCTGCGTCCTTCAGTTCCCAGTCTTTAGCTGTACTGTCATGAACTTAAAATACTTGACTTAAATACATGAGCATGTTATCCCTCCTCTCATGCAATTCTCCACTAGAAAGTGAATAAGCACTTTTTCTCCAAGTAAATTAAGATAAAATATACAGTTAAATATAAAATATGTTAAACGACAACAGCTGTAAACATTGGATATGCACAGTAAATCAGTCAAAAACAAGCACTATATCATCCAGAGGTAGTTGTTTTTTAAAACACCCCTTGCAACATGTGACATATTATAACTCTTGTCAACACAGCAACAACACAATACAGATTGTCATGATGCAGGGAGGAGCAGAAAGCTTTTATTGAAAAGATAAAGAGCTTTTTTGGTGTGCCAGAAAGTCACCAGATGGCTAAAGACTGGAAGTGTGGCAGCTTTAAATTCATTCCTCCCAGATGCCTCACAACACTCTGCTGTGTCATCTCGACAGGTATCAGAGATGGAAAAACACTCAGGATGGAGTCTGTGTGTGTGTTTGCGTGTGTGAATATGTTTTACTGTCCTTTGTGCTGTGGCATTCCACACATGGAGTCTATAACACAGATTCAGCCCCACCCCTTTTCTTTTAACTTTCCTCATGAAAGAGAAAGCAGCCACAACTTTCTTAAAAAGACACACATGGACACACACAGATCATCCCAAAATAAAGCGCACACAAAAACACAAACAAGACAAAAGAAAGAGAGAAAAAGGAAAATTATTCTACACAAAAACATCAATACAGCGACCACCAGAAACACCACAATAGAACAACTGAAAAGGGCCGTTCTTGGAGAGACCGCAGGGGCTCATGCTGTGTGATGTGGCCCAGCAGCAGGCTCTCTCCCTGGGCTCTGAGTGTCTGTAGTGGTCTCCTGGGCTGGAGGGCGGTGACCATCCTGCTCTAATTGGTTCATCCTACATGCATCCTTATCTTCTGAGTCATGAGGAATTCTGCTTTCAAAGGGGTCGTTTCCTATTGACTGTGGTGTTAGGGTTTGTGTGCATGTTTGTTTATGTGTGTGTTCTATGACTGATCTTTCTCTACAGGAAATAAAGGAAGTGATCCCCTGGGAGGACGGCTGGAGGGGTGTAAAAAGGGTTTCTGTGTTGGGATGCCTCTTCGGTCAGTTCACATGATCTATGGTGTGTTTGCTTGTTTAGTTTTATCAGTTTGGACTGGTGTAAAAGTCGTCTTCTGCTGAGTTATCAACTGGTCTGAGACTGCCTGAGAAGAAAAGTGCATTAACCACAGTAGATATACTGTGGCAGTAGATATACCTTTTAATAACCCATTAAAATGTTGGGAACTTTTTTCTTATCAGGGACAACTGAGATATATCTCGCTAACTTCAGTACACCAGATGAAATGCTTCTCTTTGGAGAGGCATGTGTTGTTTGATGGTAGTTATGAAGATGTTGCTTCTGAATACTGGTTTTCTAGAATTGGGTCAGTTAGCCTTGAGCAGAATGGAGTCTTTAGAACAGTCAATTTGAGAGGTACAGCAGTAGGTAGTCCCAAGCAGTGACGCAAACCGGCTTTTATAAGACTGTTTTGCTGCCACGGAGGAAATAAGTTCCTGACAAGTGAAAAGATCTCCTGCCAGGAAATGGACCGGGGACTGCATCATCTGCCAAACAGCCAAGTATGACCAGTGTCACAGAATGTAATGATGTGGAGTTCAAAAAGGACAGTCCGAAAAACAGCCAGAGGAAATCACTCTGTCTCCTTCAAGACTCTGACAAGAGAGTTTGAGTAAGTGATTGATGGACAAGCAAAGCAAATGTTATGTAATGCCTAATGGATGTATTATGTTTTACTCTTTTCTAAAATAGCCGCTGAATTACAGGAGGTGGGGGTTCTCTTGTACTCAGGACTTTTTATGGACCAATATGGAAGACCAATACAATAATGCAAGATCTTTTTGTAACCATGGTAACACCTGGGTGCATAAGAACAGGATGAATACTGGATGCTCTGCTTTACTTCCTGAGCCACCGTTACCTCATCACTTCGACATATGAGGTGCAGTTACTGTCTTAACTAGAGAAGATATTTTCCTAATTTCTTGTTGAGCTTGTTTTGACACTAGACAAAAAAAAAATGCACACTAAGTTTGGTAAAGTGTGACACGACCTGCTGCCGGTCCGTGTGGTGCCTTCAGTAAGTTACCCGTCAATCCATGTGGTGTTATTTACAGCTGATGGTTTGTTTAGAAAAAGCCAGAGTGAACATGAACCAGATCAGAGCTAAATGCTAACAACAAATCTTTTTTTTTTTTCTGGTCCAGACAAAATGAATATATCTACAGATATGAAAATGACTGAAAGGATTTTTTTTTTAGTGTTTGTGCTCTACATCCTGTTCCAAACTCACCTGGAAGCTTGAGCCATTTGGGCACCTTGCCCGGGTCAGATCTGGTAGGTTTAGGAGCCTGGGTGTGTGGAAACGGGTCCTGTGTGGACCCACTGGTGTCAACCCTCAGCTCTGGAGAAGGTGGCAGTTCTTCAGAGCTCCCGGAGCTGGAGGTGGGTACTGGAGAGTGCAGCATGCAGCTGAGGCAAGATGAGAACAAAAGGTGTAAAACTTAAAAAATGTGTCAACAGGAAAGATGCTTTCAATAAAGCAGCACTTGTTATTTTGTTATTTGTTGTTGGGTTTTCTTTTTTGAACAGCACTGGTTGCATGTGGATCTGTGGCAGAAGTTTAACAACTGAGTGAGACTGAGATCTGAAACAGAAGAGGAGTGATGACCTTGTTAAAGAAGCAACTTCCAACAGCCGGTGGTCACTTTGGGGAAACAGGGTCTATCTTTAGAAGGACTGGAAAATGGTTTATGTGTGTGAGTATGTTTATGTGTGTGCATGTGTGGAGGAAATGAGGGCGCATGGAGGCACCTGCTGTTCAGGCAGAACCTCAAAGGGATTCCAATGATGACAGCTTTGTGACAGGAAAATAGGCTGGTTGCCGCGGGATACAAGTGCATATGCACACCCAAATGCACGCATGGCAAGGCACACAATTAAACACACACAAACACACAAGTATTCACACACGTATTCACACACACACACACACACACACACACACACACACACACACCCACTCACACAAACACAAACACTCGCTCATTCACTCACTCAAACACAAACACAAACACACACAAACACTAACACACGTACCTTGCAATGGATTTATTTGCTTGCATGGCTGAAACAGAGGATTCAAGCAGTTCCCTCTTTAAGTAAAAATCTGTGAAGGTAACAGACACACCCACATGCACAGTCACACAATGTTGACTATTGTTTTGTCATATTACATTCCTTAATAATACACCAGTATCTAAATTCACAATCAGCATATGAAAGGAAAGAGCCGAAAAAACAAAAACCTGTCTTAACATCAGAGCCAAAGTACACCAGTGCACCAGGAAACAGGTCGGCCTGTAAACAGAGAGAGAGGGAGAGAAGGAGAGAGAGAGAGAGAGAGAGAGAGAGAGAGAGAGAGAGAGAGAGAGACGATGGGTTGTGAACAGAAGCAATCAAAATGTTTGGCACACAAGTCAATTACTGCAAAACATGGAAAAAGCTAAACAAAACTGCCTCCAGCTACACGCAAACCAAGTGCCGCCACCACATCCAAGCCAAAGTCAAGTTCATTTTTGATGATGATTCATTGCTCATGGATCTAAACCAGTAACCGTTGTTCTTTGAAGCAGACCACAAAATGAGCTCCAATCAAATGATTAGTGAAAACACTTTCACCCCTGAAGCACAACACTCCTCTCTGGTAAAAGTCTTAATGGTTATAATGGACCGGTGGCAGGCAAATATTATCAACCATACAATTATGAGGTAGAAACGCAGACAGGCAGGCAGGCAGGCGGAGAGAGCACATGTCTGTGTGTCTAATAGAAAGTAGACAAACAGAAGGAGTTTAAAAAAAAATGAGTCAATTCATTCATTTCATTGCATTTTCACATTTACAGAAACAGATGAGCTACACATGTATGCAAAAGTACACAGCTGGTGGTCATCATGTGGCCACAAACCACCAACAGAGACAAACCCTAACTTTACTCTCAGCGAGAAATACAAGTAACATCTGCTTTTATCCTGTTAATTGCTGTGGATAATATTCTAAAATGCCTAACTTATTCAAGAGGAAAATGACGCTTTGTGTTGTAAACTACATATTAAACATGAGGGGTGATTAGTAAATTGATAGCCTAAGGTAGAAAAGTCAGTTATACAGCTCTCGCTAATATATGTGCAGTTCAACTCTTCTAGTGATTGTGCTAAAAGTTTGAAATCACAGCTTGGAGAAGACGTGTGAAGCTGAACTCAAAAACTGCAGTGAGAGATAAATGCACAAAAAGCTGGTCTTGTCATTTCCTCAGTCAGTGCTTACTTACATCCTACAAATACTCTAAAAAGAAAAATGCAAAAAGTTCTTCACTTCAATCTTTCTATTTAACTCATTTCCTTCTTCACTGGGCAACAACCTTATAAATCAGCCCTAATATATGTGAAACAAAAAGCAGACTTTATTTGTCCTGTTATTCAGCAGTGGTTCATCAATCTTTAAAGAAGTATTATTTTATTACTAAAACAAAAAACAATTAAAGTTGTAAAAATCACAGTTTGCCTCAGAGATAACATAGATAAGGGTGATAAGGGTGAAAAATTCAGATTGGAATTAAATCATAACTGTCACATAACACAGAGTTTAATATGTCTTATTTTTTCCCCTTTTTGTTTCAATACAGAGAGGCATCTCCACCTAAGTCCACTGAATATTTTTTTTTTATTCTCCCCCGATACCTTTTTAATAACCTTATCATGGATTTGTTTATTTAGTTTTTACTAAAGTTGTGTGTGTGATCTCAATTTATATTCTTACACAACTTCATACCTTTTGATCAGTGTCAGTACAGGCTGGGAGTTGGATACGATGTACTGACGCTGTGTATGGTTGAATTGTTTTAAGGTTGTTTTTTTTTTTTTTTGCAACGGCTCTCTCATTGTCTTGAATATCAAGTGAATCCGCATTTCAATTCTCCCAATCAGTCATCCTCTGCTCTTCCAGAACATAATAATAAAAGAGAGACAGACAGACTCTTCACAGACATGACACACAGTTTAGCCCAGATTGTGCCGACATTACAATTTTGCATAGTAATACTTCTGATTTTTTCTATAATCACAACTGCATCCAAGTTAAAAGACTTTTAACACACAGATGCATGA
>JAPZDV010000020.1:20151191-20164257 GCA_029814665.1 Acanthurus lineatus | reverse complement strand
TGTTCAAACAGATGAAGATCATCCACAGTAATTGATTCACCAATCAAGAACTCAACAGTTTAAATGTTTGACACACACACACACACACACACACACACACACACACACACACACACACACACAAACACACACACACACGTACACATATGATCAGACTACAGCTTGGTTTCAGCATAGTTTAGTTTGAAGTAAGAACAGAGGAGGTGAAGGGATGAGTTTACGCTGCAGGCACTGCTAAAATGAAAGTTTGATGACATTAAAGATGAGGCAGAAGTGATTGAGGTGAACAGGAGATGAGATGGAGGAGGGGATGAGTAGTTCCTGTGGGGGGCTAAGAATTCTCACGATAGCGGGGTCAGATCCAAGTTGGTATGCAGCGGTTTGTGTGGTGGCTCCAATCTGCTCTTTCTTCTCTGTGAGTGTGTCTGTGTGTGTTTGGTATGAGTGACTGAAAGCCAAATTCCTGCTTGTATTAGGAGTTTCAGGTGTGTGGTGGAAGAGGAGATGGAAATGGTTCAGCACACACATATACACATGTTTCACACCATCAGCTTGTTTAAACTGAATATTTGTTGCCTCCTTTGACCTCTTCCCATACTCTTACTCTCCTCTGTCTGCCTCCCTTTCACCTTCTCTTTTCTGCATCTTTTCCTCTTTTTCTTTATCCACCTCCTCCTTTCTTTTGTGCACATGCATAATGAGTATCTGATGACAGAAGAGGCCTCTCTCCAACTACAACACGCCTCAGATACCTGCTCTCTAATAACAACCTTGTGATAACAAAGTTCATAGATGAAGATGATGCATTTTGACCAACCTCAGTGCAACTCACACTCTTATATTTTTTGTGAAATAGACTGTAAAACTCAAATGAGGCTGCTGGAGAGCTATATTACCCAGAGGCGATGGTGTGTATGTGCAACAGATATTATCAATGTCCTGGAAAAATGCAAAACACTGTCATAATTTGTCAAAGCTTTGGCAGTAGCTCATTGGTCTGGATCATGCACTCTTGAGCCAATATGACATTAAGGCCCCAGTTGTTTGTACAGGCAGCTGGGATGTTTGAATGCATTCCTTGATATTAAAGACGCCTTAGCTCCGTCTCTGCTCGCCTCTGTCCTTCTGCTGCCTCTTGGGTCTCATTATAGTAAATTTATCTACAGTTCACTCCTGTCAACATACACATCAGACTTGCTGTTATTGGATTGTACTTAAGAAAGAAAGCTAAACCTTGAGTGGGTCAATTTATGCTTTTGATAGTTTAAGCAGGGCTGGAAATCAAACCTGGACACCTTTTTGGTAATGAATTGTGCATCAACAACTGCCAAGTACAAAAAGTTGGCATGTCTTTTCTAATTCATAGGTACATTAACTTTGTCTTTAATCATAATATTTATTACTTAAACGCATATTTGAATAGATGTAGACTTTTTTCAGTTTAGGCAAAGTTTTAGAACTTAGGCTTTTTTCTTTTAAAAAATGATGATTTTGATAATTAAACTCAAATAAATTTATTAAGAGAACTAATTTTTTTGACATTTCTGCTCAAACTCTTGTGCTATTGTGCCTTTTTTCTCAAACTAGCCAACAGCCATGCTAGCAACTCTGTGAGGGTGTAATAAATGAGCCAAATGCTACTATTAGCTTGCTAACATTCTCTCAATAACAATTCTTAGAGGTAATCATTAAAGTAGTGGTACTTATGTATCCATGCAGTTATTCACTTTAGTACACCGAATGCTTGTTTAAATGTAAAGGTAATCCATTCAAAATTTGTTGAGATGTCTCATTCTGGAGCAAAGAAGTCGACTGACAGACAGATTTAAGCATGGCTTAAACTTAAATGCTACTAATTTATTCCACATTTTTATTGTTCAGAAAGGTCTAACCCTAACCCCGCATCTCTTTAAAATAGTTACTTATAAAAAATGATTGAAACAAGTAAAAAAAGAAGCATGAAACAAACACTGTCATAGTTAAGAGCAGAACCTGCTCTTCCCTGCTTTATATGCATGTTAGATTTCAGGACCTTTTCATGTTGCATTTATACAACTATGTAATCAGCATGCAGAAATATTTTACATGTGCAAGCATGCAGACATGCATCAGCACAAGTTTTAATGCCAGTTGTTAAATATCTTTTGTTGTCTCTCTGGTCCGTTGGCTTTGCCTTTGTTCTCAGGTGACGCCCTTTTTTCAAGTGGAGAAATGACACTAACCCACAAACCTGCCCTTCCCTTCCCTTCCCTTCCCTTCCCTGACCATTCCCAGCCTCCCACAGCAAACACAGGCACACCCTCCACCACACACACACAAGCACACACACTCTTACATATACTTATATGAGCTCATCATTCTTTATCGGTTTTGTGTGCACATTGTTTTCTACTATCTTTAACAAGTATTCTGTGTGTCCACCAGTGCGGTAGCAAACATCTCCACCCCCCTTGAACCAGGCCTCTGCTCCTTGCTATCCCTTCTCTCAGATCTCCCCTTAAGGCACTGAAAGATAACCACATCCCTTTATATTTCTGTCTGGCTTTCTGTGGCCCTGCTAGTCAGATTCGTATTGCATTAGGAGGATGACAGGACAGCTTGTTTGAGAGGAATAAGGGGAGGAATGTTAGGAAAGGGGCTCCTCTTTGTCTCATCCCTCCTTTATTTGCAGCCCAAGGCTGTGGTGTTGTTTTTTCTGTGGATAGTGTGCTGGACTAAGATTTCTCCCTTCATTCACTTCCAATACTCACAGCTCTATGTCAACGAAAGTAATGTTTTGTATGTGAGTGTGGTTGTGTCTGCCTGTGTTACATTTATAAACTAAATTTATATCCTTTAGCCTTGAAGCCTCTTTGTTGATTCAGGTGTTTGTATGAATATTTTTCTTGTCTTATAAAATGAAATGAATCTGGGAGCATTGCACCTAGAAAGGCTTTGAGGTTTTAGTTTGTGAAACCAAGAGAACTTCAAGCTTACTTAAACACACGCACGGTTAGTTACATATTATTATCAGAACAGTCTGTGTGGTTAATGATTAAATCAGGCCAGCACCAGTTCAGCCACATTTTTTGTTGTTGTGTTTTTGTAACAATGATTAAACACAAGACAGCTACTAATGGCTGCTGCTTTTCAGTGTCGGGGCAACTGAACCAAACAGCACGCTGAACAAGAACAATAGTTCAGTGTATCTGAGTGGATTTAGAGATTAAATGTTGTAATGGGAGTTGTAATATCTCCATTGACGTGCGGAACAGCACAGTTCCCACAATGCTTTAGAGCGCCGTCGTGTTAGTGGTAAGAGTATTAACAGGCAGCAGGAAACAAGGGTTAGAAAGGTGTGTGAGATTTTCTGTCTGTTGGACTTCCTGACTGTCCCATACAAACACACACACACTTGTGAAAACACGGTGTGTTTGTACCCTATGCTTTTCCAGAGAGGTAACGGCATGTGATAGTGGAGTCAGATTACCATGCAATGGCACACCTCATGCTTCAGGTTGTGTGTTTTTGTGTGAGTCTGTGTGTGGGTGTGTGTGTGTGTGGGGGGGGGATACTTATATATTCCGTGACCTTATATTTATATTTGTAAAGGACATTTTTGTCTTTAAACCAGCATTACGAGGACCTATCTGGGTTGTGAGGACATTTAAGTCAGTCTTCACAACTTGAAAGGACTGTTTAAGAGTGCAGACATAGTTTAAGGGTTAAGTATTAGACATTTAGGCATGATGCTTGAGGTTAGCTTAAGGGACGAGGAAATGCATTACGTCAATGAGGGTTCTCACAAGGACAGAAAGACAAATGTTTGTGTATGTGCCAGCATTCATCAGTGAAAAAAATGTAAAAACAGCACAGAGTTTGACTGTTTGGGGTAATTTAGCAGTTAAGAATAAAGTTTGTTCATGTGCAACCAGCTGATTGATCAGATGATTAAAAAATGTTACTAAAAGTGTATTTGGGAAAACAGCAGGGACGCTCTACACACAAAGTGCCTGATGTTTTTAGTCATTGCCTTCCTCTGTGTCTCCCAGCACTTAACCAAAGCGAACCTTGAGTCAGAGAGGAAGAAATGGAAATAATTGATAAGGAGGACAAAGGTGGAGGGAGAGAGGGAGGAAGGAAAGGAAGGAAGAATAAACCATCTGAGGACACAAGAGACATGGAAACTGGATCAAAGACATGAGAGGGACACAAATTCTAATTCTTCCAGCAGGGGGAGAGATTAGCAGCAACACCTGAAGAGTGGAAGTCACTTTTATAAATCCAATTAATGCAACCTTGCAAGTGCTTATCAAGCTCAAATGTAGATGAGTTTGTCAAAAAAAAATTCAACTTGAGGATAATTTTAGGGAGTGGAATAGTGGAACAACTTAAACGTTGCCCACTACAATATTACAATATTACACTGTTTGTATTCTTGAGATCTCACTGCTGTATGTTTAGTGTATTTTCTTCCTTATAAAACACAGAAACACTTTTATATCATACGCCCAGTTAAATAATGTGTTGTATGTGATAAACCCTTAAAGCTCCCACACAGTTTTCACTTACGATGAGTGATTACCTTTGTCCTGGTAGTTCTGTTGCACCCATAAGGGCGAGACAACTTTACTTGTTATCTTTTTTATTGGTCAGGAGTTTTGTTACATCATAATTTCACCCAGCGACAACTTAAACAAAGAGCCTGGATAATTAAAAATATTTGTGTGGGCATTCAGTCTCCATAAGTGTGGTAGCTTTTTTTTAGACAATGTTATCCAGTTTTTAAAAAATACTTACAGAAACTTAACTGTGAATGTGAAAATGAGTACTTAGCTTTTGAAAGGTGAAGGTTAGCTGCAGGTGGTAGCCGCATGTTTACTGTCCAGACATAAAAGCAGCTGTACAGAAAAGACAAGGAGTCTTGATGTCACTGTGGGCTTGCAATAAAAACATTACATCAATTGTGAATATCATTGCCTGCATACTTGTATATGGGCATGCATGTGCACCCTCAGGTGCCCTGAGATGCAAACAAAATGAGGACCTTCATATGAATTGCTCTATGGTGCCACTATTTGTCAAAAAACTTTAGAGGTGCCTTTGAGTACAGGCACCTTTCGCCAAATGTACAAAAATCATATTTCAGTAGCTTACATAAGAAACTGTCATGTGATGTCATTAGTGCCCACAAGCTTGCAAAACATATTACTGAGTCAGTGAGTCGTTTAGAAGTCACACATTAGAAACAGAGCATGTTTAAAACTAATTTACACCACTTTGATCAAGACCTGATATAGTAATAATTTGTAAACATTGATGTTCTCTCGGACTTAAAAAAAGAAGAGGGTTTCTGGTTATCATGGAAAGGGCTGAAAAATTTCTGTTAGTAAAAATTTTGTGCAACTTTTATTTTGTCAAGCAACTAAATAAATAAACAAACATCTTGAGTTCTCTATCGTAAATCAGCCTCCGCATCCGTCCATGATCATTGTGATTATGTTAGCATGTGGACGTTGGCATTAACCATAGAGCCTCCTCTGAAGTTCAACCACTTAGAGCTGCTGTCATGGTTGTAGACTCTCACTTCATCTGTCTCTCTACTCATGCAGTTTTACCATAAATACTTAAAAGCTTTTAAACTAAATGGTTACTGCCCAACAAAGGGCTCCCGAAAAAAAGGGTGTCAGTGTGACAGCTGATCAGTTTTTCCCATGTCGAATATGTAAAGTAGTGGACAAGACTAATGTTTATGACTAATGTTTTAGAGTTTTTTGTTTGTCTCACCAGGTTTGAAAAATTCTATAATCTGTTCTGTGATGTTCAAATATTAGCACAGTCTGCTCTTCTGCACAAAATTGTAAACCTGGCAAAGTGAAAGAGTCAGTGTGTTTTGGGTGCTGCAAGGTGGAGCTGTGAGAAAGATGTAAGGTTGTCGTTTTTGCTTGGTTTTATCATTTTTCTCCCGAGCACAAGAACATAGAGTTTCCCAGATGATGAGCAGCTGCACTTCTCAAACCTCAAGACTGCTTTCACCTGTATATTTCCCAACTGCCTGATTTTAGTGATGTTAATGTTCATGAAAATGCACCATAAAGATACAGTATCCAGTTTATTGTTCTTTGGACTGAAAGAAAGTGTTATCATATTGAAATCACATATCAGAGCAGATGACAGTGATGGTGAGGTGGAGGGAGACAAAGCAGCTTATTTCTGACACAAATCAATGCAGTGCTGTCGGCAAAGATTGCCCAGAAACAGACTTATTTGTCCCTAATGCCGTGGTGTCAGCAGTAGTAGGATCACCTCACTGGGTTATCTCACCTCACACATTTCACCAGGAGAGCAACACATCCAGATCTGGACACTGAAACACACAGAGAGAAGAACGACCAGACTGTGATAGAATCGTGATGGAATGTGAGGCTTATCTTTAGTTGGCAGCAGAGTGTAACACACACTCACAGACACGGTTCCCAGCTCTCTGCAGGATTCTCTGTGCTCATCACTCAAGGCTCAAGTTTTCCAAGCACTAAAACAGAGTTATGATTTTACTTTATGTGATGTCCACAGGCTATATAGCTGGTCCAGAGGGTGTAATGGATGCAAACACACACAATATGCTCCACATAAACGTGCATGTATGTGCACATGGGGCCTATGCCAGCAAGCTTAAATTTGATTATTAAAAACAATTTTAAGGCCCACAGTGGAATCGTCAGTGTCTCATTTGGCTCATTATTGCTCATTTTAAATATTCATCCTGTGCTTATGTCAAATTAAACCCACAATAAAAGCTAAAGCCACAACGGATCATGTTTGGAAGCATCTAAGGCATCTTAAAGCTGCACTCATCATTATTTTTATATGAACAATGTCTCAAAGTAGTGTATTATGTGAAAGAGGTCCTTTACATTGAGGAACCCATAGTGGATTATTTCCTTTAGCTGCACAGGATGGCCATTTTCAACAAAATAGTTGAAATAAACCAAGAATTCACTACCAGCTTTTCACTAGACAAAAAACAAAAACTAGCTGGGAACATTCTGCAGCTAATGAGCCAAAAGCCTCCCTCCAGAGTTAGTGGAGACTAAATAAAAGTGAATAATAGACTGACATTCATCAAATGGTCAGCAATATGAATAAATGCTAACGCTTTTTGTTTTGTTGTGATGTGTAAATAGGAGACAAGTTTGCTATGCTGACTTTGTTTGGTGATGAGATGTCAATAGTGTGCTTAAAGCCTATTCTGCGGCATATTTAATATGCAGACATGAGACGGATATGATTTTCTCATCTGTCTCTGCAAAAAAGCACATTTCTAATTCTCTATGGATTATTTCTTAAAGTTTAAAAAGTAGGAACTCATATACTATATACATATATATGTGTGTGTGTGTGTGTGTGTGTGTGTGTGTGTGTATTTTTAAAAAAACTGTAGAGTCTGTTTTAATAGTATTTTGGTGTGATGTGTCATATCATGTGTCTGAATTTTTAATTCTGTTGCCGTGGCGCTCTTTGGCAGCCTGCAGTGCTGGATAACCTCTTGACCTCAATGAAGTTTGTCCTTCATGGCATGGGTGTGCTGCGGATCAACCTGGCTAACAGCAGGAACAAGGTAGCCTTCCTGTATGTCTCTATGTCATCATGTCCGTCTGCCTTTTCTAAAAGGTCTTTTTGTCTTTCTGTGAAGTGTTTTTCATCTCTAAAAGACTTTTCTACAGAACAATTTCTTTATTCTTTGTAGTTTTTCTTCTCATCCTGCTCCTCTTTTGTTCAAATTAAAGCTCTCTTCTATGCTTCAGGTTTTCCTGCACTGCACCCAGTTCTCCACTAGAGAGCAACATCTCAGCACTGCAGCCACAGCTACTGCTTATGACACACACACTCTCACACACACTCACACACACACATACATGTATTCAACAGTTAGTTTTATGAAAGAGAGCTGAAAGTTTGATTGTAGGTGGGTGGTTTGATTGTGAGCTTCAATTTGATTTTAACTTTACTGTCAGCTCATAACAATCCACCCACTCAGCACTTCCTGCTGGGAGATTATGACCACATTTCCTCCATTAGATGTCACTGGGGTGTGTTTGTCCATGTTTCCCATGTATTTGTATGCATGTTCATTAATTTGTGCATTTATACTGAATTTTCCTATAACTTTCCTAACATTCTATTTTTTCCATCTGGCCTCTGCTCCTCCCTGATCAGCCATCCATCCGTCCACATAACTGTCTCTGTCTTGTCTTGCAGGTCCACGCCCATTCTGTCCTGTCGTGTGGGCGGTGCTTTGACGAAGAACAGGTGCTGTTTCCCTTTGTCAGCCACGCCCTGTCCTGTCTGTGGGCTGACCAGGGGGTGAGGGCTGCGGTGGCCCGGGGATATGAGTATGAGCTCAATGACTCAGCGCTGTAGTGAGTACTCTTGCAGCTCGCACTCATGCTGTGCTGAGGAGATGCAGGGGTCTAATTAGCTGGATTTAGCAGCTGATGCTCCACCGTGTGCTATCTGTCACTAAAAATCAGAGTCTGATGAGTGGGAGAGGAAATATGGAGCCAAAGTAAACTGTAATTCCATGTGCCTTTATACAACAGCCTTAAGATACATGTGTGTTAGCTTTGTTTTTATTTTTGAGGTATGCATGCAAGACTAATGCAATGCGACACACAGAATTGGTTTAACACAGAGATGTAAAAGAATGTGATTACAGAGAATGTTTAAAAGTGTGCATGTTTGTAAAAAAGTCAAACGTACAGGCACAATAATTAAAATAAAAATGTGAGGATGAAGATTGAAAAAGTGTAGGGGGATGGCGTGTGTGATGAAGATGAAAAGACAGAGCTAGAACCCACCAGGAGGCCGTCTGTTCTCATCCTCTACCCCAGTGAGAAGCATCGGCTCTGGGGTTATTTACACCGACAGCCCCCACCCAGGCTCCCACTGAGAGCTACCGTTCATCACCATCACCCTCCACTTTTCTCAGACATACCAACACACATAAACAGGCCAAAAAGAAAACACACTTACTCACACACACTCATGTTTGCACACTATACTTATGAGGACCCTTAAAATACATTTTACAGACTCTAACCTTAATTTTATAGGGAAATTTCAGTTTAGTGCAACTTATTTTGGGCAGTAAGGCAATTATCCTTATCAGAAACAATAGGACTATATTCACAAAGTTGGTTGTTGCATGGCAACATTGCAAGAAAGAAATCAGACAGTGCTAGAAATGATGTGGATTTGGTCAAAATAATCTGATGTGTTTGATAATATTATTACTGCTTTGTTTGGTAGTTCTTGTTTCCATTAAGCTGTGATGTTGAGATGTTTTTGTCTCCCTAAAGCTAACTCCAACCTTTTATGCGCAAAAACTATTTTTTGGCCACTTGGGGGCAGCAGAAACAGGTGTGAACACAAAATTGCATATCACTATGTCAAGTTGGCAAACTTTTTCCTCAGCAGTTTTCTTTACATATCCAGCAGTTATGAAGTGACTGAAATGATCATAAAAACATCAGGTTTAGCACCTGTTTTTTTTCCCTGCTGTTTTCAGAGAAAAAGCTCTGATAAACCCACTGCACACTACCTGCTCAGCACCAAACAGTAGGCTGAGACAGAGAGTGAACATAGTGGAGGAATGAAAGGAGCAAATATTTCCCTCTGGAGTTATTGGCGACCATAAATAGAGCTCTAAGGAGAGTCACTATTAGCTCACATTCCTCTGATGGCCACAAAGATGACTTGAAATGAACGCCAATGTTGCTCTGTGTCAGCTGGAAGTGGAATAGGTAACTGTTAACCACTCATTTGTGATGATGTCAATGCTCAGTTTATGGTTTGCTCTTCTGTGCCTGAAAATACAAAAAAACACATCCTTTTTTTAAGAATTAATAATGATCAAAATGAACTCACTGGAAAAGTAACCCCTCTTAGGAAAAACTTAAAATGGTCCTCACAAGGACAGAAGTACAAAGCCAACCCTCGCATGTAGTTTAGTAACAGTGTGTGTGTGTGTCTTAAGCTGTAGGATGCATGTCGCTGTCCAAGAACCTGATTCAGGATGACTAGTTGAGAATGTCACAGTCAGTTCAGGTAGTTGGCGATGTCACTGTGTGTAAATCTGTGTGTGTTTGTGTGTTTGGGAAAAGATCACTCCTTGCTGAGTACATGCACACACATGATACAGTCGATTACACTAGCTGTGTTAGTAGCTAATCTGTGTTTGAAAGTCTAGCCTCAGTGTGTTATTATGGTAAACCAGAATGTGAATATTCATCGTAATGAGGTGCTGCGCCCCCTGGGGCTCCAGCCTTATCACTGCACACACTGCACCCTCTGCCACACGGCCACAACACACACAGTGTTTGAGTCTACAAACCTGCAACTGATACCTAATATTTATTCACTTTTGATGTCAAGTTTGTCTGCAGGTCATTAAATTTTCTTTCTCTTCTCTCTTCCCCATCATTTCTCTCTTCTGCATTTCACCTTTTTTCACCCTTCTTTTTCTCTCTCTCACTTTCCCTCCTTCTCCTCTTTCACATTTTGTAGTTTCTTTGAGAACATGACCCGCATCACTTCTCCAGATTACGTGCCCACAGAGACAGATGTTCTGCGAGTACGACTGAGGACAACAGGCGTGATAGAGACCCAATTCAAGGTCAACCACCTTATTTTCAGGTACACATCTTTCACTTGGCCTTTAATAAAGACATTAAAGTGCACATTAAGGCTGCTTATGACCACTGACTCACTCTAAGATGTTGCCATCAGATCTTCAGAAGCACCTGTCGGACCAAGTTACTTTACTTCTTTAGCTGTGACTCTCTTATCTCAGTCTACGGCTGTGTAAAAGGCCTCCAATGTAAGACAGAGATCGGCAGCTTTATTCGATATGTCAATATGGCACATTTCAGTGGCTTTGCACTCATGTACTGGCTGCACACACACACATTCAAAGGCACCAGTAGTTCGTTGTTATCAGTGGAGAAGCAGAAGGCAGGTATTTGAACCTCAGAGGCTGATGTCAGATGACCACATTTATCTCTGATCAATGAGCCGGTGTCACATTATACCAACGTCTTTATCATCCTTGAATGGCTGAACTCATTTCCTGCAGGAGCTCATGGTCATGATGGGGCGATAGATATTAATGGACTTGATTTTTCTGCAGCCTGACTGCTGCAAAAACAAGTCACCATCAGAGACAAAACAATAACGTAGTTGAAGAACATCTGTAATTACTGATGCCACTGATGTTGCGTGGTGCTTATTTCATAGTTTTTTTGTTTGTTTGTTTGCTTGTATAGCAGTGATTTTTGACAAACAGTGACGGCTGAACAGCTATTATGTCAGTTCAAATATATTCCAGATTGCTGAAAATACCATCTGAATCTTGGTCATTTTTTTAAAAAAAAGTGTATTTTGTTAAATAAAAGCAAAAAACATTTAAAATGCCTCCTCTTTTTAAAATACTGTCCTATTACACAAGTACAAGAATACAGCACAAAATCGGACACAAATTATTAGAAAGAAAACTAACATGCATCTGTGCACAATGTTTGCACCTAAATCTTTAAAATGGTTAAAATATTGAAACAGTGGAAGATGAAAAATACAAAAACTGAAATAAATTGAAAGACTTGAGAGAAGAAAAGGTCATGAGAGTAAAAGTTTAATTAGTATCCAGCTCTTATTTCAGTCTTGACCAAAGTGGTGGACTGACAGACGGAAGCCACTGACACCCATAGAGCCATACTGCTGACATGATTTAAAACCATGTTAATCCAAACACAACATCACCAATATGTGCAGAGACACTATACATCAGTGGACAAAAAAAATCACACTGTACAACAAATTGTAGGACAGAGTCTAGATGGTTGATATCTTATGAAAAAAGACCAGTTATAGAAAAATCTGAAGAAAGTGATTTTAGAAATGAATAAAAACTGTTGAGGCAAAGTAGCACAATGACCCGTGTACTCGATAATGAATACTAAAAATTTACTACAGAGCAGTTCTTGTTTTTTTTGTTCTGAGCTACCAGTGATCACAGAACATTTGTGGTTCATAAAGTACAAATCAGAGGTCAGTTTTTAGAGTGCCAGCTTGTTATGGCAGCTTGGAAATTGTAGCACAGTGTGGTTCATTTGAAAGGTGATTGACTATTTCATGCTAACAGGATCCATTCAGCACCACAGACTTTTTATTGTGTGTGTGAGTTTTTTCTCTACAGTGCATTTATCATAGAAGGAAAACCCAATAACTTTCTTCCTCTGAGTAATGTCCACCTGAGCGGCTCCTCTTCTCTCATCCTACCACAAAAACAGCCTGTCTTTCATCCATGCTTGAAATCACATCTTATAAAGATACTAGAGATAAAACAGATTACCTCAGCTTTTCATAAGATTTCTGTTTAGCATACAAACTTTGTAGAGCAAGTACGTTTGACTTCAGTCTTACGCATTTGTGTCACAGCTAAACACGTCTTGTTCTCATAAGTCTCTGGCTGCCACTGACTTGGCTGTACTTTGGCATTAAATGCCATTCAGCTTTTCGATTTCATGTGACAGTTGAAGTATTTCACATCAGGAAAAGTTTTACAAGCAGAGAAACGCTTTGATCATAACCAAATCTGTCATCTTGTGCTGATAAATGCTGCGTTTTTCCTCGCAGTCTTACTGTTTGCGTCACTGTTGAGTCACTCAGAAACTATTTGTTTTGCTTTTAAAAAAATGTATTTGTGTGTATGTTTTTTTTTTTTCTGTGAGACATTGTGATGGTGACGTCAACACAAGTTACCCGTGTCAGACCTGAATGGGGGGAGCAGAATCCCAGGTGGTGCTGCAGGATTGGAGCCCAGCCTCCCCTCTCACACACCCTCTCACTTATCTGCCTGAACTCTTAAGGAGATAAATAATTGGGAATAGTTAATTGTCACTGCACCATTGGGTGTGTGTGTGTGTGTGTGTGTGTGTGTGTGTGTGTGTGTGTGTGTGTGTGTGTGATTACTGTGACTGAGAGAGATCAAACTCGATAGTGAGATATATAGATTAAAAAAAGTAGATGT
>JAPZDV010000020.1:20124959-20150075 GCA_029814665.1 Acanthurus lineatus | reverse complement strand
GGTTATATTTTCGTGTCACTGCCACAGTGGGTGTGTGTGTGTGTGTGTGTGTGTGTGTGTGTGTGTGTGTGTGTGTGTGTGGTTCATTTCTGTGACTTAGCGAGATCAACCTCTTGAGGTTGATAAAGAGCTTAGCATAAGTTGATGTAATTATGTCAAATTAAAAAACAAAAAGGGATTTTGAAGGGATTTAGAGAAGTAGACGGTTTGTGTTTGTCAGAAAGATGGAAAAGAGACAGCAGGTGCACAGCGAGTTTTTTCCATTCAAACATAGAAAGTGTGCAATTTTACTAACTAATACATTAACAAAAGATTTCCTAGTAGAGGTACTGGGTTTTTCATTCAGAAGGTTTTGGTTCTTGAAATATTACTTTCCAACATTTGAATAATATCAGCATCCATTCAGCAGTTGTTTAATGAAGACTGCAGAGTTTGTATATTGATAGAGATTTCAGCTCAGGCTTGGTCTCATTCAGTAAATACTTAGGCTGCTCTTACAGCTAACACAATGTGACTCTGTCTCCCTCACTTCAATAAATGTCAGTCTCTTTGGTTGGCTGATACTCGTGGTTTCTCCTCTGAGCGAGCATCTGTGCCCTGATCTTGAATGTTTATAAGTAATTCTGGCTTTTTAGGTATTGCTGCAGACTGTGTGTGCTCTGCTGAATCTGCAGATTTTAAATCACATAACAAAGCAGGTTAAAAATGCAGGATTCTAACTGATGGGTAAAAAAATCTCACTCCTCGAATTATTGATAAATTAGTGATGCCCTGGCTGTTATTATGTTTTTATTTAAACACTAACCAGTAGTGCAAAGGATAATGGTCCTTCATGAACCCATCATTCTCAGTATGCATGCAAATGAGAAGCATGGTTGTACATGTGTGTGTGTGCAATAGCGTTCGGTCTAAGAACTTTACAGCCAGACACAATCTAGTTTGCATACAGACATCTTGTTTGACCTTTGACCCCTCAGTGGAATAAAGATCTGGGTCTTTTCCTGAATCATTAACATCTACTGCTCCGATAATTATAATTACAACACTGCAGATGAGGGTGAACATTATGGGGCAAGACTGGCAGGTGTGGAGGGGGAAGAGAAAGAAAAGATGATGTAAACTGAAGACGGAATTTGCTCTCTGTGTAGAGTGCGAGTAGTTACTTTTTTAATAAAAAGAAAATAATATATGAAGTTTATGTACCACTGACAGACTGTAAACCAGCCCAAAAGCTTTCATCACATTTTGGTTTGCTACACCAAGTAAATCTTGAGCAGTGCAGCTGACCAATACTAAATGTCTCATGTCACTGCTTCAGTCACATTTGAGCACCAAATTAAACTAAAAAGTCTTAACTCAAGCTCCTTTTTGTAGCATTTTCTGAAGCTTTGTAGTGCATCACTCCTGGAGCTCAGGCAAACCTTGCCTTGCACCTCTGCCTGCCTGAAGATGATTTTTAGAGGAAGATTACCTTTATGAGATGCTCCAGGTGGTCTTTTAACAGAGACATGTAGACTAAATTGTAGGTAAATAAAATGCAACTTGATCCTAATTTTCCACTTTGGACTTTGGAAATAAGGTCATAAGTCCAAGTGCAAACAAGAATCACTGGTATTACAATCAAATTCGAATAGCAGGTAGTTTTAGGCCATGAGCAGCTCAGGGGTTGGAAATGACTGAAATAACTCAACAAATGTTTCATGAGTGCTATGAAAATTGTTTAGGATAACATATTTCATAGGATGAATGTTAACAATTTTATGCAATTCTATTCTAATTATGGCCATTTATGGCTTGAAAAAAAGCCAAAAAACCCCCAAAGCTAGGCTTCAAAACAGCACTCCCCAACCTAATGGGTGACATCATGGTGGCTCTGCCCACTACTTAATACACTGTCTATGGCACAGACTCACAGAGCTTATAGGGAGGCAAAGACTCTTAGTCTTGTGGAGTTTTTTGAGTCTGAAGTCCTCACATTTGTCACTCAAGTGTCTAATGTTCACATCTCTGACATCTTATTTCTGAGTGCATGTCATACTAATATGATGAATATGACATGGAAGCTAACAGTATGAAGTGGATGTGGTCAACATTTATTGCATGTCAGAGTGTGTGTTGTTTGATGGTTGTTGTGCACGTGTAATGAAGCATCAGCTTCACTGACAAGACCTGAGCCGGGCTTCAATTCCATGGAAAATTTCCACCATAAATCCTGTCTTCATGTTGTGCCGCCTTCACTGTTTGTTTCCCTCTTTGTGCGTCTGTGTTTCCACATGTTCATTTCCCCTCTCAGTGAAGGGCCGCATTAAGTCGATGGATGCCTGCATGGTGCAAGATGAAACATCTGGCTTTGAGAATGGGTGAAGTGGGACAAACTGATTTGTGTGTGTCTCTCTGTGTTTCTCTGCTCTTATTCCTGTTGTTTTCTTCTCTCTTGTCATTTCAGAGAACATTGACCTTTAAGTTCTTTGTGCTGCCATGTTGATCATCTCAGGAAAAATGCTGTGATTGTTCCTTTGAAAATTGAAAAAGTGGGAGACCAGTCTGCTGGGACATGCAGTGTGTGGCTGTGTGTATGTGGTTGTGTGTGCGTGCATGTGTGTGTGTGTGTGTGAGCGCGTGTAAAATTCACATATTTCTTCCCAGTGCTACAGTAGGCTGCATCATCAGTATGCAAGGTCACAAGCACAGTACAGCCACACACTTTTCTACTAGAAATTGAATCCTGATAAAGGACATGCCAGTCATGATTGTTTCATTTCACATACTTTTATACACACACACACACGCATACGCACACGCAAACATACACACACAAACACTCACATCCATAAATACCCATATATAACTTAAGTGCTGTCTTCACTGTCTGATGAAAGACGTTTAGTTAAATAAAAATAATGAGAAGTTTTTTTTTTTACAAATGATTACTGTAATATCAAACACAATGATGTCTTTCACAATTTTTTGTTGGCAGCAGAGATCAAGATTAAAATGTGTGTGTGTGTGTTAGCTCGATTGGTAGCGTGGGTGGCCCATGTACTGGACGCTCAACCCTTCACGTAGTGGTTGCGAGTTCGACTCCGGCTCTAACCATGTGCATGTCTCTCCCCCCTCTCTCTCCCCGTTTCCAGCTATCCTATCAATAAAGGTGTAAAAAGCCCAAAAAATATAATAAAAAAAAAAGATTAAAATGTGTGATATTAATATTGTGTACAGTGTGATATTAATGTCCTCAAAAATTAGATAGAAAAGAAAATGGCTTTGCATAATTTTTATCTGAGCAGCGAAGGAAGGCTACAAATTGCAATGACAACATTTGGACAGGGTGACTTTTTATATTCAGCATCTTACAGTGGCTTCTTCTGTGTGTGTGTGTGCATGTGTAGAATGGTCTGTTTACTCTCTTGAAGGTCTGTGATTGAAGTGTGTCGGCCTGCTAAATCAGAGCACCTGTGTCCAGAATTGCAGTGGATCTCTCTTTCTCTGCACAAGCACAGCTGTCATTGTTACTTGCCTTTGGTTTTTTTTCTTGGTCATACTTACCTTTGTTTTTGGTTGTTTACCAAAGTAATTGCTCACATTCTTCTGTCATTGCACATGCTGCTGTTCTACCAGTTTTGTCAAGGCTTTTTGGACAGGATTCATGTATTCCACAGCAAACATTTTGACACATCATGGCAGGAAAAGCACAGATGTTGTAAATAATATAAACAATGTCCTCATAATTTAAGTATGAGTGACTCTTTTTGTAATCCAGCTAAATCAGGCACAACCAAATAGGTTAAAGCCATAGTTATTTTCTTATTTACACCCACATTTTTTTACCCTTTTAACTGTGACTACCATTATGTCTACAGGCTCCTGTGTAACCTGTTACACATTTAAAGGCTCTGCACACCCACACAGCTCTTTTTGACTGTTGAGCTGATTAAACATCTACTCAGAAATTGCATGAATCTTTGTACTGAAGGTTTAAAAAAACAAATACAAAACTGTGTCCAATTATTATGCAGTGAACTATACGGAATGTCTAAATTCTTAATGCTTGCTGACTGTCATTGTCTGTTATGCCATCGTGTGTTATGCTGTGTTGATGTCATCATTGCTGCATTACACTGAGGGAAACTTGCATACTGTAATGTTTCCCCCTATGTTTTGATTTTATATGAAGGTTTTGGACTTATTGAAATATCCCATATACCCTGTTCTGACTCCATTCTGTTCTGAATTTCAAATGCAAATAATGTTTGCAGCTAGCTTGTGAATATAGTGAATCATTTAGCAGCTAAAGAGCTGCAGTTTAGAATCCCTAAACAAAAAACTTGCATTTAACATGTAGCCAGATAAACTCCTCTAAATGAATACTGATGTCGTGCTGTATCTTTTGGATTTGGAATAAATAGTCAAGTTTTTGCTAGCATGGTATCTATTATATAAGGTGATAATGTGGTATGTCAGTGCTGTGATTACATTACACATTGTTCCAAGCAGCCAGAAAACTGTCAACATGCAAGCATATTTGCAAATAGAGAACTGTGAAACAGGTCCTGCATGTCTTTATCTTATTTTGATGTTTTCTATTTTTCTCTGTGTTAAGTTTTTTGTTAATTTTGCTCCTGTTCTCTTCATCTGTGTGTGTGTAGGATGTACGATGTAGGAGGCCAGAGAACTGAGCGGAGGAAGTGGATTAGCTGCTTCGAGGATGTCAGGGCGGTGCTGTTTGTGGTGTCGCTCAGCGGGTACGACATGACCCTGGTGGAGGAGCCCTCCATGGTAAAGCCTGCACTCGACTGCTCCCTCACAAACATTCTTGGTCTAACAGTCAGAGCACCAGTAGATTACTCATCTCAAACAAAGTCTCACACAATCAGATGATGCTCCGTCCTCGTACACCAAGTTTTAAAGACGACAAAGTGTCTGCTGCCTGTGCTCCTCTGCTCCTTTGCTGCTATGTGATGGTGTTATTGTCGTCTCTCTGCAGAATCGTCTTCAGGAGAGCATGAAACTCTTCTCTGCCATCTGCAACAACGTTTTCTTCCGCAGCACATCCATGGTGAGAACCTTATCAGACATTTCTCCACCTGAGGAGAAACCATTTAATCTCACTGACAAAAACAATAATTTAATAGCATCATTTTAAAGCTATGAAAGTGATTTCTTTGTCCTTATACAGCACAGTTACACAACAAAATGAAATTGAAGTCTTTATGCAACAAACAGAGCATACTGTACAGGCCTACACAGATAATTACCTTAACAGAACAGAACAGGATGAAACAAAAAAAGCAATGCAGTTACTTAATATACATGTATACATCCAGGAAAAAATCTGTGCATTTTTAAAAACTTTATCTGGTGGAATGTAAACAACAGTGACAAAAAAGTGATGATGATAAAGTCAAATACTTCATATTAAAAATGTGACATCTAGGAAAGCCTTTCCATCAATTTTAACTTGTTTGAGCACCAAACATCCCTGATGCAAAACACACAGTCTTCCTCAGCTCCTCTGAGTCCTGCAGTCTGTCAACTCTGAATGCAGTCAGACTGCCAAAACGTAATCCAGGATGTTGTGGCGAAGACAAATCTCTACGAAGATGTGTACAAAACACTCTAATGTCTTCTATTGTTTGATCAACCTGAATTTCCTATTTTATTCTTTTAAAGTTTCTTGATTTCTGTTGTGAAAATGCAACAACAACATCCGTGTGTATCCCTGCCCTTCTTAATAGCTTCCCAGGTATCTCACCTGAATGATATTTTGTTAACCTGCACAATATATGTTGATAGTCTGTTTTAAGTACTGCCCTTAACTGCAGTGCAGACCCCCTAAAAAACATTTGTGTACTTGCCGCTGCTGTTTACAGGTTGCACATGGATTGGGTTTAACCACGGCAACCAAAGCCTTATTATTCCCCTTTAGATTTTAATCTGATTCCTTTGAAGTAGCTGCTAGCAAATTAATAGACTCTAACGCCTGTTTCTCCCTGTGTTGCTTTTATCTGAAACTATATGCACATGAGTCTGTGAGCAAGAGGCTATATTCAGTGTAAATCAGGTTACGCAGTGAGCAGCATATGGATTTGCGGCAGTTACAGATGTATTGACTGCTGCGGCCTGATGCTTGTCATGTTTCTTCACAATAGGCTCTATTTCAACTTTTCGCTGGAGGGCCGCTGCATTTCTCTTTAGCATCCCTTGCTGTTCGCTCTGATGCATCCTAAACACACCAATAAAAAATAATAATATTAATCAAATAATGGAAGGACTGGCTTTTTGCTGAAGCTCCTGATTTGATTTAAATTCAGTCTAATTACTAATTTTGATCACACAGCCTATCCAAACCTACCTCTCTTGATGGGAAACCCTGCTTCCAGTGGTCACAAAATATTGCTACAAGGACTACCGAGGACTACAACATAATTTATGACATAGAACAATCCTAAAGGTCTTCTAATCTGTCTGTCACTTTTTATAATCTACTGTATCCTGTGAAATTCAGAGAAGTTATCATCAGAAACTTCTACTCCAGTTGAATTATTTACCACAAATATATCAATATCTTAAGTAAGAAAATTCCTGTTACATCAAAGTATCTTTTCTAGAACATTATAAAGAAATGTAATTTAAGGCTTCATTAGAGCCAAATAGGCAATTAGATGTGTACGTGTGTGATATGTTAGTGTACAGGGTTGTGTGTTAGCATGGCTAACAGGCTCATTAAACAAAAGTGTTCAGTGATATCTTTTTGTATGTGGGAGGGAAATTTGTAACCTGCACCTCAATTAACTCCTCACTGTGGCAGGTCAGTGATAATTACACACCTAGGTGTTGCTTTGTATCATGTTCATTGAAAATCTACTCGCCCCCATCCCTCCTTCGTTATTATCAGGGGACTTCTCTTGTGTGTTTGTTTTTTGTGATCAAACAGGAAGGAAAAGAGAGAAGTTGTCCCTAGTTTTAATTGGCTGACTACAAAGCCAAAAGTACCCGTGAAATGTGACAGCGGTCGAGCACAAGTTGCTTTCAGAGGCAGGAAGACGAAACAGCACAAAGACAGATCTATTAAATGGCGGCTGAGCCTGTTGCACTTTCACCGTAGACAACATGACTGATTGATTGCACGCTGATGAGTGGAATGAGGTCATTGATCCACCATCATCAGCCTGTGCTGGTACAAACACAGCCATTGATTGTCACATTTTCATTAATTATCTGTAAAGTAACAATTAACGTGACTATAATATTGGAATCTGATTTTAGGGTTTCTTTGTTTTAAGTTGGCTACTTGAGCCTGCAGGTGTGAATCCCCACCATTGTCTTTTCTCTTGATTTTTTACGTTGATCTTGTTTTCCATCAGACAGATACTTTTGACTTCTGATGTGCTTCTCGTACTTTCAACTGATTTTGTTTTTGTGTGTGTTTTTTTTAACAGATTCTATTCATGAACAAAATCGACCTTTTTCAAGACAAGATTTTACACTCTGGGCGACATCTGCGACTCTATCTGTCGCAATTTAAAGGTACGACTGATGTTACTTCCTCACAAGACACCACCAACCAAGACACTAACATAACTTGTCACATATAATGTTTATGAGGTTCACCTTTAAAATCTAATGCAGCTCAGGACAAATGCTCACTTAAAAAATGTACTCTGGCAAAGATAATTATGTTCATTTGTGACTCACACTGTCAGAGAGGTTTAAATTATGTTTATTATTGAGGCTGGAGTTTGCAGTGGTGTTGAACCAAACTGCACAATATTAAGAGGTGTTTGCAGTGTTATACCATCAATATAATGCAGTCAAGTTCAACACCACCATTAGCTAGAACCTCAGTAGGAGACATACAGTTGAATAAACCAACCTCAGAAAGTTTTAACTAAATAAAACATAATCTTTGGCCAGGCAGTGTGTATTATGGATAAAAGAGGATTTCCTTTCTGACACACATCTCAAGTTCTTATAATCATCAGAAAGGACCTTTTACTAAATGTTGCATCAAATTGTCATATAATGAACAATGAAACATGACCTAACGCCAAGCACCAGAAAAAACTCAGCACATACAGAGATCTCTGATTTTTTTGATTGAACTCTTCTTCACAAACATTTTTAACTGTTAATCATGAAACGTTTGTAATTTAGGCTTGTTCTGATCCTGATCCTCTTTTCTTAAATAATGTGTCAATTTGAAAGTTAAATAAATGATACAAAACAAAGATTTTTACCCCACAAATCCAGGGATGTCTTTGCAAAATATCCCAGTTAAAGTGACTGTTTATAACATCCCAGAATACTATTAAACTGTCCAGGCTGTTATGGAAATTAAAGAATAAATCACTTGCAGCCATAAAGACCCAATTATATCAAAAAGAAGGACTAAAGATACAAATAAAAATTGAGAACAAGCTCTCGGTCTCTCTCGGACACACACACACGCTGATTGTGTTATTTATGTGAATATTTTGAATCCACTCTGCTCAGCATTTCCCTCTCTACGTCTCGGTGGGCTCAACGGGGGGCTGTGTCCTCTCTGCTCTCATGCAAATGTCAATATAAATGCTAAAACTCTCGGGATTGGGGTCCGTCAGCAGAGCAAGAGTCCATTTCTCACTGACCTTAGATGTGATGACAAGTCTAACACAGCGGCTCCCACCAGAGCCCCTTCAACACCAGCACCATTTTCATATGAGTTCATTTTAAACTGAACCTCATAGAATACTTTTCATTATATCAAAGTGGATATTGCTACAACAGTTCTTTATTACAAAACAATTCTAAAATTGCCAGGTTTAATTCTTAGATTTGCATTTCTACTATTATCTTTCACATTGGCAGAAGCTGGGCGTTTAAACCATTTTTACTTAACTTAAGCCTCATATTTCCACCTGAAGCAAAGCAACCAGAGGACATCAGAGACAAAACCATAAAGCCTTCACTCCGTAAATATGATCCAGTTTAGGAGTGCTGTAAAGCCTGACACATGGTTTCATACCATTTTGCACCTGCTCCTCCAACTTTGAGAGCGCATTTACTAACAATCAGGGCGCAGAATGACTGAGACAGAGATGGCATTTACTCTATTACAAGTCTGTGTGCCATAAACAGGTTTTTTATCCTATAAATTTAAGGCAAATGAGTTAGCTATTATTCCTTAAAACTTACAACATGTAACATTTCCACATTAAAATGTCTAAAAGTGATTTGTTACAGAATTTATTGAGTTGTGGTCTTACATTATTCCAGATTTCCAGATTTTAGACAAGTCCATAATTTCCTTTAACATATCGGTTGGTATTATTTTGTCTCCTCTCTCTAACTTCAGGGGTAACTTCAGTCAGAGAGTGAGGAAGGAAGTCGGCAAACGTGACTTAACATAACATGATTATAACTTTAATATGTTACCGTGTCTGTGAACATTTCTGGCTTTTTAACAATGTAATAAACAAATCCCATGATCCCACAGTGCTTAATGACATCATCAAACTATGTCTTTTGTTTTATAGTTTTACATTGAGAGACACTAAGCAGCAGACATTACGTATTTTATGTTCAAGTATCTGAACACTCATATGCTTACTCTAAAACATAAATAAATAAAACTGAGTTTTCTCAGGATTCATTTCACAAACCTTTGGACCCTCTGGTGTAACATAGGCTGTGATTCACTGATCTCAGACATCTTAGAGGCACACTGTTGTGTCTCTGTAAGGACTCATTCCTCCATCTCTCCCTCAGGTGCTGACTGTGATGTAGACTCAGCCGCCCGCTTCATTGCCGCCACCTTCGTCTCCCTCAACACCACACCAAGCAAACTCATCTACCACCACTTCACCACGGCCACCGACACCTCAAACATCCAGGTTGTCTTCCAGGTGGTCATGGACACAATAATCAAAGAGAACCTTGAAGCTGTGTCGCTCCTGTAACTGCCAGTGATGTCCAAGTTTCACTGGAGAGATGATCTCTCTTGAAAAGATGAAAGTTCCAAAAAAAAGACATTCAGCAGAACAAGAAGATGAATTTCCAAGTGTTTTGTCTCTGACACTCTTTGCCACTGTGGCATTTCATCCTCTGTAAAGCTTCATCTCATGTAGCTCAGTTAAAATAGTTTCAAAAACACTGAAGGAGACACTGAAGGACTGATTTTGTCGTAGGGTTGAGCCCTAAAATGCTGATTTTTGAAACTTTGTGTTGAAAGTAATGGGCATTTATATTTTTTTACTGTAAAATCTGTAATTTTGTGGACTTGATATTTACACACGCCATTTATTTGGCCATCCTCTTCTCCTGTGTGTATGTGTGTGTGTGTGTGTGGGCAGGACACAGAGGGTGTGAGGATTTACTGTTTGTCCGTTACTTCCTCAGCCCAGGGTTCACTCATGCATCTGTTTTCCGCTCATCCATCACAGTGTCTCCTCTGTGCGCATCCTGTGCGTCACACCCTGCTATTTAGGTGGTGATTGCAGTAAAAGCACCCCAGTTTGTGTTTACTCATCCTGAGCTGAAATCACACACACACACACACACACACACTCTGTTCATCTTAATCAGGGTCTTTGCTCGGTCCCCTGACTCCTACCAAGCCGCGATGATGCTGGGAAATTTTAATATGAGAAAAAGGAAGGAAGGGGATGTAAAAAAAAGGCCCCTGAAGCCTTCAACTTGTGTTTAATCTTTTTCCTTTTCCTGTTGATTATTACTATTTTAATACTATTTAATTATTCCAATATGTGACACACACACTCTCATAAACCCTGAATTGTTACCTGGATGATGCCTTTAACATGTGTCTTGTGTGGCATCAACTCTTCTGGGGTTTGACTGTTTTGAAGGCTCCACTGAGCGACTGACTGTTATCACACCAGCTCCTTTCTGACTCCAGTAATAAATAAGATATGGTAATGACTGCTACAGTCTGATATGGATGTTGAAGGTGAAAGAAAAGAGAAAAACAACCCCAAGTGCCTTATGAAGTAGTGGATTTGCTGTTGTGTAATTTAAATGCTTTGTCTGTGTGAATGAAATTTCAGTGTATTTTTCCTTCTCTCTTTTTTCCCACCCAGACTGCTTCTTTATATTTCAAACTGTATCTGTGAGTGGTATCCATCACGCTCTCAGACTGTTTGTACTTTGTATTCTACTGAAGCTGCAACGCAAAATAAATAGGATAGGCTAACAACCTTATTTTGACATAAGATTTCAGTCAATGCAGCGCTGGACCGTTTATTTTTCCCTTCTACCCACCATTAGTTAAATAAGCCACACAAGTTATCAGTGTTGGTTCATTTTAATATTTAAAATAAATAAAAGTACTTTCCAGGAGATCTGCTCTGCAGTCAACTTTCTGAACATTTAACACATGTTGGTAACGGCGGATACATGTCTGAGTAAAACAGTAAAGATGTTAAGTCACTTGAAAAGATGATTTTGACAAACATCTCTCATATTTTTTTCTTTTTTCTTTTATATTCCTGTCTACGCAACCAAAGCAAAAACGTAACAGTGTTTGTGTTTTTTAAATTATAGATAACATTCAGAGTCTGCAGCGGTTCATCATCGACAGTGATCGAGTTTCCCTCTGCGACACATCCTCACAACCTTCACACACTCATCCGTCCCTCATTCTTTTCCTTATTTATCCGTTTCCAGAGACGTGCTCCCTGGACACTGGGGAGGACCAGGACCGTCTCTGCTGGACCGACCGGGACTCACACGGACAGGCAGTCCAGGGAGTCCAGGGTGAGGAAGACGTCCGCCTTGCACTGAAAGGTGCCCGTTCCGTCCCGCAGCAGCTCGCAGCTCTTCAGGTTTGGAGAGATGTCCTTAACGCAGATGGCCTGAAGCAGGTGAAAGTGCATACAAGAATTCAAAGTTTACAACAGAAAGTCCAACTAACTTTACTGTAAGTGACCCGTCAAGCCTTTCAACCACTGTCACATTTCTGTAGGAAGGCTCCTCAAATTAACTTTATATCTCTGTATTAACTTTATCTCTGAAACAAATAATTTTGCGGGACTTTTAGTATTGACAGCAGGCTGTCGTGTAAGAGATAAATCCAATGATTCAAATGCTTTCAATATTTTTCTTATCAGTAGATGATAATATAGAACACATTAATGACCGTTTTGTTACCATTTTAATGCCGGCGGCTGAGCTCTGACCTGTGGCGCTCACTGACTGCGCCTTTACGCACCATTGGCCAAACTTCATGGACAATTTTTATCCAAATTTTTTGGTCGTTTTAAACAAATTTAAAAGAATGTAATTCCCAAATATTTTTTGTAAATAATTTCTTCTCGCTCTTGTGGTGCTGAAAGAAAAGCATTTTACGCGCCTCTTTTCCAACAGTTTATTATGAGCAGGAGCCCTCAAACAGGAATAAACTTCGCACAATATTAACTGTACTCACCATGCTTTTGAGGATGGAGATCTGCCTGTTAGTCTCTGCAATCACGTTGTTACCTGCCGTCTCTCCGCTGTCCATCGGCGTCTCTTCGGACTCGGACCTACGGACATACGGCGACCTTCTGATACCGGACAGCAAACCGGAGGCACGACCCACCGAGTAGTAGCTGGGCCCGGTCGATTGCTTGTACCAGGCTTCGACCGGGTTGCATGAGATGAGCAGTGACACTGCGACGCACACCACAGCAAACCTGACTGACCTCTCCATGTCTGAAACCGTCTTGGCACTTTTTACGCAAAAAGGAAACGACGCTCTTCACGTTTGTTCTTGGTCGACTTTATGTATTGGAAAACTTTCTGCTGCTTATATAGGCCAACTGGGCGTCTTGATCGTGACCCAGGACGCTCGTCAAATCAAAACTGAGGTGGGTGGATGATGATCCGTTGTGTGTGTGTGTGTGTGTGACAGAATACCAGGGGGCTGATGATGTATAGGGACGTCAGCCCTTCTCTGACGTTTCTAGCGGTAAAAGTAAAATGGATTAACATAAGTGCACCAGGATAGATTGTAAGATAGATTTTAAACTTTAAAGATGCCTAGATAGTATAAAAGTTAATAATGAGGAGATGCTTTTGATATTTAGATCAAAATTTATTGAATATCAAAAATATGTCAAGCTTACAAAAGGCAGACTGTGCATTTGACACTTAAAACACAGTTGAAAAAGGGAAGAAATTTGGATTCGATTTCTGAAAAAATCAGAGAGAAAGAGCATACAATCTATTTCATTGACTCAGTGCTTACTCACTGCACGCCACACAAAGTGTACAACAAACAAATCAGTGTGCACAGCTTCAAAGACTTCATCAGAAGTGAAAATGGAAAGATTAGAAGAAAAAAAAGCAGATCAATGAACATGAGTGATAAATTGACTTATCCAAATTGTTCCAACAGCTTTTTGGATGGATTGGAAGAGGTCTCATTTCAAAGTGGAGCTCTGAGGAATCAATAAAACCTTTTTCCTGATTGACTGGCCGACCTCGCTGGTCACGCGTCATGAACTCCACCACCCGTGTAATCAGCAAATCAGGAGGAGAACAACAGAGATGGAGTCTAAGACAAAGATGGATACATTTCTACATCTGTTTCAATCAAATAATGACAGAAACAGTTAGTGTGTAACAATGTTACTTCTCTCTGAAACAGGGTTTGGAGGGGTCTGGATGATTGGAAAATGTACCTTAAATGTATGGAAACAGATAAGAAGGACAACTGACCTGAATGATGAAATTATCTGACTGGATAAAGAAAAATGATACAACACTGGAAACAATGATTGGAATTAAGGCATTTCAGGTTTTGTTTATTTTTAAGCACTTTAAGCAGTACTGACATACAAAAATAACATACAAAATTAAGTTGTTTATTTTATAAGAGGAATTTGTTAATGTAAGGGAAGATTGTGTCATTGAAAATGAATAAAAGTAATTGTGTCCATCAGAGTCCATTGTAGAGTGGTCTGCAGTGTGGCTCTAGTTTGTCCTCCAGGACGTAGTCTGGTCCACAGACCCAGGGGTCTCCCGTCTCCCACTGCCACTTCTGCAGACTCTGCCTCAGACTCTCTAACACAGTGCTGTAGGACGGGTCTGACACCAGGTTCCTTGCTTCCAGTGGGTCAGCCCTGCGTGGGTAAATAATTTGTAAAAATTTTAAAAAACACAGACTCAGGGCCAGAGCCGAGATCTGACAAACACTGAGGTCCTCATGTTCCTTAAAACCCACAGATGGCTTGTTTCTTTCCTGGAGACTTTCTAGAAAATCATTAGAAAACTGTTGTTAAAACAAAGTTTTGCTGTTTTAATTCCCTTTATTAAAGTTTAAATTCTAGCTAAAATTACTTGACATGCTTTGCTTGATATTGCCCCTCAAACATAGTGTAAGTAAGCTAATAATTAGCAGATTAGCTGGCAAATTGAAGGAGTTAAAAGCTCGGGTGTGTAAAATTTAGTGAAATCTAGTGGTGAAGGTGAAGATGCAAACTGCACCCTATACCTGCATGTCACAGAAAGTTAAATTATGCAGGTCAGTAAAAACAACATTTTCAGGGGATATTAGGTTACTATTCAATTCAAAATATATTAGTTTCAGTGGGTTTTAAGTGTCCTTGTGATAGGAAATCAAATTTTAGGTATTTATAATCATATATTAGACAGACATCTAGGAAGTGACCTGCCTTCATATGACTCATGTATTGAGGGTTCTGATCAATACATGTCTTGAAAGTGCTGCTCTTTTCCTAAATGTTTTTGGGAAGCCAAACTGATATTTAATGCAGAGGAGACACACCTGTTTCCTCTTATGAATAATTAAATTTATATTTGTTTCAGTAGATTTCCTCTCCTTTATGGAAGAACTTTCTGTTAGCTTGCTTACCACTATATCACTGTGAACAGCGGCAGATATACTGCATTAAAATCTTAGGAACCCGTGTCATCCAATCAAAGTCAAGTGTTGTGATCACTCTGCTGAGAGCCCCAAATACATTCACTGAATGTCCTTTTTACTGAATAATATTTTGCAGTGAATTGTCACAGTGAACATTGAGAACAGACCTGGAGTCGAACAGCTCCCAGCGCTCTCTATAGTAATACTGCTCCAGGCTTTTGAACCAGTGTGTCGGCTCACTCAGCCTGGTGCGGTTCAGCAGATCCTGGAAGGTGGGTGACACGTACAGATCCTGGTCAATTGGAAAGGGCATGCGGTAGTGTAGGTTGTGGAGAAGGTGGTACGCCCCCTGGTGGATAGAGCGGGTTGGGTAGTACATTGTAACCTGAAAACAAAATGACAGTACAGCAGTGAAGGCTTTGTGTTTGATTTCTTCATCAATGTATGTGTCTGACAGTCAGGCATGCTGACACACCTCATGGAGGGACTGGCTGGCATAGACAGTGTTCCAGCTGCTGGGCTCAGTGACCAGAACAGGCAGTAAGGAACGACCAGTGAGGTGGACTGGGGTTGTGGGGCTGCCGGGGAGGCTGTAGGATGGGTAGGGAATGGAGAACCAGTCCAGGATGGTGGGAGTGATGTCTGCCCAACAAATGAGGGAGAAGGAAGGAAAACTGTCAGAGAATTAATCAAGCAGTTGACCATCTTAGGCAAAACCTTACCTTTCAATTAGATGTCAATATATATAGTGGTTCCTAAATTATGCAGAGGTGCTCATGATTATAACAAGGTTCTGTTATTTTATAAACAAGGGGACATATCGCTGTTCACTATAAACAATGTAGCTGCACTTTGTAGATTTTGTATTTTTTAGATGAATTGAGGGATCAAATTTTTATCTATGGGTGGTGAAAACTGTCTTCCTTTACAGAAACACAAATCACTTAAAACCCCACAGGAGTATCTGTGAAGTGTATCTTCACAAACAGCAAACAAAGTTTTTTCTGTGCCCTCTTAAAACTGGAGATGCATGATTTCTCACAGGACAGAGACAAATATTTATGTTAGTGTCCCACATACTTAATGTTCTTTGTATACTTGAGTTCTTGGATTAGTTCAAGGTTGATTTATTGATGTAATTATCATTAGCAGATTATCATTATCATTTTCTACCATTTTTTTTTTTAATTTTGGGTTTTTTTTATATATTTAACTCCCTCCTCCTCTGGAGATAATTTCCTGATTATTTTATAGATTTGCTGCTGATGCATCATTGATAAGTCCTCCTCCTGTGGTTGAGTGAGCACAAAAAAATAAAATAAATACACTGAGTTCCACGTTTGCTGATATGCGTAAGCCAGTGAACCTGAGAGAGGACCCATGAAGACTCCCAAGATAAACTTCAGTCGCAACATGATGGAGGAAAGAAAAACATTTGTTCTTTTTATTTTGTGGCCTCTTGAAGCCCTTAAAATGAAACCACCTGAGAGTGAGAAAATCACTCTTCACAGCTCCTAGTAAAGATACTGTGCTCATAGCAAGTGGCTGGTAGATTTTATGGTTTGTGACTAAAAACTAAGCTGAATTTCTCTACCTGCAACCTCCCCAGCCTCTTTCTGCCACTCATCTCTTACCCAGTAGGCTGACATAGGCCTGGCTAGTGTCTCCCCACCGCTCCCTGTGCTCTGGAGAGGACACCAGCATGGGCTCTGCTGTCCCTGAGTGATACAGGTTGGTTCTGCCATTTGGGAAAGGGATGCCATTATCGGAGCTGTAGATGATCAGAGTATTGTTCTCATAACCAGCATCCCTGAGCTCCTGAAGCACTAAACCAATACCTGCAGAGGAAATTGACACCATCATAGCTATGTTTAACAAGAACAGGTTCTTTACACCTTCCTTTTTTTGTGCACGTATTGGTGTTACATACCTTGGTCCAGCCTGCTTACTGTGGTGTACTGAGCAGCCAAGTCTGCTCGTGCTGCAGGTGTGTCAGGCACAAAAGGAGGAACCTTAAGTACAGGACAGACCTGGTTAGAAACATGTTAGTTACTAGAACATGTACTATTCTGTATGTATTACGGTTAATAATCTTTTTTTTTTCAATAAAAGCGGGATTTCTTTCTCATTAAATCTTCATATCACTGACTTTTACTTGTTCCGGTTTGTAATATTCAGGTGTCCAGTCAGGTATTCTTCCCATTCCAATTTCACCATTCCCAAACTTCTCACAGAATGCTCCATACTGGGGCTGTGAGTGTCCACATCGGTGGGTGTCGTGGAAGGCAACGTAAAGAAAAAATGGCCTCTCTTCATCTCTTAGATTGTCTCTGTTATCTCCTCTCTTCTGCCTTCTTTCAAAGGCCTCCTCTTTATGGGTCTGGAAGAACTTACGAACCAGGAGTTTGATGCGGGTGATGTTCCTCCCCACCTGGAGGACAGAGCTGTTTTCCTCTGTGTAGGCAAAATCAAAAGGGTATACAGATCCAGGACCAACATGCTTCTTCCCAATTATACCTGTAGGAAAAGGAGAAAATTGAGAGGAAAAGAAATGATGAAAAAAAGATTAAGTCTGTGTGAGACTGAACTTGAAATAAACTGGTCTCCAAATGTGTGCCTGTGTTTATGTTGGCTTGTTTGAGCAGCAGCGGCAGACTTCGTACTCCATCAAATGAGTTGAAGTTGTGAACACCCTGATGGAGCCCGTACATGCCATTCTGGTGCTGAAAAACACAGATCAAACAGACCTAAGTATTGTGACACCATGCACAAAGAAAAGGCATCCATGTATGTGTGTGTACTTACCTGTGGTAGGCCGGTGAGGATGGTGGAGCGGCTGGGGGAGCAGCTGCTGACTGAGGTGAAGGCGTTGCTGAACACCATGCTGCGCTGAGCCAGAGAGCGCAGGTGGGGGGTTTGGACCACAGAGTTGTTGTACACATCTGTCTCAAAACCTGCATCATCAGCTGGAGGAGGGAAAAGACACATTTATCACGTCTTACAATAAAAAAAACCCTGAAAAAATATAAAATGAGGTGAGAAACTCTAACCAGCAAGCAAGTGATATTTAGATTAGAAACTGAAGTTTGGTAGGGGGGGTTGTCTCCAGGGTTTGATATACATTTGTCAGGGATTTTGTCATCTATACTTTTATCACTTTGAGTCATTGTGAGCAGTACTGCACACCAAAAAGGACTGCTCTATAATGAAGTTTGATTTTCACACGATTTTATGATTTTTGCAACAATAACATCAGTCAAATAATGTATGTAATTAAAGAATATTATGCTTACTTTTTAGTTTATTTATATTTTTTTAATCTACAGTTGTTGTTTTATATATGTGTCTGCGTGTATTTATGTTGCTGTGCAAAGTTTCCAAAAACCCTTGATAAGGGACACACCATATATATATGGCCACGAATTGATATCAAACTGACCCATGTTAAATTATATTTTAATATACAAACATTTGAATTGGTCACATGTAAACAGCTAAAGCATTTTTTGCATCAGAGTGATGGAGAACTTTGCTTTATTGGGTATTTACTGTGTTACATTTTCCAGAAATACCACTGGTATCTGTATATTTATTATCTCTAAAATGGTTCTTAATTAACTTCCAAAAATTGTGTATTAGATTATTATAATACATTACAACATAAACTGTAATAAAAGGTTCTGAACACTGCCAGTTTATTAGATACACTTGCGTAAAACTAAAGCACTTTAACAAAACAGCCCTGCAATAAATACAGATTAATTTATTGTCCACAGTTGGGTAAATTTGTCTTGTTTTGTCTCTTGTCTTCGCTTCATAGGTTTGTACAAAGAAAATGTAGTACACACATCACATAGGACAAAACAATAAATCCCACAGAGAAAGTGACACAACAAAACCATGCACAGTACAGACAACAACAGTTGTTAATTTATGAGTTAACAGGGTAATACATATGGTATGAATGATCTTTTGTAAAGGTTCTGGGTTGCCTGGCAGCACCATAGCATCTTCCCGAGGGCAGAAATCCTCCTTTCATGAAGGTTATGATGTTCAGTTTTTGTTTGGATTGTTTTAGTCAGGTCTTAGGGTCATTTTGAAAAGGATGTAGTTTGTGCTGTGCTGCATTATACAGAGGGGGGTTTGTGTAATTTAATCCACCCCGTTTTAATCTGTGGGCATAGGCTGAATGACAGAAACACCTCTAAATATAACAATGCAGTAGGATTTATTGTAAGCCTTTTCGTTGGACTTCACTCAGTTTCAGCTAAGTAGACCGAGCAATTTGGCAAGTGAGTTAAAAAAAATACTTAAAACTGGTACGATCACCATTGGATAGTAAAGTACAAGTTGACTCACCAATTATCAAAAGGACATTTCTTCTCTTTGACTCCCCGATGTGACATGAAACCAAAATGAGAAAAAACAACTCAGGCAACATGATGCTGATTAGCTCTCTCTACTGTTAACGTTACTTCTCCCAAATAAATCTCGTGTAAGTAAATTCTCTGTTTGATTAAACTTTGAGACATTTCATGCGAGTCAAAGCTTTTAAATCTATTGAATTACAATAAAATTCAGTCGTTAAATTAATTAAGGAGAAAGTAAAGAAACATGTCAATTTAAACGACAGCGTTGTTTAAATCCTGTTGGATTTATTTTATCTACTTCCTGAAACACTCCAAATCCCGCCCATCAGTGGTCACAAGACAGAGGTCATGTGACAAAAGAAAGCAGGAACAGTTTCGCTTTGAACAGCGAATGGACGAATTTTTAGGGAAGTGGTTTTATCACAAGGAACAACAGCGGCTTGACACAAAACTACGTGGAAATCACAGCTGAACCAGCTAATAATGGCAAATATGAAGACACCCGGTTTGGTGAGAGTTTGTGTTGTCTTTTTATTGTTGTCTTTTTTTTCTGCTTATGATTTTTTTCTAGTTCTTTTACTCCATTTGTTCCATGGTTTTTTTTCTAATATGTTTTTGAGATTGGAAATTGTGTATTTCTGTTTAATTATTATGTTTTATCGTACTGTTTTTTATTCTTTATTGTACATTGTTCCGTTCTCTTCTACTTTATATAATAACCCATTTTTTCTATTCTTTTGTGTTGTTGCACACAACGCTGAGGAATTTATATATACATACATATATATATATATATATATGTGTGTGTGTGTGTGTGTGTGTGTGTAAAGTGAGTAAATTTTTTTTGTCAGGCAGTTCATTTCCTTTTTGCTGATAGTAGAGAAAAAGTTCTGGATATTGTTAAATTTTCACTGGACAGAGACAGGTATGCAAAACCTGTCATATGATCATCATATGATAATAGAGACTGCAGAGCTTTTTAAGGTCAGGGGTCACAGTAAGACATGAAATATATGTCCTCATGTGTTAGAATGCTAAAGAACATGTACACTGATGATAGTGAGTGCTGATTATCTGTCCATTCTAGAGAAGTTAAAGGGGAACATCTTAGCCTGATAACCTTTTACTGTTTCTCCATTACACACAGATCACAGCTTGCATCTGAAGATATGGTGTTCACTTTAGTTGATGTGCAGTGTTTTTGTCCAGAAGAACACTTGGACAAACTGACATATGCATGTACACAGATCACGTCCTTCTCATGTTCCCTTGACTGCTGGGCTTGTGAGGGGAGAGGAGGGAAACCAAAGTGAAACAAAACAAAACAGCACTTCTCAAAAGCCAGTGAGTGACAGTTGAATTGGAGGAGGAAACTTTTATTCTATAATCAGCCTTTTTTAATGCACATATTTGAATATAAAGCCAATTTATTGTCATGCACTTGAGGCCATCTTTTCATCCTGTCCACCATAATCACCCTGTACAGGTTCTCCTTCCTTACCTCTAATCCTTGAGCAATGGACCAGCCTCTGCTGGGGCGAGTGTCAGCTATCAGCCGGCGCTGCTGCTCCTACAGCACCCTGAAGGCCTGGCTGCCCGTCCTCTCCTGGCTGCCGAGGTACAATCTGAAGTGGCTTCAGGTGGACCTGCTCGCAGGCATCACTGTTGGGCTGACAACTGTACCGCAGGCACTTGCTTATGCTGAAGTGGCTGGACTTCCTGTACAGGTGAATCTTTGCTTCGTTGACTGTGAGGGTTAATTTTCTGGGTTCACATTCCATTTAAATTTAACTCTCACCAAATATCTCAGTCTGTCCAAGTTGGTAAAATCCTCCTCCTGTTTTTTATTGTTCTTTGTTTGGATCCCCATTGGGTGGCACGGTGTGGTCTCTAGCCTGCCATATTTAAGTAGCGTCTTCTCAGCTTCAGAGACTTGAAACCATGCTATTATCTACAACAGCATCTTGAATCCGTCTGTTAAATGTTTACTGATTCTTTAGTTTAATCTTTTTCAAATTTGTTTATAATTACAGCAGAACCCACATAAATCTGCAAGTATTTTGGCAGTTGACAAATGTAGTTTTTCAAGCATAAATGTCAAACATTAGCCAGTTCCAGCCACTCAGATTTGAGAACGTGCAGTGTACATTTGGGACTATTATGTTATTAAGTTATTATGAACTGTTGGTTGGACAAAGCAAGACACTGAAAAAATATCAACTTGTATTCTGGAAAATGATGAGGGTTCTTTTTTTTTAGGGCTTGGTAGTATATGCAAGTGTTTTATTAATATCGGGATGTGTGACTAGATATTTTTATATTGCATTATGTAAGCAGACTTTTTTTCATTTCAGAAGCGTAAGTATTTAGACCTAATATGTCTCCTACCTCACTGTGTGGATGTTTTTTTTTTAACTTTTTAAGTTGCAGACAGGATCATGATTGGCTTCAAACTGGCTTCATTCTGTAACAAACACATGTTAAGGTCAGCTTTAAAGTGAACATAGAGAAACTTTTCTTGTGTTAGAAGATGAAAATGAAAACAAGCTCTGCACTCATCATTTTGCACAGTGAAATCATTCAAGTGAGGCAACAAATTTTCCAGTGGAAGTGGATTTAATCAGTAATGACAATAATCGTCAGATGTTGCTCTTTATCTTCAATCCAATCCACTTTCTCTCCACAGTATGGGCTCTACTCTGCCTTCATGGGGGGATTCATCTACACTCTCCTGGGAACCTCTAAGGATGTAACACTGGGTCCTACAGCCATAATGTCCCTCCTGTGTTTCTCTGTGGTGGGGGGGCAGCCACAGCGAGCCGTGCTGCTCAGCCTCCTCTGTGGACTCATCCAGGCTGTGTTGGCGTTACTGAGATTAGGTGCATGAGTGTCTGTGTGTGTGCACGTGTGTTGGGGGAGGTTTATCTTGTGCAAACCTTGTGACACCAGTTCTTTTTGTTGTTGTTTTTTAATTTTTTTAAGTGAGTTAAAACTCATGATTTTTGGTGGAAATGGACGAGCTTACAAAAGGCTTATTTTTGTGATCAAAAAAATTTTTTGGGTTGTTTTTCTTACACAGTGTGAGACGTTGTTTTTCACCTGAAACTAGTAACATTTAAGCGTTTTATTTTTTTAGTTTAGCAAAGAGAGAAAGTGTCATGTGCACATTGTAGAGTCAGACCTGCAAAAACTGTGAGGAAACAGGAGACTAGATTGAGTGCGAGAGAGACACTTCCTACCACAACATGTATGACTTCCTCCACTGAACCATACACATTGTCTGTGAAATCTGTGGACACTTTTTGGTCCTCTTCATGGCCCCTTAAATTGTGCATTGTTTTGCATCGTCTGCAGGTTTCTTGCTGGACTTCATCTCTTTCCCTGTTATAAAAGGCTTCACCTGTGCTGCTGCAGTAACTATTGGCTTTGGCCAAGTCAAGGTGAGAGCTTAACACCTGCACACATATCATAGACACACTCAAATGCACTAACAGCAACAGAGACAACATGCACAAATCTGCAAAACCATTAGTTACAAGTTTCTGTGCTTGTTACCTTATGATACTCAGCATCAGTGACTCTAATTTCACAATAAAAGTTTGTAGACACACTGTCATCGTTTTACATCCAATGCATAAAACTTTATACTCTAAAACAGAACATGGTTTCAGAAAACAGTAAGCAGAAATTGCACACACAATGAATATCTGCAATAATTGTGTTTATTAGAAATTACAGCTCTTGAATCTGTTATTTAACCTTTTATCGTAAACTTTTCAATTCATTTATTAGGACAATATTCGGGGCAGATATAAAAGCACAACGATATGGTAAAATATACTTGTGGTAACTTATATATAGTCATTTTTTAACATAGTGCTGTCAACTCTCCTTTTCAAGTGGAAAACAGTAATATTAATATGACTGCAATTCTTTATTTGTTTATGTATTAAAAAATAAAAAGGCTGAAAACAGCACTTAAATGCTCAATTCTTTAAAACTCAAATAATGAATTTCTTTTTTTCATTTTACTGACATCATTGCCTTTCTCCTCTATTATCATTTATATTTTGCCTGTCACTGTTACTTTTAAAAACTAATGGCTCGTACAGCAAAAGCTATCAAGGTTCACTTTAAATGAGGCCTTGTGACATTTTCACAGGTTGTCTCCACAAATCTACCAACCCATTCTGTTTTTGTCACTTGCTGCTTCTACAGTTTTATTCTATCTCAGGATGCAAATTAATTTACTGTCCAAAAATTGGAAAAGCAAAGAGAGAACTTCTCTTGTCCACCCACTATGGTCATAATTTGTCTAGATGTGCTTCTCTTCTTATTGCCTGTTGTTTGTCTCTAGAATATTCTGGGACTCCAGGGCATTCCTCATGAGTTCTTCCTAGAGGTTTACTACACTTTCTACAAGATCCCAGAGGCCAGAATAGGTGATGTGGTACTGGGTCTATTTTGTCTCGCTCTGCTGATCTCATTGGTGTTTATGAAGACACACCTAGGAACTGATGAAACTCCAAATTCCAGCTTTTCCAGAGTGGCCAGAAAGCTAGTGTGGGCTGTTGCTACCAGTCAGTACCATTGCAGTTTTGATTGTGTGTCTGTGTGTGTGTGTGAGCATTTATAAGTGGCATGCATGTATACCAATGAGTTTATAAATTAAAATTTGGACAATATGTCCACACCGGTTTAGATGCACTTCTTGAAACCTCCCTTTACTCAAACATCTTCTTTTCATCTCTCTCTTGGTCAGTGCGTAATGCTCTGGTGGTCGTGGCTGCTTCCATAGTTGCATTTTCATGGGAAGCTTACGGTATTCACGTGTTTACAATCACTGGGGAAACTTCGAGGGGGCTCCCACCATTCAGGCCCCCACCCACCTCAGACACAACAGCCAATGGCACCTACGTCTCCTTTGGTGAGATCGTAGAGGTAAGGAGCAGAGAGGCCAGCCACAGGGTAATGGCAGTAATTCTTTATGCTAAAAGCTTGTGTTGCAACTTTCACTTCCCAAAATGTCTCTGGTTTGTCAGAGGCACCTCTGACCAGGCAGTCCTCCTCTGTGTATGTGTTTTGTGCAGGGCTTTGGAGGGGGGCTCGCTGTGATTCCCTTCATGGGTCTGCTGGAGAGCATTGCTATTGCTAAAGCTTTTGGTAAGTGTTTTTAAGCCACGCCAGCCCAGAAATTTGTTCCAGACATTCATGTCCCCCTTAAGGATAAATTGCAGTAATTTTACTAATAAGTTTTCATCTAAGTCAGTGATCACCAACTGGTGGCCCACGGGCCAAATCCGGCCCGCAACTGGATTCCAAAATTGTGAGGATCAAAGAGAAAATATCATGTGGTTCACACTATTAAAGCAACTGAAAACAGCAATAACTGAGACTCTTAACTATCAGTAATCCCACCATTTGTGATTCTATTTAGGCTACATTCCTCATTTTCCGTGAAAGGCCGGTTATGTTTGCAAAGCACCCAGGCAGCCTGCAGGGATGCACATGTTACTCTCTCTTGATCATTTAAAGTTCAAGTAATAATGCCACTTGCACGGGAGTAGGCAGATTTCAATGTGGTGATTTTTCTCTGACGGGCCTCTGACTGCTCAGGATATGAATCCTTGAAATTTGTATGTGTATATGTAGTGTTGTGGTGACGGCGCAGATTATATTCTTTTGCAACAGCAACAGTTTCGTTGCAAATGAGGCATATAGGTGACTCATTTCGAAAGGTTGGCATGATAAATCCGTACTTTTCAGTCCAGTCATCATTAAAGGATATGTTTTCCACATCAACTTTTCATTTCATGGCCTTTCAGAGTGCCATTTTACCTGTGTTTAGAGGCCTTTTCCTTTCATTTCCGCGGTGTTTGTTTT
>JAPZDV010000020.1:20063723-20113429 GCA_029814665.1 Acanthurus lineatus | reverse complement strand
TCCAGGCGGCCAAACTTCTCCCAGGAGAAAACTGATGTGCTGGTCCGGGAGGTCCAAGCTCGCAGTACCAGAATATACGGTAATGCGAACAGACCTCCACGGGCTGATGGTGCAAAAAAAGCCTGGGAGGAATTTACTAATATTGTCAATAAAGTTTGCCCAGATATTCTGAGAACTGCTGCCCAATGTAAAAAACAGTTCAATAATGTAAGGGGAAGAGCCAAAAAAAGTTGTCAGAGCAAAGAAGGCACACGGTGGCCATGGCGTGCTGGAAAGACCTGGTGGCGAAAAAGGTCTGTCACCTTTACAGCAACTGGGGGCAACTGGGAGCAACTGGGAGAGCGAAGGGGCCACCGGGCTGCGCATCAGAGGCCACCATGCGCGAAATTAGAGCCCAACATGTTGTAATGTCAGTTGTAAGAATTCACAGCAAAGTTATGATTTATGCGTTTTACATGAGTAAATTGTGGGATCACTACATATTTCTGATAGGCCTTTTTGTGAATTTCAGCATAAAGCATATAATATGCTCCTAATATGAAGACTAGTCACTGAAATTGCCTTCCAGCAAAGGTCCAAAACTCATAATGTCTAAATTCATCCAATAGCCTATCCCTGTCTCTATTAAATAAAACAAATGAATAAAATTAACCCCACACATTTTCTAATCATCAACATTTTTTTTTAAATTTTCAAATGGCATATCAAAGGGAAATAGTTTTCTGTTCCGTAAATAAAATAAATCCTATAGCTAGCACAGTGAGTTTGAGGTCCAAGTTTAAAAAACAAATAAACAAACAAACAAAACAAAAAACTGGGCCACTTTTTTCTCCAAAAAATAAATAAATCCCTCTTTTTAGAGAAAGTCCCTTTATACCTCCATTCCTTCCTTTCCTTGCACAATAAACACAAGTATCTAAAACTTGAGAGGAGGATTGAAGGATTAGTTGTCAAAGTGAAATGCAAAAAGCAATTCACAATTATTTTGATGCTAATAGAGAATTTGAAAACTTGAATAAAAGAGGAGTATGTTAGCTAACCTATTGCCTGTCATCTAGCAGCTCCTTGTTCCATTACTTTTACAGAAGGAATAAAACTGATCCCTATATCATATGTATTTAAAATTGATTGTCAACCAATACTGAAAATGACTGTTGTTGTGCTCCAAAATATGTTTTGATGATTAAACTAGTTAAGCTAACCGAACACATTTACTTCCTGTGACTACCTTGCTTGAAAATAAAAGTCAAGTTGCATTTCACCCGTACTGTGTTTTAATGTGAAGTTGCAGCTTCATCAGTCTAGAGGGGAAAAAACAACACCATGAAGATTATTACATTTTCTTTTCACTCTTTCACGAACTGCTTAGGGGTCCGGATAGAACCGTCACTTGGTCTGTGTGCTGACCGCTGTCCAATGTTTGGTGATCCCTGACTCATGAAACTCAATCAGCCAAAGTGGTTAGTGGGGAGGACCGGGTTGCACCCCATTGCTGATTTCCACTGGCAGTTGGTGGGTCGGTGGGTTGGCGGGTGACAATGTCAAACCCTGACTGTAATCTGTATTGCCATTTTAATCATAACCTTTTTTCTCTGAAAACTCTAAACTTACTTAACTTAAATTGTTAACTGAACTTAAATTGTTTTTCGATAAGAACCTACACATGACTTCTGTGCCACAGGCAGCACAGGAGTAGAAGGACAGGTCTGTCTGATCAATGGAGGACACTAGAGATCTTCCTTCGAGGATAGTTGTGGATGGTATGTAATCAAGATGGGGGCCTGTCTGAGCTTTCAGTGATGTGTAGGCAGCTGGGTTGTGGTGGGGTTCTGTCAGCACCCACAAATACGCATTTCGGAAGGGGCAGTGGGCCCATTTTAGTAAGTTCAACCTCATGCAAAGGCACAGAATAAAAACTTAGAGTGCTACCGCAGCCAATCTGGACCTTATTGCTGCACTCACACTTCTGATTTTGTTGTCATCTGTCAGAGTAAGGGTAGTTTGTTTCCAACTAGCATGTGCAGTCCTCATTGCCCCTCCTTATCCACTAACATCTTGATTTCCTCTCTGCTGCATGAGTAATGTTCCTGGTGGCTCTCCATGTGTGCAGTTTTCAGATGCCAAGGAACTGTTCGCCCTGCATAGGCACTGGCTGGCAAGGGCTCTGTGGCCAGTCTGTGTCCGTGCATATATCTCCAGTCTACTCTCTACCAAAGACCTCCTATGTCTTCCCATATAACAGACATTCCAGTAGGTCAACTTACTTTGCTATGTTTTGGTCACAGTTGTTGTTATAGAGCCATAAGCAATGGCGAGGTCCACTCACAAGACCGCCAGGTTTCTGGATGTTCTGGCAGCCCAATAAATTGTTGGTGGGTTCTGATTATGTCTGTTATGAAAAACCTAAAAGCTAACTGCACTGGCAAAGGACCACATGTGTTCATAAACCCTAGCAGACTGTTTGCTGTTATTTATCTCTTGAAGGGGCCACGTCCTTAAATATGGGTAACATTAAGCCTTAATAGAATCTAAGCAACTAAGTCTGGCCTCTGTCTTGTAAGGTTGACATGAATGGGGAGATAAGCAATAAAGAGAGAGAAAGACCAAAACCATTTTCTAACCTTGGATTGGCTCCTTCCTGGGGCCAGCCTCAAGTGGCCATTTGAAGAACTGCAGTTTTTGGCATATTGCATTGACTCTGTTTAGTATAGTACCAGGGATTGCTGCTTGGGTTTGCAATATGTTTATTCTGTTATACTACTTCTTTTAAAATTTGTGCTTTTGTCTCATGTAGATTTGAGCAATCACTGTCACAACTGCTTCTTAATGCCAAACCTCTCAGCTGCCATGTCGACTACAATGGTTTAGTTGATATTGACTTGTGTGTCTGACCTGTATCATTTCCTGCCTTGGCTTCATGGATCCCTTACACCAACATTGGACCTATCAGTGCTGAGATCTGCCTTGGGGGCGGAGTTTGCAATGCATGACGGTTCTGGTCAGCGTGGGACACTCCTGACTGACACCTCTTGTTTCTCCCCAGGTGTCCATCCTGTGTGCTAAACCACTCCCTCAACTCTCAAGCATCGAATCTTGGCCATGTTGATTTTTGATAAGTTCACAAAGGAGTCGAGTACTGTCATAATGCACAGATTTGATACCGTTAGTTTACTCGTTGCTTGTATGTCAGTCCTTTTATTATTACTTTAACTGAGACTGTGTTGTTGGTCCCCAAATGACAAAAATCTTTTTCTTTCTGCAGGGAGGTCAAATAAACAAGAACTGGCAGAGCCATTAATTATCTTAGTGTCTTAATTCCACGTCCTTCATCTAAAAGACAGTTTTTCTTACCAAGTGGTTATAGCACATCCTTCAAAATCATTGCATTGAATGATAATTTAACCACCACCTTTCACTGTTTCTCTTCTGCCCCCCTGTGGTTGTCTGTGAGATCACCTACTATCTTCACTTCTCTCATGTCTTGGCTTCTTTTTCACACTCTGTCTCCTCTGTAAAGGTCGTGGTTAGAAGAAATTTCAAAAACCAACTTTAAGAGAAATGGCAGCAGAGCAGATAAACAGTTCTTATCCTCTCAAATGGCCTTTTATGTAAAGGTGTATTTGTTGATAGGAGACTTGACAAAATGATGATATGACATAACAGTGCCTTACTGTGCCCTAGCGCCAGTCAAATTATCCAGTGGGAAAGTGGTTGTTACTTTCCTATTTGCAGATTTCTAATCGTGATTATGAATTCCATTCTTAGGAAAGTGACATACCAATTAAAAGTCAAGCACACCCTTTACACTACCTGGTGGCTACCACAAGTAAACCTCGTATAGCAATAGTGATGTGAATTAAATTAAATTCTTGTGCACCCACAACTGTCTGAGTGCGGAGAGGTGATGTGCAATTACCCTGTGTTGACTGGGTAGACTGCCTTCCCTATCTGCCGGAGTGCGAGGGACTGTTCAATGCTGCTTGCAGCTTTACTTTTGTTTGAATTAGGAAAGCATAGGTAATTATTTTCTGTACAACAGCGCAGGTGGTGGGGCTGTGCCCCACTGGCCCTTAATGCAGAAACACCACAGGTCAGTTTTTATTTATTTGGCACCAAATCACATCATAAGTTGTCTTGAGACACTTCACATATTAAACATGTCTAGAGCACATTCAAATTTATTAGCACTGAAGTTTGTTGGAGGGCGGAGTTTTGGTGGGGGCCTGTTGGATTTTCTGGGGGCCTGCTCTGGTCGCGGGGGCGGGGTGCTTGTCAAGATCACTGCCTTGCTCCCATGGTCCTCTGGCCAGACAGGCTGGACCCACACTTGCTTGGCCTTTTATAGCACACTTTACTCACTTAACACACACACTTACACTGCACTGTAAATAGTCTGTAGGCAAATTTAGGCATATAACAGTCAGGACTCTTGGAGTCAGGCTTTTGTTGGGCCAGAGATTTATGTGGCAGGTCAGCTGCAGTGCAGCAGTGTGTTGTAGCTCACTAGCCTGCATATGTGATGGTAAATAAGGTTCTATACTGTGGTAGAACATTTATGCACTGCAACACTTGCAAACATTTGGCTGGTGCTACAGCATCATAGAAGTTTTAGATGCAGTCTCATGCCATCATTTGGCCACATTGAGTTTTTGCAAATTGCTATTTCTGTAGGGACACCACAAGTGGGCAGTGTGCTTTGGGGTACAAAATGGTCAAAATAAAGCTATTTTCACAGAAACTAAATTCATACTGATTTTAAAAGAAACTTTGCTAGCCTTCACATACAGCTTGTTACACTGTCTGTGGATATTGTGATCATTCTTTAAGTCATGGCGGCTGGGATATTTAAGGAATGAAGACATAGACTGGACACCGAATCTTCCTTCTACTAAGTACCTTAAAAAAAACATTTCTATGATCACTGTAAATTTTTATATGCTTCATGCCCTAGCACTGTGTCAGCTGCTGCAACATAGAAGCTAAAAGATAACAAACAACATAAAGAAATAAAAAATGCTAACAATGCCCACTATTCTGAGACTGCTATAGTCATCATTTTTTTCCCACATGTATTTTTATTGGGGACCAGCATTGTACAACGATCAAATACAAAGTACAAATGTATGTTCCAGTGTTTTTGTTTTCTTTTTTACCCTCCCTATTCTCTTTGTGGTGCAGAACAGATAAACAAATCACCACCTAACACCCCACCGACACACCTCAAACAGCAGAATGTAACTATAACAAAAATAAAATAAAGACTATAAAAAATGAATAGGGAACTGGACACCATGGGTAAGATAGTCAAGATGTCTACTCCAAGAATTAGATGCAATGAGAATCAGATTTTGAGAGGCAAGAGTATTTACATAGGAAATAACAGATTTGCCATCTTTTGTAGAAACCAGCAGATGACCATTTGAAGAAATATTTAACCTTTTTAATAAAAAAAGGACATTGAATCAGACAACTGGGACGTTGTTGAAGAAGGGGTTAAGGCTCTTCCAATTTAACTTAATACGTCTTTGAGCAATAAGTGAGGCAAAAGCAATAAGTCTGAGTGTTTCTTTAAGAGACTGGCCAGTGCAAGGGGTACCCCAAAGACAGCTATCAAGGAGCTAGTTTAAAGAGTGACATTAAGAATTTACTTCTAGTAATATAGAAAGGAGACCAAAATTCTGCTAGTTTTGGACAAAATAAGAACATATAAGTGTGATCAGCATGTGTGATCACGTATATCGCAAGTACCAGTAAATAAGCTGCTTAGCCTAGCTTTTGTACAATGAATCCTATGCAAAGTGAAAGCTCTATCAAAGTTAGAGGGAAGAAACAAGCGCTAATTACAAATAGGACTACAGCAATAGAGGCAGATAGTTTGAATGCTGCCTGAACTGTTTCCATATTTTCAAAGTAGAAAGTACGACCGGATTTCTAATATCAGTGGAACATCAATAAGCCAGAGGGGCATAGACTAGAGCCGCTAGTGAAGAAGGACACAAAAAATTTTCCTCCATTACAAAATTAATCCAGGTTTGCTGGGATTTTTTCAGTGTTAGCTGCACAGTAATAAAATAACAGGTTAGGCAAGCAGACCTCCAGTTTTGTTTGCTTCTTTTGCAGTACTACTTTATGAGCTCTTGCAATTCGCAAATATCAAATATGACAGATTTTTATGATCCAGGGTTTTTTTTATAGAGCACATTGAGTTTAGGAACAACTCACGGATTTAGGATGTGACAGGGTGTGGCCTTTTAAAATTTGAATTTTTCAGAAATAACCCAACCACACTACCACACTACCACTTTCTTTCATGATGTACAAATTCCCAGTAACCATCCAAAAGACATTTTGCTACTGAATTGCACTTCTGACCACTCCAATAGTGGAGCCCAATTTTCATTCTTCTTATTCATAGATTAAGTAATTCCCCCATTTCTGCAAGTAAGGCTGGAATAAGAGTTGTTCTAAAGGCCCCACAACAACTTCTTAGAGCCCTTCCCTGAACCCCTCGGTGACCGCTTCAGTCTTATGAGAAAAATAGCGCAAAGTCCCCAGGTATGCAGAACAATCGATCTGAGACTCTCAGATTAAGGCTACTGTGTAGATCGCAGAGTATGACTGCTTTTACTGCTTACATATACAGCAAATATCAAAGTAAAAAATATGAACAAAAAAAATGCAAAAAATGCATTTTAACTGTTTTAAATCATATAATGCATATTAACTTTTTTTTTTACCCATTTTATGCCTTTGGTCAATCATTATGATGTATTAATGAATGTATTGTCTCTTAACTTTAGCATAAATTTTTACATCATCACAGATTTGTGATGATGTTAAAATTGATGTTCCTTTGGGTGGCATTTGCCTTACTTGCCTATTGGTGTGTCACTAGTGCCCGGCACCTGAGCCTACAATAGACACTACCAAAAGTAGTGCTGTCACTAGGTTAAACTACTAAAACATCTTTATTCATTTACCAGAACTCATTGGCAAGTAGAAAAGTTTATCTTATCTTATCTCATCTTAAAAATGATGTCTGCGGTGGATAGTACTGTGATTCAACACAAACACCCAGCACTGGGAGTATTACCTAACTAGGGATGTGTTTACCTTGTATTTGTCATAAGGGGAGCTAATACAAAAGGGGCTTCTGGGCACCCATTTTCTGAAAGGTGAAGCAAGCAAGACAGTAAGAGGGTGCACTTTTCTCATTTTCGGAGTGTCTGTAAACATGCTGGGGACACATGTTTTCATTGGAAAATCATGACAAGGTGTATTGTATTTTGGATAGTATGGGACCTTTAAAACAAGTCTGGAGGGGAACTTAAACGGTTTTAATGAAAGAACAATTGTTCAATGTCATACCCCATTGTTTCTTAATTTAAACAGAGGTGAATGGAACAAACCCTGCTCCTACAGCCACATCTGGCCCAGACACAAAGGACTTAATTGAACCGACCTCGAGGAATAAAACAGAAGACACAAGGAGCAATGCTGAAGGGCAGGTTTGTCTGGTCAATGGGGGAAACAACTACTGCTCTGGTAGAGTAGAGATCTTCCTCCATGGACAGTGGGGGACAGTGTGTGATGATACTTGGGACCTGGTTAATGCTCAGGTGGTGTGTAGGCAGCTAGGCTGTGGCAGGGTCCTGTCAGCACCAACACAAGCACAGTTTGGACAAGGCAGTGGGCCCATCTGGCTTGATAATGTCGGGTGCACAGGCAGTGAATCAAAGCTCACAGAGTGCAGCCACCAAGGGGTTGGATCTCATAACTGCCGTCACAGCGAAGATGCTGGTGTTGTCTGTGAAGGTAAATACAAATTTGTACTGTAAGAGGCAATGAAGTCTTAATGTGTAACATGTTGTCAATGGTGAACATTGGTGAAGATTTCTAAATATAAATCCAGTCCAGGTAGAACTGGATTTAGCTTACCTGACTTCCTTTAGTTTGAACTCATACTCTGGCAACCTGGCAGTCCACACTTGCTCTAGGGCCAGAGTGCATGATGGTCATGTGTGGTATGGGGTGAAGCCTGTGGATGGTGCCTATGGAACCACACTCACAGTAAAGACCTATGTTCTTATTTTTTCTTAAACCTGATTGCCTGCATGTCTATGTAAATCATTTTTTGCTTTCCTGTTCTTTTTTGCACAACTATAGCTGTAGAAATCCTCATCTGACTTTAGATCACTGATCCTGCTCCAGTGTATAACACTATTGTGTTTGGCCTTTTGTATGTTTCTTTTAAGGCTTAAACCCAGACAGCTAGCATAGTGATATTACTGCGGTCCCTATCTATAATGGCCAGATTTATCAGGATTTAGTTGGTTGGAAATTAAATTAAATGTGGACTGTTGAAGAAATGGCCGAAATCACATTGTTGCATGTATTTTCACAGCTGTCTTTCATAAACCAGTTATTCCATTTCAACATACAATTAGGGATGTAAAGTGAAGACAGTGTATTTTGAGTCCTTTAGCATAAGACACGTTGGCCCAGGCCCCTACAGAGTATGTTTAGGCTCCAACGAGCATGTGCATTCCTTATTGCCCCTCTTTTTCCAAAGCCATCTTGATTTCCTTTCTGTAGCATCATCAGTGTTCCTGCTAGCTCTCCCTATATGCAGTTCTGCAGTATAAGCATAAAGAATGTCTCCTCCCAAATCCAGTAAATATTGTACAGCAAATTATAGGACAAGTCTAAGTTAAAGTTTTGTGAGGCGTTCTGATACCTGTTCATAAGTGTTTGTGATACTGTGCTGTAAAGTTGATCCTTTCATGGTTATCATTACACTTATAGTTTAAATAACAGGACCAAGTCCACTACAACAACACTAATATTCAAAAAAACTCAGCAAGGATGTACCTGAAGCCTATCTTGAGATTATGCTTTACAGCTGGCTAATATGTAGTAAAGAGAATATTTTTATGTTGCTTCCTAATGTGTATATGAATGGACTCTTGCCATGGTAAAGATAAAAGAAAACTTAAAAAAGACTATTTCTCCCAAAATAAAACATTTTTTTCTTGACAGGCTGGAAGATGGCATTTTAGGACAAAGTGAGGAGAAAGTCAGAGCCTTTATGTCTTTATGTCTCTGTCCCATGACTCCTCCTACACTCAGAAATATCCATCTGGCACAGTCACACTGCCATTGGGCTCCTTAGTATGTGGGCGTCTCTGTTCATGAGGGAAATCCACGCTTTGCAATAGTTTTGCAGGACTGCTACTTCACTCGCTCATTGAACCCTCAGGACCCCGTGCGACACTCCCTCATCAAAAATAAGTAAGTTAGCCTCATTAGCTTTCGAATATGATTTGTGTATTTTAGTGAAAATGGAGAAAAGGTAAAGGTGTAGTGATGTGTCCTGATGACCAGAATACTGAATGAGAATAAATATGTGTTCAGTCCAAAACCGACTCCAAATGATTTTTCTTAGTTTATGACTTCATTTAAATCTGAGGCACACTGTGTTGTGGTTGTTAACCCTCCAGCTGAAGGTCATGGCATATTCTGCTTTCTAGGAAACTCATAATATGGCCAGTGTATACAGGGGATGTGTCCTCTCGCTTTACTTTTTGTTTGACACACCTAGAGCCCAATCAAGTGGTTTGCTTGCGCAGTTTGGGCGGGGCATCGAGTTTCCAACGTTTCCCAGTCGGGTTCAGGATTTGGAGTGGTTGGGGTTAATTTCCGCCTGGTGGTGGACGTTCGTGTTGAGTAGCTCTCAACTTTTCAACGCCGACAGCCGTCGTCATGTCCAACAACAATGCCAGCAACAATCTAATTATCGCTCAGAGGGCCGTTAAGCAGCTCCGGTTAGAGGCCAGTATCCGAAGGATCAAGGTATGATTACGAACCCCGCAACACTGACACACAAACACGGAAGACCGAGCCGACAGACTGTTGAATGGCGGAGACGAGCTCAAGCAGAAATGACAGACTGCACTCTCACATTTTAAACCCAACGAAGTGCTCTCCAAAGTTTACATAAACTGGTTGCTTGTTGACTAAACTACAGCTACAAGCAAACAAATGTCTTTGGTGTTCACGGCTGTCAATTATTTTCTTTTAGGCTGTGTTAGAAACGCGTAGCGTTATAAACTTAAGAAGTGTCAACGCATCAACAGGAGTGGCACGTTTGTAAAGAAAAATAACCTCTAAAGAAAGAAGTGACCATTTATCACTCAAAAAGTTGAATAGTACACACAGCACTTCGTTTATTGTGCCGTCAGTTACAGATTTAATGCAAAATGGTGCAAGCTTGTATCTTAACATGAATGAGAGAAGGGGAAGGAGTGGAGTAAGAGTTTGACAGCAGGCCAGCTAAAGCATTGCAAATGCTGTGCTTGTGATAGGCTGCTATGTTTCCTCTCATACGCCGTCATCGCATGTCTGCCTCTGCAGGTGTCCCAGGCTGCCGCTGAGCTGAGAAACTTCTGTCTGCAAAATGCCTCCAAGGACCCTCTCCTGGTTGGGGTTCCCTCCAGTGATAATCCCTTCAGACCCCCCAAGGCCTGCTCCCTTTTCTGAGGTAGGCCTGCTTTTCCCCTTCAGTGAGGCTTCAGATGGGGAGTTAAGCTGTGTGATTAATTCCCCTTTGAAGGGAATAAGTTCTAAATTTACATTCTGTTTACACTGATATTGGTCAACTGAATTCAGGAAGGTGCAAAATCACAAGAGCAACCAAAAAGTTGTTAAAAAAAAGTCTGTAACCTGATTTTATTGATTCATTTTAAAGTCTTGGGCTTAATGTCTGGGTTATAGCATTGGTTATTTTCCATAACCTGATAAAAACTGTTTACCAAGATGACCTCATCAGATTGCTGGTTTTGACCAAGCCCAGATACAAAATATCTGAAATTAATTATGAGGCAAAAATTACTCAAAAGATTAACAAATTTTTGGACAAAATTGCACACTACTTTTTATGACAATTGAACAATTCATTAATTAACTGTTTTACCTCTGACTGCATTGCTAACTTAAAATGCTAGTTCTGTGCTTATTTATTTTACTGGAGCCATACTTGGCTTTACACTCATTTATTTTTAACATATGGATGCCTGACCATCTTCTGAGATCAAAAATAAATCCCGTCTTTCATGGATAAAATAATCCTGATAGAATTATTCTTTACTTAAAGCTGGGGTTGGTATTTTTATCTGGTATATTTCAGTTGTTTTATTTATTTAAATGATCCTTACATCCCAGCAGCAACCAATAACTTATAAGCTCTGAAAAAGGACCAAAAAAAAAAAGCCATCTGTAGCTGCTGTAATCCTCTAAAAATGCCGTCACTAGGAGTCTGCCAGGAAAGATCCAATCAAATGCCCCCCTGTCTTCCTGCTCGAACCTAATCCACTGTTTTTAAAAGTGGGGGCTGTGGAAACTTTTTTTTGGGGGGGGGCAAACTAAAGCATTATTCGTGACAATTATTTTAAATTTATGTATTTTTAGATGTTATTAGTCACTACATGTCAAAACTATGTCCTTTGATGTCAATCTTTTAATTTTTATTTATTTAAGTTACACACACCACTCCAGCCAATCAGAATTGAGCAACCAGTACTTTAAGGGTCATAAAAGTTGCTTGGACTGTCTGTTTATAACAGAAGAAGACACACTGAATGTAATGAATGTATAACTAAAGAGGAAAATACTTCCAAAAATGATCACTGTTAATATTACTGTCAAATATTGTTAATACAGAAATGACAGAATGTCCATAACAGAAGACCCTGGATTTAATGAAAAAATAGGCCTAACAAAAGATAAAAAATTGTTTACTCTTAAAACTGTTGAATAAAATGACAAAAAATGTTTATAAAAGTGGAAGGACTGATTATTGGTAAGAAAATAAGGAAAATATATTAAGAAGCTGTATGTTTGATTTTTGCCATTATAATGTACGTGCAATTTAAAAAAAAGGCAGCCGGGGGTCCCTGCCAGGGGCTAATGTAATTTGAGGGTCGTTTGCATGGCAAAGTTTGGGAACCCCTGCTCTAACCCCTGCTCTAATCTACCATGCACCAGCCTGCAGATCAGAGCGTATCATCGCCGCCACTGCAGTTTTTGCAAGTTTAGTGGAGAATGAAAGAAAAAAAGCAAAAATTACTGCTGCCACCTTACTTGTTACTAGACTCACAAGTCAGTGTCTAGATGCTTCACTTAACTGGAGACCGATGACATGCCCCCAGCTTTTGTATCTAAAACTGGGTGGAGACAGTTACAGAGTTTAAAAAAAAAAAACTTGCATAGCAGAACCGATCCTTATACTTTAAGGTGGTCCTTCATATTTGGGGCAGTGACTTGCGGAAATGTTGTGCTTTTAAATAATGCCTGACCACAAACGTGTAGTATGGGATGGCTTAGTATAGATCACCAAGGAAAACTTCCTCAAAGGTCACAGATGCTTGTCGCATTTGCTGCAAAACATGTACTTTGGTTAAAAATAAACACAACCTTTTGCTACGCTATGATTTATTTGACTGCCCAGATTATATTTTCTCTGCGTTTCTCTACGGTGGAGAAAAGGGGGAGCGCACTACTTCCGGGAAGGTGTCTCCTTCTCAGAAAAGGAAAGGGGCGTTCCTTTGTTAGCGGCAGTTCTTGCCACTGTCCTAGTAACTGCCTTGCGTTGTGATGTCACCAGATGATTGGTAGGTGGAGATCTGCAATTGTCTAGTATCACAAGACTAACTTGTAACAGCCTGTAACGTAGCGGTTCAGCCCATGCATGTGAAGGGGGGGGGGGGGCATGTCTGTGGAAGGACTTAGACGTGCCTTGAAATGATGCTACTTTCAAATGTTGCAAGCTTTCCAGAATTACTAAACCAAGCTTGAAGAATAGAGCCAAAATAAGTAGTCAATCGACAGAAAATAATGTACAACTGCTGTGATAATTGACTAATTGTTTAAGTATACTTTCAGACAATTTAGGGTTCCAGCTTTTTTGGGTTTGGTGCTTTTTCTTTAGTAGTCATAAATTTTATCACACTAGACAACTATTCAGTGGCTTAATCAAAGCCTTTGTAAGTTAGATTAATAAATTACAAATGGAGGCTGATTATCAATGCTGTTCTTATAAAGCATTTGCAAGAGGTTGACAGTAAGCCTGCATGAACAGTATCAGGACCCTGAAACTGAAGCAGCTAAATGGAATTGAACCTTCATTTGTTTAGAGTTTTTTCTGTCACATGAAAATGTTGGCTGTTGAAAAGGCCTATTTCTTAAAACCTGTTATTGGTTTAAATGTTCAATTCTATCTGTATTTCCATCTGCAGCAGGAGAACAATTAGAAGACATCTGAATTTATACATCAACGAGTTTCTTCACTTCTACTTGATGTCGCTGTGGATCAAACCAGCAGCTCCTCTTGGAATGATTCAATGTGCAACTGATGGGTTTTTAAGGGGGGGGCCTTTTCCACTTGTTTGCCAAAACTAATGGTATGCTAACTCCCAACTGTTACATTCAAGCTGGGCCAACAAGTACATGCTCAAAATACTCCTTACTGATACTCACTTGACTAATGATTAAGCCATTCTTGGTTTGCCTTCCACTTAACATGTCTGGTCTAAATTTACTGACCTGATGGTGTCTGTCTTCGGTCAGTAAAATGCAGCCCATGTGATTGGCTTCTGAAAATGCAACTTCCTCTTGTGTTTTGTGTGAAACAATCAAACACTAATTTAAACCAGGTGCTGTTCAAGAATAAGAACATATTGTGTTATATATAAATAAATATTTACACTGTATTTCATATTGTGGCCAACAGACATACTGATAGCTTTTTGAGCTAAACTTATGTGTCTTAACTATTCATGTATTTGTGACAATGGAAAAGGTGTTACTACTACTCTGAGGTACAATGTGGTACAAACTTTAAACCTACGAGGTCAGTGATTGTTCCATAACCATTCATCCACTCTTTTTTGTGTATATATTTGAAGGTGATAGAGGTTACATTTTTGCACCAATTACAGTACAATTCCTCACTTTAACTCTCATGATTTTGTTTGAGTGTGGCTGAAAATTGTGGTCCACTCCATTTTAAGTAATTCGACCCAATCTTAATTGATGGGCTACAGTATTTAGTGCAGTGTTTAAAATTTACTGGATTCATGGTCTGGTGAATAAGATTCCTGGTTTTTACTTGGACATCCCAGGTGTAGCTCACAAGAAAAGTTTCTTGTCTCTCAGTCAACATTCATTATACTGCCATTATAAAATAATGAAAAATGTACGCTTTTCAGAGCACAGTTTAAACTAGACAAAAAAACCTGCTCATACTGTATACAATCCTATTTTGAACTTTTTTTATAGTAATGGTACTGTAATTGGTGCTTACATGTTACATATAGCACCTTTAACAGCCTGTTAAAGTTGCCTTTATGTTCCTGCCTTTAATTTAAAAAGAACTCATAATGGCCTTACACTCTTTTATTAGCACAACCTGGTAGCAAATTTAATATATATCACTTATATACACAAATGGCCAAGCAGCAAGTGTTCATACATCTGTTCAGATCATTAAAATAAAGTTGTATTAAATGAAACAAACTGTAGTGAATTGTTGTAGTAACCGTTTTCCACACTGTTTTCAGATTCCTGTCAACCAAAACTTCAACTTAAGTTAGCCTGTATCTTTCCTACCTTTGCTACCTTTAGCGAACCTTTTGGAAATTAAATTTCTTTTTTGAACACTAATTAATTGATTTGTGTGATTTTTTTTTTTAATTAATACTTGTTTTTTTAGTTTATTATTTCTTTCTTAACACATGGAGAGGTCAGAGAAGATGGGTCATCAGCCCCATGGTTTGATATCATTGTAGATTCAAAATTAGGAGTTCCAGTGTGGGAGCAAAAGCACAAAAACTAAAGTATATGCAGACATTAACATCTTCAAGAAAATATTTGTCATACAATGTCATACAAAGTAAGATGGATTTGTTTCTAGTAAAAGATTAAGGTGCTTGTTTAAAGGTTAGTGAACTGTGAGACTAAATTTACACAACAAAATATTAATAACATAACACCACACTGCCAGACAGCACTGTTAACACAGTGGAAATTGAAGTGATTCTCAGTGTTTCACCTTCGGGTTTGTTGTTTCATATACGTTCAGGGACCTGGAAGATATTAAAATTTATTGATTATCTCTGCTATATATATTAGTTGGGAAAAGACTGCAAACCTTTGAAACACAAGCTGTGTTTGCTCCACTCTTGCTCTTGAATACAGATACAGTACGCTCAAATTCACTTGAAAAATGATACCAAATGCTGACTTCTAAATTTTTGTCAGCTTCACACCCCACAGAAGATTTCAAAATGTTAAATGGCTGAACATGTAAGTCTGGGTGTGTCTCAGGGATTATGAAGATTGCTTCTCTCATCAAGGATTTCTCTTTGAAATCAACCCACAACACAGTCACATAGCAGGTTTACTGCACATACAGAAGTAGTTTATACTGTCACACCTGTGCACAAGTTTAAATAGAAAGCTGTTTGAATAATTTTTAAGTCTTGAGGCCTCCATTTTGTGGTTCATTGTCAGTGGTAATTAGCAGAAGTGACATCACCTGGAAATTAAAGAGGCTGTATCTGACTGAAAGAGTTTAACTGCTCAGGTAAGGCACTTGAAGTGACAGACATTTAATCCATTGTTACTGTAGTTTTATGTGTTATTAAAACTATTAAATAACATGTTTTCCCTGAAAAGTTTGTGTACATTTTGTAGTTGTGGTGTGCACCAGTTAGAATTGCATTTCAGTAAATTGTCCCCTTGTTGCTAACATGTGTGTGACACTCAGATGGCATCCAGGTTTGGCCAACATGGAGTGGGAAGAAACCAGGAGTGCTCAGGTAAAACTGTCCACTTGTAATATAAAAAGGGCTGATAAATGAAAAACTGAAAAATTAGTGGAGAAACATTGTGAACAGAAGACTCAAGGGGTTGTTGAATAGTTTAATAACTATGAAAATGAAAATTTTTCTGTCTTTAATTTCTTCCCTTTCTTCCTGTTTTCCTCATCCACTACAGACACTTTTCTGCTTAGAGAGCCAAATGAGCTCTTTTACAGCGTCTCCCGGTGGACTGACAGGGAAGAGCATGGAGATCAAGAAGACTCACTCAAGGTGGTTTAAATGAAGTGAGTAAAATATATTAGAGCTTTTAAGTGGGGAAAAACTGAGCACCTTTCTTGTAGGAGCAATTAAATGAGATGGATGAGCACATATCCAGGCTTCAGGACATGCTGAGATGTGAACGGGCTAAAGTAAGTTTCATGCATTGAAAGGTATTTAAATGTCTAAATCCCTTTTTTGCTATTCCCCCTTCTTTAAACCATCTCTTCCCTCAGTGCACTCGTCTGCAGTTGCAGAGTAACCAGCAAGAGGCAGAGCTTAGGCGTCGAGAGCAGCACAGCAACAGACTGAAGGAGCGACTGTCATTGCTGACTGACAGGCACAGAGAGAAGGGACCTTGTAAGACTCTCTGTTGTGTCAGAGTATTTCACACACAGCTGTTTGCTTACATATCAGTTGTTTGCTGAAACCACTGAACATTTACCACCTTGCATTTTTCTCCTCAGCTATAGAGGTGCTAAACTTTCTACCTGGAGGTCGAGGAAAGAGAGAGCAGCCGTTCAAATCATTCAGGTCTACTGCAAAGTATGCTGGTTGTTTTCATCATCCCTTCATTATTATTGCTTTGAAATGTGTTCTTTTCCCTCTCTTCAATCTTTTTTTTCTTTCCATCTAATAGAAGAGAAGAGGCAACACTACGTGTGATGCTGGAGCGCAGAGAAGCAGAGCTCAGAGAGGCGATGAAGCTGCGCCACAGCCTCACCACTTTACTTCATGCACTCAGAGTCGACATGGAGCATGTGAGTTAAAGAAAAGAACATTTTTATCAAGGCATGTGCTGGTTAATATTACCATCTTACCACAAGGTCTATTTTGTAGCTGTTCCAGAGCTCCTAGTATTGTCGAATGATCTTCCTCAGCACATCCTCTTGGGTTGGATTGGGTATTGGGTTAGGGAGCTAGGCAGAGTTTGCGCAAAACCTTGGTGGCTCTACAGTGTTAATATTGATACAAACATTAATTTCCTGCAGTTCTAAGTAAACATGGATGAGATGTGCATTAAATAACAATTTAGAAAACTCCCACTTGCTGAGAAAGATTGTATAAAGCAACCAAAAGGTATGAACAGCAACTAAAACAACCTTGTGTTAATAGTTTTCTTAGGTACTGCCAGGATCAAGAATGAAACACATCTGAATCTTAAAGTTATAATGTTGAATACCAGACTAGTACTGAACATGACAAAATCAGTCTTACCTTTTTCAAAGACCCTATTAGCTGCGGCAGATGTTCAGGAAGAGGCCCAAACCCAAGACAAAAGGTTGGATCAAGCTGAGGTGGCGCTCGGTGACCATGTAACAGGAGGTGTGGTTCAGAGTTGGAGGCAGGTGCAGAGGAGACTGCGTGACCTTCTATCTGAAGTTAATCACACAGGTTGTATAACCTTTTAAAGTGGCGCTTTAATTGACCTTATTTTCTTTGTCTTTAAGAGGATTTCAGCAAGACTAACACTCTCCAGATTGGTAAATACTGAGAAACTCAAGACTGAGGACTACAATATGTGCCTTTTCTTGACTGTACAGGGCACACTGGTGCGGGTACCGACCACGACAAGCTCCTAGCCCAACTAGAAACTGACCTGAAGGACAGTCAGCAACTTGTCAGACTACAACAGCAACTGCTGCAAGTAGGCTCATCTATCATACATACTTCTTCAAAGGAACTTTCCTGGTGTCAATCTTCTAAATACTCTCCTTGGTTTGCATCTGCAGGACAACATTGCTTCACCAGTCCCCTCTGAACTGGCTGATTCCTACTTTTTAGAAGAGAGGGAACGTCTGCAAGTGCTCTGGGCAGAGCTCGAACATCAGAGGCGGACTTTTGAGAGAGAGAGACAATCTTTCACTGATGCTGCCATCAGATTAAGCTATGAGGTATAGACTGGTATTGATTTTATAGGGTTAAACAATCACTTATTTTATTATTTTTTCATTAGGTGTACATCCCCCGCTAAGCTGAGGATGTCATAGAGATTGGAGATTACAAATTTTCATTCCCAATTCAGATACACAGCTGTATACCACTAACCCTGTATGAATATGATATCAGTGTAATATGGTCTGGCTCAGGTTAAACCCTTTGTAAAACATATTGGATATACAGTAAAAAATCTATTAGGTTGCATGCAGGTGTGTGGAAAGAAGGGTCTTCAGAATAAATGAATAAGGTAATGCTTTTGAGTGTAGCAGCTGTTGTCTCAAAATATTGTATTTACTGTCAATGGGTACTTTGTTCAAAGATCAAATTGAGCATTTATTCTATTGTAGTTTCCTGGTGGGAAAAAAGCACAGCATGTTGGCTAAAAAGGCTGCTTGTAGACTGAAAAACATGTAGATGTAGATTTTGTCTTTTTTTTCCAACAGCGTCTTGATTTGGAGCAACAGAAGGCTTCTCTCCTGAAGCAGCAGTACCTGTGTAACTCACCTCTGTTCAGTAAAGGAGCGCTGAGCAACAACAGGAGAGAGAGCACTGCTCTTAGTAAGTATGCAGTTATATTAGAGGTGGGAGAATGATGGTTTTAATGAGGTGAAATAATTATAACAAATTTCTTACAACACACATTTTATGTTGCTCCAGATTTCTCAGGTTCAGGGCCCACCAGCATATCAGGCTGCCTTCCCATTACTCCATCCTCCACCACGTCAGAATCAGCTGTTGTTTCTGGATTAAATCAGGGAAGAGTCAGAGTTCAAACCCCCAGCATACCTGAGCTCTACTCTGTCCTTAATCTGTCATACAACTGCAGGTTAGTCAGGTCCTGCTGTCACTGCAGGGAGAAAGGAATGAACCATGAACAGAAAATGTCTCGAGCATTAACCGTGTTCAAGCACCTCACAAATAAGTTCAATACATTAGTTGGAATGCTAAGGCTTTGTATGGGAAAAATTTGGCCTTGAGTGGTCCTGATGCAAAATAAAGAACTAAACCCTACTTTACGTGCTGAGTATGCAAGCATAACAGTTTTACACAGTATGTTGTATGTTCAGTATATTATGTATATGAAAAGCTCAATTTACACATTTGAAATCCTCTGTTTTTCTTCAGAACTGATAAGGTTGATCTCCAGACAGAGGCATGTGATGGCCAAGCAGACAGGATGATACCCTCTTCACAGGCTCAACACTTAGACTACAATTTTGATGATATTTGGTGATGAAAAATGTATTTTACTTTGTTTCCACTTTTTAAATAAAAACCAATAAAGGCTAATTTTATTTTTATCCCTCCGTGTATATTTTTTTTCATCCGAACACAGGGTTGTTTGAAAACAAATAAAATTGATTTTTTGTTGTTGTAATCAAGCATGATCATTAATAAATGGTTCTATTTATCCATGGCTATTTGTAACACTACAAATGACTCTCCCTTCCCCAACAAAAAATAATTTTGCTTAATGCCATTTTAACTGGGTTATATTTTAAGGCTACTCTGTGATCAACCAGTCTCTCAAGCTGTTTTTTGTTAGTTTTCTTCTTTACAGGCACACCTGGTACATGAGGGAGGTCAGTCCTCATAAATATGGAGTGGACACACTTTAATTGAATCATCTGAAAAATGACCCAAAAAAGTATAGTAAGTGATAGAAAAAGCCTTTTCTTTCTGGGGTCTGTGAACTGAAAATTAACATTATTCTCCTACACAGACACACAAGGGAGTAGGTTTGATTTTGACATTGGTGGGGACACAAGTGCTCCAAGGCAGCACTCCTGAAAGTTGATTTTTTTTTTGAATTTGCAATCATAATTTCACGTCATGTCGTGCTGATCAAACAAGCAAACAATCATAGTCAGAAAAAAAAATCAGTAATTGACATGTTTATAATGCATATCTGAATACAAGAATTTAATGCATTCTGCAATGTTATGGGTTAAAGCAACTAATGAAAGAGAGTTCTCATCTTTACTCTAGTGCAGGGCTGTAGGGCTGTCGTGCAACTGTGCATCATACTGTCAATTAACACACTGTCCATCAACAACATTGGAAATACATAAATACAATACAACAAAACAAAAATGAAATTTAAAAAATATATATTAATGGTTTGTCACTAATACTCACATACAAGCTGATTAGTGTCCACTGGTTTTTCCTATTTGAAAGAACCAAACACATGCCTACGCTGGTCTGTGACCGAAATGAACTGCTGGCAGATTTCTGTCAGGTCAGTGTTGTCCAGTTTTTCCTGATGGATATGGCACACACCAAGATTGTTCAGTCTTACTTGTGTCATGTGTCACTTGTGTCAAGCCATGTTTTAAGTCTCCTAAGAGCACTGAAACTTCTTTCAGCCTCAGCTGATGAAACTGGGATGACTAAAAGCAGCCTGATAAGGGATTCAACTTGATCAAACAAGCCTCTCACTTCAACTGTCAAACCTCTCATTATGTCAGCCACTCCAGCACTAGATTTGAAAGTGTATTTAGACCTAAACATGGCTTGTTGGACCTTTAATCTGTCCCTGTTTCACTCTGGGTATGCACTACCTCCTGTCCTGTCCAACTAACAGGTTGCGAGCAGCTTTTACAAGCAAATGGAGTGACAGCGGGGACGGCCAATCACATGTACGTTAGCGAGAACCCGGCAGAGCCAATCGGAGAGCGATATTTAGGTTAGAGGCGGGACTTCTAGCAGAGACCGACTGTTAACCCTTTATGTGCCATAATCATTGACCAAACACTACGGACAGCGGTTGTATTGATAGTGACTACACATTAGTGGCTGGATATAGGTAGGGACGTGTCCCTGGCGTCCCTACCCAATTCTACGCCCCTGCACACACACACACAACTTTCCAATAAGTCTTCCAAAAAAATTTAGCAAAATGTTGGGATGGTTTTAAGAGTGGGTGACCATCATAAAGCTCTTAGCATTCTTGGGTGGAATCATTTCAATGTAATTTGTATGTCTACTCATTTATTCCAATTTTCCCTTTTATCCTCCATCTGTATCTGCAAATAGTAGCTGTCTTATAAAGGATTGCATATCACACTGATGACTATGTCTGACAGACTGTAGCTATGTATTGTGCAAGCAGGGCATACAAGTTTGCATGTGGAGGCAGAAATTGCATCGCTAACTCGTTCAACTGAAGAGAAGTGGCCCGGCGCCAGGTAATGTGCCATGCGAAGGGGGAGTTTGCAAACTCAGTTATCGTGGCCAGCAGACAAGCCGGATCCGCAGCTGTTCAGAGGCGGGAGAGGCGTTTAAATCACCAAGTGGCCCATGCCACAGAAACGGTTTGAGGGGAAATGATAAGACAGAACTGATGGATGTAATTCAGGATTTCATTAAATAAAATATTGCAAACATTGCTGCCCATGCTGACAGTAGTTGCTGGTTTTGTCAGATGACACAATTAAGTGGTTTCTTTCGCTGGCTGAAAGTTCACACTCGATTTAAACATTTTACCCTGTCAGGTATTAAGCGGTACACCTGAGTACAGAAAAGGAGTGGACCCACTGAAATGCATGCGCGATGCATGAGCTCACGTGATTGGCTATTTGTGCTGTGAGGAGCAGACTCTGAGCACCACTTGCATTCAATTACCAATCAAAACTTTGTTACACACGCTTAGCGATGCGTTTCCAATGTTAATCAGTACAAGATCAACAACTTACTCATCTCACTGAAAGGAGTCGAATATTTCACCCAAAGGGCTTTAGAGTGAACGGCATGGTTTGGGGACTCCCTCACCACCTGCTGCGTTTCATGGAGTCGGACAGCAAAAGTTTCCAGCCCTGGAGAGACTACATAGGATTGTCGAACACTATCCGAGAGATCTTGGGCAGGAACACCGCCAATGACTTTTCCCTGCCAGTGTCCAAAGCTCCGCACTCAGTTTCTGATGACATATGCGAGGCGCTGATGTCTGTGCGCATCAGCGCAGTTTCCCAAATTGGCGATCTCGGTGCAGAGTGTGCCCCAAATCCACAAGATCAAGCCACACTCCCAGGCTCTGTAGCTCCTCGGCCTCCTCCAAATTGTTTATGGTACACCGCAACCTCTGTTCCTGCGGATCCACATAACGTGGTGGATTTAAAATTAGCACCCAGCCTGACGGGCACCCGGGCGTCAAAGGAGCGCAAGAAGACTGCGCGTTTCAAAACAGCGGATCCACCAGCATTACCTCCAACACCTGAGCGCATGTGCTGCAGTTTCTGCAAGCACAACGGAGAGTCCGAGTTGGTGTATGAATCCCACTGGCTGAAGGACCAGGCCGGAGAGGTTTTGTGTCCTTACCTGCGGCAGTATGTGTGTCCTCTGTGCGGAGCCACGGGGGCCCGAGCTCACACCAAGCGCTTCTGTCCGAAGGTGGACAGCGCGTATTGCTCTGTGTACGCCAAGTCCAGACGCTGAAACAACAGAAGGCAGGTCGTAAACAAGCTCAGAGGGCAGAATCCTCCTTCAGTTAGTGTGATTTTTATTTATTAGCACGCGTACTGTTGCTTTTGTGTGATTTGGTTTGTTTTTTATTTGCATGCTTTGCCACGTTTGCTGTGAAGCCTTTTACAATGTTAATTGGGAGTTATTTCCAGCTGCTCTGTAAGTCGGCCTAGCCACCTGTGACAGCGTCCGTTTCGATTTTGTAGGATATTTTCAAGAACGACTGCCAAAAATAAGTTTGGGAGGAAAAAAGATGTATGTTTGTTTCATATTTTTAAAACGTGGCCGTGTGATGTCCATTTCCATTATCTCCTGCATATGTATTGAAGGATTAGAACACTAAGAAACCTTTTTAAGACGTAAAGTCATCTACTAAATTAACCAGAGAACGCGAACATCATGTGACCATGTCTACATTTTAGATTTTTTTAAAAAAAGAGTGACTTGTTCTTGTTCTGAGATGCAGAGCATCTGTTTCTAAGGCATGTAATTTTGTTCTGAATATTGTACATATGGCACCTCTAAAAAAGCCATTTGATCTCTTCTGTCTTTGTAAGGAGAAAAAGTGTAAAAAATTTCTGTGTGAATATTTGTACATGCCAGAAGTTATAAATGTCCAAATTTACAACATCTGTGTGTATTATTTGTCCCTTTTCTCAATTCCTGTCAGTGGTTTGAGAGAGATAAACGCAACCATGTGGGGCATACTGACCTCTGGATATTTCACTAATGACAGATAGAAATTAGAGAATAATATTCAGATTACTGATTTAATGACCAACATTAAGCTTTATTTAACCAGAACAAGTAAGCCATTAAACAGAACACTCCAGCTGCTGACGATAAAAGAAGACTGAAGAGAGATTAAAATATTAAAAGGTTTGTATATTTGCACAAGTGCTTTGACTACCAACAAATGACTGGAGCATCAGGAAGTTCAGGGTGGCAGGGACTTAAAACAAACCCTCAACGTACAGAGCTCCTGAAACTTTTGTGGCGACGCAGGTTCTCCACCTCCCTATAGGCGGCCATGATCTTTTGACTAGGAGAAAGCAACCAGAGGACAAATCAGTTTCTTTTTTCAACTTAATTTTTTTTTTTAACCAAGTTTAAGGCAGTAAAAGAAAAATGCCTAAAAGAATATTTTTTACCACCTGCCAGCCAGGACCCCTAACTTAAGGTTTTGCTTTTTGCTAACTTAAATGAGTTAACATAAACTAATCATATAAACTAATCATACTCATCTAGGCTTTTAAATTGTTACTGAAATGGACCAAATTGAAAATTCTGACAGTGTAACATGGAATGTTTACAGAAAAATGTACACTGTATTACAGCTGTTCCTTTTCCAGTGATTTTGTAAGGTAAAATGCTATTTGGACCCCTTATGTCAAGACCAGGCTTCAAAGTCTGGCCCAGATCTACTTGGCAGGATCTGACTGCTGAGTATGAGAATTTAGTCCACCTGTCAGTCAACAGGTTCCCACCTACTTACAGTTTCCACTGATGCATCTTGATTATTTCAAGATTTCTCAAAGGCCGAACCTAAAGTTTTAAAGCCCCCTCATTGTTTCACACATGGATTTTCTAAATGTTAGGTTTACAACATGTTTGCTACATATAGCACTAACTAGTATCAGGTTGGAGGTGCAGTCAGTAGATGAAGTAACAGAGATGAGGATTTGTCATCTCTTGTCAGTAGAATAAGAAGCTCGTTTTGAAGAGTTGATTCATGACTTACATATCACATATATGTGGCATGAAGAGGATAAAAATGATCAAAACATCAAAAGTCAAAAGTTTATAAAGAGAGAGGAATAGGAACTTGATGTAGGGGGAGGTATGAAAGGTAAGGACATAAAAGGAGACAAAAGGACAAAAAAAAGGATTTATGAAACAGAAATGGAGAAGCATTTACTAACTTTAGAGAGGAGAGCTCTCTGCTCAGCCCACAGATCAGGTCTGTGGCATCATGAAAGTTAGGGAAACCAAGATCATCGTCCTTCTCCATCACCTCCTCCTGCTCACTGTATGGGGAGACAGTAATAGTTTGAATAATAAAAAAGTGGTGTGTATGCTTGTAACAAATCCTGTATTGGGGTTTGTTTATTTTAGTAGAGAACCAGATATGTCTGATGTGTCAGATACATTAACTTCTATAACATACATGTTTATCTGATTTTTCTGTTCAAATGTAAAACTCTCATCTGTTCTTGTTTACAAGCTTTGATGAGTCAAAGGAGCACTGACTTCTTTTCTGTTTTTTACAAGCTGTCAAACAGTTATTTATCTACAACTGGGTTTCCTAAGCCTCAAATGTGCTGTCACTGAAATTGTTTATATTTGGTGTTTATCTGAAGATCCAGAATTTAAAGGCTAACTTGGTACCGTGACTTTCACTTTCTTTGCACCAATGTCAGGGTTGTTTTAGAATTTAACACTCTTTTCTACTTCCTTACGTCAGAGTGATGGTGTTCAGCTGAGAGTCCGACACGTAATCCAAGTGGCCAGATCCCAACAGAGCAGAAGTGTCCTCAGTCTGAGGGTCCACAGTGATCAGAGTAGACAGATCAGCAACAGGTTTGTAATCAGGATCACACTGTGAGCAACAGAATTGTCCATTTTAGAGGAGTACTAAGGAATGCTGATGCCATTACATATCATGAAAAATAGTACCTACATTAAACTGCTTGCAAGATCTATGGATTATTCTGAGCAACTGGTGATTAAGATACCTATTACAGCTCACATATGCTAGATAAGTATTAACAATATAATATAATAAATTATAAATTAAATTAAATTAAATTAAATTAAATTAAATTAAATTAAATTAAATTATTGATATTAGCTGTGTGGGTGAAGTTTTTACATTTTAACTTAGAGTAATACTGCACATTAAGAGTTTAAAACTTTGTAGATTTTGTTTAATTAGTAAATCATTTAATTCATAAAAATTATAAAAGAACTGAAAGATACTCATCACGTCTTAGATGCATCATACTGATAACTTTTTGCAATTAATGCCAACTAATGCCATTTTGTGCAACTAATGGTCCAAAACTCAATTACAATTATATTACATTAAAATTAAAAATAGAATAGTGACAAATCTTCATATTTGAAAAGTGGAACCTGTCGACATTTGATATAATGCTTAAATAAAACCATTAGAAAAAAGAATAGAGAGAATATCAGCATAACACTTAGACACAGTGACTTTTACACCTCTGACAATCACAAACTTTACATTAATAGCTTCACTGAATCGGTATGATTACTCACATTGTCTTTCCTCTCTGAGCCACCAGGTGACAGTGTAGTCTCAATGTATTTCACAGAACCACAGTTAAATCTTCCTGAACGAATGTCTGTGGGTGAGGCACCTGCTTCAGCCAGGTCACCATCCCCGCCTTCACAAGTCACCTCTTCCGTCTTCTCATTTCTTGTCCTGGTCACACCATTCACCTGTAGATGGGCAGCCTCAATTTCATCTAAGCTCTCACTCCTCCCATTTTGCACTGGTTGAGACCCTCCTCCCACATCTTTCATTTGTTCCTGATGTTTTTCAGCCTTAATATCAGCTTCACATTCCTCTGGTTCCTGCTGTTCCTGATTCCTCAAAAGCTCCTTTTCTGCTGAAGGGTCTGACTTTTTGTCAGTAGCTTGTTCTGGACCAGGAACTATGCTTCCCTCTGCCTGATAACCTTCTCTTGCATCTGATGTAGTAACAGCAGTTAGAACTTCAGTGTCTGCCCTGTGTATTAACATGCAAAGTAATCATCAAGGTGTAAGTCAAACATTTAATTTACCCATGTTATTGTAATCTTTTCAGTGCTTTTCACTCAACAAGCAGTGTGCCTGACTGCTTGTTGAGTGAAAAGCACTGAAAAAATGCATATATAATTTGCACTGTGCAGCACAAACAATGTAGATTTATGATTTGATCTGAATAGCACAGTATTCATCTCTCTCCACCAGCGTTTAATGTAATGATGATGCCAAAAGGAAACTTAGAGATTTAAAATTTAAAAATATTATCCATGTTATTACATTTTTCTGACCTGTCATCCCATCCACAGTGACTGGGCTTAAGTTTTGTCTCTGTCTGCTCAGTGACAGCAGGGATGGATGGTGAGGATGGTAAAGGGAGCAAAGATATAATCTCTTCCTGAGCTACAAGGTCAGCTGTGTCATTACAAGTCTGCTCTTCAGCTCTCTCCAGTCCATTTTGCCCATTTTCACGCTTTTGTGTCTGTAGAAAGTGACTCCGCTCCTTCTCTGTGAGACCACACATTCCCATCCGTCGCTTCTTTTTGGCTGGTAACCCTGCCTCTGCCTCTGCCTCCTTTGTGACTTCCTTGACATCAGCAGTGTACACATTACTGTGCTCCTTATTACTAGTTTCTTGGTTTCTTTCTGAATTGTACTGAGAAACCACTTTTGTCTGCAGTTTCATCTCCAAAGGTGATGCATATCCATCATCCTCTTTAGAGGCTGCCAAGAGGACTTGGAGTTGATCAGTGTATGTTTGATATGTTGATCTGTTAAAATCTTTTGCAGTTATTTCTTCCTTTTCCTTTCCATTCAGGTTGGCATCATTATGAGTGTGTACTCTGAGGCTGAACTGAGAGACATTGTTGGGAATGCCGTCTGTAGTTTCTTTTTTTGCTTCTACATTGCGTGTCACATTTTTTAGGGGAACATTTGTTGTTTTTACATGTTTTTCTTCTGTGCCAGGATCTTGTTCGGTGAGACAAGACTGTTCTGCTGTCTGATGCTGTTGAGCTGAAATCATAGTTGGTTCCTGCAGAGGGGACGAGTTCACAGAAATAACTTGTCAATAAAAAGCTCAAGATTAATATGTTGGTTCTGTTTCAATCACCTAGATTACCTGGTGAGGGAGGGGATCCTGAACATCACCTGTCTTGCACATTTCGTAACTTGGACATTCCCGCTTTCTTGACCGAAGCTGGGGTGGAGCTAAGCTGCCTTAAAAAATGGAGGCGGACTTATATGATAAAAGACTCACGGGGAAATTCACTGTAACTGATTAACACTCAAAATATGTGTATTGCTGATAAAGTGAAGCAGGTGTACAACAAGAAGAATCGTGTATTTTTTTCTGAAAATTGCAGTCAATTAAAATGAGCAATAATAGTCATATAACGCTACTATTTCTGTTAAACAACAGCACATAAAAGATAGTCCATAGTATGGTACGATGGCATCTCCTTTACCACTGTTATTCTTTGCTTTTCCTTTGGCCATCTCCTCTTCCTAAAGAAGAGAAAGAAATGTATTCGATGGCAATATAGTAGATAAAGTGAAAAAATATATAGATTTCAACTACCGTGTGGTTTCATCGAGCCGTTAAATGTTACAGCCAGCTAACAATAGCTTATTAGTTTTTACAGTACAATAAATTTTCTCAACAGTCAGCTAGCTAACATCAACGAAGTTACACTGACTGAAGTTACCTGAAGTAAAGTTTAAGATAAGACTAGATTACCAAGAGAATTGTTCAAATTACCAATCTACTGCGATTAAGTGAAATCCAAGTAACGTTAACTGTTAAATTACACAATGAAAAAATTTCGTTTCACAATTTTTTCCACGGTCATAACACCACCATACAAGCAACCCACCTGAAACGTTGACTTGATGGGTCGTTGTTTTACGTTAGTGATGGGGCGTGTTTCGTCTAGCCGTAAAGCACGGTGTCCGTTGCCACTGGAGACGCAATGTAGGAAGTAAATTCCATAGCTATAGCTTGCCGTTGTTGTTTTGATCGCTTGTGCTAAACGTTAATATACACTTTCGTGTTTTTTTATCTGTGCTGTCTTTTCTCCTATTTTGCCCGAGAAGTTTCCGACTTTAATAATCGACTAGCTTTAACACTAGCAACACGGACCGACAAACTGACAAGGTAAATAGCCTGCCTGTACATTTATTAGCTACGTGACGTTAAAAAAATAATTTAATGCTGTGATAGCTGTTAGCAAACATGAGTATTGACGCTTACTCGATATTAACAGTTGGACCAGTTTGGATTAGTTTACAAAATGGTGCAAAGTGGCATCTGTTGAAGTCAGTACCGACTCTCTACAGGTCCACATGCAGTGCACAGTGTTACTGCTACTCGCTGATACTGTCAGTTATTGAGATGTTCATTCCATGTCCTCTTTTTTTTACCGACTAAACTCGTGAACTTTTAGGTTGTAGGAAATCATGAGTCGTAGTCGGAATCCCCCAGCCCGGGGTCAAGGGGCAGCGCGAGCCAAACAGGTAATCCCAGTCATGTCCAATAATGAGATGTGTGAATAATATCCAATAACAGGTATTAACTAGCAGCTCGCACCGTCTTTCCATGTGTCTATATTCTTTGTCCTAGATGGGGCTTCTCTTGGACCTGTCCCCGGATGGGGGGATGAATGATGAGGGAAATGATGACGAGCTGGAGGCAGAGTTGCTGAATCTGGTGGGAGGAGGTGGGGGAGAAGGAAGGAGATCACAAGGGAGGAAAGGCGAAGGCAAAAGTAAGAGACTAATTTCTTTCCATCATCAAACACATAGACAAATATAAGTGTAAAGCAGTTTTCCTCTTTCTAACTTGTCCATATGCTCAGGGTTAAATTTTAATATGCTGTACAGGATTGATTACTGTTTGTGATGTTTTTGTCCATGTACAGCTCCTGTTCCCATGGCCGAAATAGAGCGAATGGCAGCTCTTTGTATGAAAGATCTGGATGATGAAGATATAGGAGATGAGGATTTGGATGATGAGGATCTGTTGGTAATACATTCACACTGCTTTCATCCTCTCTTTAGAGAACTGAAACAATTAGTGGATTCATTGGTCAGTTGACAGAATATTCAGTAGTAACTCTGTTGATAATGGATTATTCCTGTATGTGACTTTTTACATGAAAAGATGCTGACCATTTGCTGGCCCTAGCTTCTTCAAGAGGCAGAATTTGAAAACTGAATTTTTTGGGGGTTTCAAACTATTGGTTGGACAAAATAAGCGATTCAAAACATCATCATCTTGTGATCTAAAAATTGTGCGGGACATATCTTCAGTATTATTCACCACATAATAATGAATGATAAGTAATAGAAAATAGTAAATAGATTAATTAATAATAATAAAAAACATAGCCACTTGCAATTTAAATCCCTTTATGATAAAATGTTTAAGAGGTTAAAGCTTTAAATATCTTGAATCTCCTTGAACTGTATAAATGTTGCATCTCAGCAAAGGCGGCTGTAGCTCAGGAGGTAGAGCAGGTTGTATACTTATTAAACGGTGTTGGTTTAATCCCTGGCTTCACCAGTCTTCATTTTACAAAGTACCTGGGCAAAATAATTCACCCCCAATTGATCCTATTGGCTGTTCCACTGATGTGTGAATGTGTGTCTATGAGTCCTGATCAGGTTGGCACTTTGTTGAGAGGCTATCTCCCATAAGTGTGTGAATGTGTGAGTGCTGACTTGTCTTGTAAATCTATTCAAATTCAGTCCATTTATCAACCATCTCCTTACAAAGGCAGAACTGAATGAGGTTTTAGAGGATGAAGAGGAACAAACTCCTGCCATCACACCGACTGCTCCCAAAACAAGTGTCACATCCCATTCTACTCCTGCTGCTTCCAGTGGTGCAACTGGGATGGAGTCCCTCCTGTTGGAGCGCATTGAAATGTACAAGACAGCCATTTCCAATGCCAAGGCTGCAGGGGAGACTAGCAAAGTTCGAAGATATGACCGTGGGTTTAAGGTAAAATTTAAAAAAAAGAGAGAGAAAATGTCTCACGTGCGTCCTGTGATCATTGTTAAATGTCAGCCTTACTTTGTCAGCAATATTCTGAAACAGCATCGCAGCCGTGAAAGTTTGTGTTTGTCCTCATGTGGCTTTTGAGGCAGGTGCTTTTAGTGCTGAGTGTCTCTTTCCTTCCTCTGTCAGTCATTTTCAATGCTTGCAGAGGCCTAGGCATGTTGTATGATACTGTATTTGGGACTTTTGTAATGCCTCATTACAAGTGGACTCCCTTACTTTACCTTTATTCAAATCCTTTGAAATGTCCAAATGACCTCTTAAAGATGAATGTAAGACTTAATATTGTACTCCTCTTTTAAAGATGATTATAACACTCATCTCCTAATGTTAAAGATTGGCAATTCTTTTCTCTGTACTCTCTCCTTGACCCCAGACACTGCAATCCATGTTGACATCTGCCAAAAAAGGAAAGCCAGTCAATGAGGAGGAGATCCCACCTCCTGTTGCTCTCGGTGGAAAGCCCAACATCACAGCCGAGCCTGACTCGATCAAAGAACGAGAACTGCCTCAGCCCTCACTGCTGCCCTCTCCCCCCACAAATCAGAAACCTCTAAGGGAGGCTGCACCAATGGCTCCGAATGCCAAGCCACTTCATCTGACCCCGCCCCAAAAGCCTGATGTTGCCATCACCCCAGAAACACCTGCCATCTCTCCCCTCACCCCCAGCCAGCCTGATGCACAGCATTCAGGTAGGCACACCCATACACTGTGGGTGTTTTTACAACAGCTTCTTCTTCTCTTTACTGTTTACTAGACATACAAGAATAAATATGTGGTAATACTAGTCTAATCTAAGAAATACTTGAAATTAATTGACTCATTCTACAACTAAAAAAATGTTGTAAATGTCTTCAGATTAGTATTGCCGCTCTAAGAGATTTTTGATTTATTAATTCCCAGTTTTACCTCAGTGAGAAAAAACTGTTTAAATGATTAGTTGATCAATGGATTAGTAGTTTTATGTGATGACTGACTGTACCCTAGTACACTCAATTTGTCATCTTCTCTAAAGAAAAGTCCTGTTCTGTCCATCTAATCTGAGTTTCAGTTTGTCACAAATTTTACGTAAATATAATGCACACTTACTACTTTGTTAGTTGAGAGTTGCTTATTTTTCTTCTCAACCTGCTGATCAGATGTTGATCAGACATTTCTTTAGTAATTACATCAGATATAAGATATATAAATATATATTAAATATAAAGATGAGTTGACAAATTTTTCAATGATAATCATGATAAATTCAAAAAAACAACCAGTACATAATCAGAGCTGTTTCTGCTGCTCGCAGACACTTTCACTCACAAGCCTCCCTGCAGCCCTCCCTGCCCTCCGCAGCCTTTAAACAGGTTTTTTTATTCCCTTTACTTATTTCCTCTAATTTTTCTCCCACAAATACAAATGCTCTCTATTCAGAGCTGAAACAGGCAGTTTTGTCCAGACAGAGGGAGTACAAGATGGCTGCCATACATGCCAAACAGAGTGGCAACATTGACCAGGCCAAACAGCATTACCTCACTGCCAAGGTAACAGAACCAATCTCAGTGATATCACATGAATACATGTACTTGTTTGTGTAGGAATATATAAAGAAAAACTCAATCCCAATCAAGCTGATCTTCCTCAATGCAGAAACTGGACATGTTAGTGGAGGCACTGGACAGAGATGAAGCAGTAGACCTGAGCTCACTACCACCTCCGCCTGGTCAGTGCAAACACTTTGATGGAATACATAGTCAAAAGTTTTAGTTTGGATTACTTACTCTCAGTAGCCTTATTTCTCAACGGAAAAGTTTTTACTGTGATTAGTGCATTAGCATTGTGCAAACATATTTATTAAATGATGTTATACATACACTGAGCCAGATTCGCACTTTGCTGCATTATTAGTTGTTCTTTTCAGTTTTTTTGATTCTGACCTCTTCATTTTGCTAAACAAGCAGCGTTTATTGCTTTGGATGATGTTTAAGAATCAAACAAGAATAAAATTGGGTTTCTATTGTCAAAATTAACCTTTTTTTTTATAAATTAAAACTTAGGTATACTTATTATGTTCTATCTGATCATATGCAGGGGAAGCAGTTGTAGAACACCGTGCACCTCTTCCCTCTCAGTCTTCCTCTCAACCTACTGCCCCTGCTGCTCCTGCACCCACTAAGGTGGTCACTGCTGGTAGGACCACAGAAGCCCTGATCCTTGCCTTTGATAAGAATACAGCATGGGGCAGATGATATAAAATTTTTTAATGTCAAATTGAAAAATAAAATATATATGTATCTGTTTGTGCTCTGTGAAGACCTGCCTGCTCCCAGCAGTTTGGCAGAAGCCCTGCAACAGAGGATGGACATATACAAGTCAGCAGCAGAGGGAGCCAAGAGCAAAGGAGATGATCGCAAGGCTCGCATGCACCAGCGCATTGTCAAGGTACACACCATTCACTTTATACATCCTAACTGTTGTCATGACCAAATAATTCTTTCCAAAACCTGATGTATAATGCATGTTAACATCTAAAGGTGAAACCAAAAAAGGATTAAATTAGCATTAGATATCCTCAACGATCCAGCTATTTTAGATGCACTTTGCATTATTTTCTTTGTTCTGCTGTTTAATGGGTTGTTTTTCCTATTTCCCTGAAAAATCTGTGTGACTCACTCTATTTTGACAGGAAATACCCCTTTTTACACTGACTGTAACTACCACCATTGCTCATTGTACCTACTGGAATAGCCCTCACTAACATCTGTCGCTGAGGATTGTTGAAAGACACTGTGCCAAAAATAGGAGGCCACTAAATTAAGTAGATTTGGCTAAGGCAGGATACATGGCTAAAACAAGACCATAAAAAAGGACAAAAAATAGGTGTGGGGCATGTACATTTTTTGGAGCCACATTGATTTCCATATTGGAGATATGCTTTTGTGCTTTAAAAACCCAGCATGATGTTATTTTTATGTTCAATGTATGCAAGATAACTATTTTGTGTTTCTGTTAACCCCCTCTTCTGTTGGTGTTAAAGTAAGATGATAACTAAAAATTTGTGGGGTTGTTTGATTTTAAACAGCCTCTGTGTTTCTGACCTACCATTCTAATTCTATGCATTGGTTGCCAGTGTAAAAATAACTGCATATAACAGTGTAAGAGTATCTGAGGGTGGATTTTTTTAAATAAATGATAAGAGAAGTATCAATCATTTCCCTTTTCTTTACAGCAATATCAGGATGCCATCAGGGCTCATAAAGCTGGACGACCAGTCAGCTTGTCTGACCTACCTGTGCCACCAGGTAACTTTCTCCAGGAGTGTTTCAGGATAGCTTGCTCTGTATAGTTACAGTAAGTCATGTGTGTGTTGCTTTTCCAGGCTGTCCACCACTTCAGGGCTCAGAGGGGGGTCAACAGAACTTCATGGGTGTCCTGGAAACAGCAATGAAAATAGCTAACCAGGATGCAGATGAAGAAGATGAAGAAGAGGAGGGACACAGAGAGGCTGCCAAGGTATGAAAAAAAATACAATAAATAAATAAATTAATAAAAGTACTACCAAATGTTCAAGTTATTATTGGGAGGCCAAATAATCTGTTCGTTAGCCTTTTAATCAAAGCTTGCAATGTCTTTATATTTGGCATGCCTGGTTATGTGGAAAACTATTGAACCACTACTGTTTTCTGTGCTCCACCTCCTGCCTAGTCCCTATACTCCATGCTTGAAATTAGAGATACTTATTTACAAAAGAGTAATTCACTATTAAATATGGTAAAGATTTGTCTGTTGAAAAAAAGTTCACATTGTTAAATCAAGTTCTCAGGCTGTTGCAGTTTAAGAGAAGATTACTGTACATGAAAACCTTTGTGTTTGTTTACCACATTTTTCTGATGATCCTCAGCCTGCTGTACGTCCACCCGCCCAGAAAGCAAAGTCTCAAGCTCCTCAGCCCCCTGGAGGCTCCACAGGGCTAAAACTGGGACCTAAAGGTGAGTTCAGAGAGTGACTATGTGGATTTGCTTGCACATGCACACCTGCCTGCCCACATGTAAAAAATGTGTCATGCAGTGTGTTTGAGTGCACATAAGGCACAGGTTTCACTTCTTTTTCTTGTAATTATCCTTGTAGCTCAGCAGCAAGTTGATTTCCTGTTGCTAAGACGACAGGCTTTTTTGCGTGCAGCGCTGCGCTCAAAACAGATGAAGGTAAGCTGTTGATCTTTACTCTTCCTTTTTTCTTTCTTTTTGTATGTTCTAGTTAGATTCTCTGCCAGCTTAGTATGTTTGTAGATGCTGCTGCTTGTTGTTTAATTGGAGACTTGAACATCTGCTCTGTTGTTGTTTGGTTGTGTTAAAGGACATGACCGGAGCAGCACAGCACCTCAGACATGCCAAAGGACTGGACCCCATGATCACAGCTGCAAAGTCTGGCCTACCTGTTGACATTAGCAAGGTTATAAATATATTTTCATGAGCAAATAAATGACCTACAAGAAGATTCAGGGCAAGTGTGTGTGTGTGTGTGTGTGTGTGTGTGTGTGTGTGTGTGTGTTCGTGTTCATAATGTTGTCACAGGAGCAACTGAATTTGTTAGATGTGTTAGCACATAGTGTGCCAGAAATAGAAAATGGGAGGAGGGAAACATGGGGTGAGTCAAAACATCCTTGTGCTCCTGATGGTCTCACCTTCTGTGTGTATGTGTCTCACCTGTGTGTGTGCTTGAGTGTGAGAGGCAGTCTGTATATTTTTAGTTTCTTTCCACTGTTCATATGCTATGTAGGTGTTATTTATCCTATATGACTTTCTTTCATTTTGCCTCTGTTTGTCATTATTTCCTCATGTAAGCAAAGTGTAATTACCAAGAATATTATGCTTGTTCCTCTGTTGGTTTGTTTTCCTGACTGTCTGCACAAAATCTTACAATTTCTAGTAAGATAGTGGCCTCTGCAAAGGAGCAGCTCAGTAGATTTTGGTGCATTCATACCTGAGGTTCTTAAAACAGTATTGCAAAATTATAATTATTGAGAAAAAATAGATTTTTAAAGGTCTCATCATATATTTGTATTCCTCACCACATTACCACATTTTTGCCTGTGGCTTTCTGACAGATTCCCAGTGCTCCTGTCAGTGAGGAGGACTACTCCCTGGCTCGCTCCCATACCTCCCCTGTGTCCCCTCGTTCCAGTGAACAGTACCACAGCCTCATGAATCTTTTGCAGAGGCAGCATGAGGTCAGAATACACCTGTAATTCATCTAACTCCATATACCTGTGACTAGCTTATTCTGATATCGATCTCATATTGTAGTCATGACTAAAGAAGAAAGATTTTTTCATAACTGTTTTATTTTATGCAAATTTTAGATTTTAAATATAGAACCTTAAAAATCACAGTTGATGTCTATCTCATTGTGTTTGAATATTTTTTTTCTTCTGTACTTTCTTCATGTTCGGTATCTCAATCCACAGAAATGTCTTGGCTTCACTCAGCAGTTCACACTCCTGGGCAGTGTGGCCGAGGCTCTGAAGTAAGAGACATTTCTCATTTATTATGATTGTTAATATGAATTTTTGTTGTATGTTATCTGCAGCCATGACAGAATTTCTACCCTTTTCTGCTGCAAAAAGTTGAGTTATATGCAAATGTGACCTAATTCACGATGTTATTTTCGGTCAGAATTATAAATTGAGCATCTGGGCAACAACACGTATCAACATATAATAATAGTAATAATAATAATAATAATACAGATTATTAATATTTCCCTGCTAAGCAAGTTAAAAGAATAAAAAGTTTTTTTAACTAGCCTTGATTAAAATGCTGATTGATTTATTCAACCAGGTATTTCTGCACAGCTGTGGAATCTGGTGTCACTGTGGCAACACATAGTATGATTTCACTGTTTTTCCCTGTGGAGTACTTCATCACCATAGTGTATACAGTGTAACTTTCATGTCACACTACATATTATACATATTATACATATTAAAGCAAATGCAATGATCAGAGCTGTGACATTTCGGGCCATCCTGTAGGACTTCAGTATGAGATACAATCATTTGTGTGTAAGGACCATCTCTGTCTCTCTCCAGGTTTGAGAAGTTGGCTGAGGAGTGTATGAAGAACATAGAGATACTGAAGAATGCCTACGCCAAGGGCCAGCCAGTCCCCAAGTGCCGTACAGAGGAGAGGACCTTTAACACTGTCAAGTCAGCAACAAACTCATAAATAATGAATAATATCAGGTTATAATGTAGTCTCTTTGAATGACATGTGCTCCACGAGGACAGAAAGAGTTTAAGTCAACACTTTTACACTTTAGTAGTAGCTCTTGGTTAGTCCACCACTTTCATGCAGACTGAAATACCTCAACAACTGTGAGATGGATTGCTATTAAATTTTATACACATTACATGTACACATTTTATACATTACTGTGGTGACCCTTAGACTTTTCCTTTGGCTCCAACATCAGATCAGAATTGATCATAACTTGTCTAATAAGCAAATATTGACATGCACTCAAATAAAATGGCGTAACACTAAACAATGTATCCACTTAATATCAACATATTTTCATTTTCATTATTAGCATGTCAGCATTCTGATGTTAGCATTAAATTTAGAGCATGCCTAAGGATAGCCTCAGAGCTGCTTACTGTAGACTTTGTCTTGTTCATCAGTGAAAGCCCCAAATAGCCGAATTCTTATTTTAATTTGAGTAAGACATTTATTTGTTTTGGTTGTTACATTGCCTTTTTGTAACTTTTTCATAAGAATTCCAACCAATATTACTGTCAGAGATGTTTTTTAAACAGAAACCATTTTGCTCTCTCATAACCCCCACAGAATAACTTAACGGCTGGTACAAGTGATAAGTTATTTAGGCTAGTTATTAGTTAGAAGAAGCAGTTATGTGTGTTCACCTTTGGAAATGATGTTTCATATCACCCATATGTAATGATCAACTCTGGTTGCATAATCGTCCTGTCCTAGTTAAGGAATTTTTTTACCTTCTGGATCTGTTACAGCTCAATAATATCAGCAGTTATTTTAACTATTTTTGCCAGTCTATTGTGGTGTTGACATTCCCAGAACAGTGTTTGAAGTTAATGACATCCAGGGGGGGGAATTATTTTAAGGAGTTCTGAATTTCATGTGGAGGTTCTAAAACTGAACTAAATGTATATTTAATTATAAAGGTTCTCAACCCATGCAACAGTTGTTTAATTCTAAAAAAGCATCCTTTAAGACAACAGAGAGTTGCATTTCTTCAACAGAGCGGTAGATGAGTCAGAGTGACTCACTGTGACTCACTCTGGCACTGCCCCAGTATCATATCAAACTAGCAGCCAGGTGACACTGGCAGTGACTCATGCAACAGTCGGCATTGTTTGGCTCTCAGTGATGCTGATTGCTTGCTGTCTGTCTCTTGTGATGCTGTTTCTGAATGCTCATGGTCCCTGTTGTTGTCATTTAGGACCCACTCCAGCCTGACTCCTAATGAGCTGATGCTGTACATCATCAGAGGCATCAACCTACCAGCTCCCTCAGGTACTGCAGGCAGGTCTGCATCTTGGAAATATCAGGCGGTAATGTGTGAAATATATGTCACTCCCACCTACCTCTCTGCCTTCAGGTGTCTCACCCAGTGATCTAGATGCCAGTGTAAAGTTTGAGTTTCCTTTCCCCAGCGCGGTAAGAATCTTTCACACTCACCAAGTAGATTATGGATATTTTCTCTGTTTATGTCTCGACAGGTTTTAATGCGTTCATTTATGTTTGTGTAGGAGGAGGCTCAGAGAGACAAAACCAGTACAGTAAAGAACTCCAGCAATCCAGAGTTTAAGGAGCAGTTCAAACTTAACATCAGCCGTAGCCATAGAGCCTTCAAACGAGTCGTGCAGTCCAAAGGGGTCAAGTTTGAGATCATCCACAAGGGGTAAAAACCATAATGGCATTGGGGCAATGTGGCCACTGTCTGTAATGCTTTTGTCAGTTATTCTCTTCTCTGTCCAAAATTACAGAGGCCTTTTCAAGACAGACAAAGTGGTGGGCACTGCTCAGCTGAAGCTAGAGGCTCTAGAAAACCACTGTGACATTAGAGAAATCATTGAGGTAAGATATTAAAACAAATGCACAGATATTTTCCCACACCAGATCTTTCTAACAGCTTGTCTGTGTTTTAAAGGTGATGGATGGACGTAAAGCTACAGGTGGCAAGTTGGAGGTGAGGGTGAAGATCAGAGAGCCATTAACAGGGGTTGATCTCCAGCCAGTGACAGAGAAGTGGCTGGTTCTTGATCCTGTGTCCTCCCTTTCTCCTCCAGAGAGACAAAAAGAACGGGTAAGTAGACTGTGGAAGGACACTGAAGCAGAGCAAATCCCCATCTTTGTGTTTAAGTGGTATTACTCCAGGGGACACAGGAAGAGCATGTAAATGCCTAAAAAAGGCTCCAGCTGGTGAGGTCAGGTTTACACTTAAAGGGGCAGTGTGGCTATTTTGATGTAGGGTTGTATGAGACACTTATGCTCAGTCAGCGTCTTACCTGCCATAGATAAAGGCCAGCTCGCCCTCTGCCTGGAGAAGCAGTGCAGTACGCCAGCAGAAAACAGAGGGTAGTTTTGCTGTAAACAGCACCAACAGCAGCACGTCTTTGAGCCACCAACATTGTGTTCCCCTCAGACAATTGTTTCTTCTGTGGACTACATTCCCCAACTGCACAACATCTGTATTCCTTCACACAGTTGTCCGTATTCCTGTGCACAGCATGTAGGAATATGGACGGCTGTGTGAAGGAATACAGATGTTGTGCAGTTGAGGAATGTAGTCCCCAGTCAAACAAATGTCTGACCGTAACACACAGCACCAAAAATTTGAAAGTAAAGGGACATATATACTATAGGTATATATATAGGTGGGTGGTCTTGTTGGTGGCTCAAAGATGTTGCTGTTGGTAAAGTTTACAGCAATTCAAGATACAGATTCAAGATATACTTTAAAACTGTTCATCTTCTCCGCCTCACCTCCACTGGTGTAAACAGAGATTTTTGTAATTCTCTGAAAACTTAAATAAAATCTGTGCTACATTTGGAATGATTGACTGCCTGATGACTTGGCAGACTTAGCTTTTGCCTTCAAGCATGGCTGCACTACACAGTTAAAAACACTTTCACCTTTGGACCTGGTTGGATGACACATCAAACAAACTGGTTTGTTTAAAGCAGAAGCTTCATTCAGTCAGCCTGGGAGCTGCTGCCCTATGCCCTAGTTCTCAATCATTTCATTGTGTCAGTTCAGTGAAGTCTCATTGTGTCTGTCTGAATCAGGCTCCATCTCCTCGGTCTAAACCCAGATATGAAGCAAGCAGCAGGAGCAGTCATCCCAACAACTCCCCTCCACAGTACAAACTCCACAGCTTCAGCCTCCTAAACTATGACCGGGAGCGACTGGAGAGAAAGGTATTTGTGAGTGTTTATGTGACCGGAGCCTGTAAACAACATCCACATCTCTAATGCTTTTAATGGCCCCCAAAGGCAAGAGGGTCTGATTAGTCACAGCATCTGTCTCTCAGATGGCAGAGTACCGAAAGGCGCGACGGGATCCCCCATCGGACCTCATCCAGCAACACAAAGAAGTCACACACAGACTGCAGTGGCAGAAAGCACAGTTGGAGCGAGCCTCTCCTGCTCTGCTGACAGGTAACTAACTCTCACACACACACACACACATACACAGACACATGCACAAGTATGAACATTGCTAACACATTAACTCACAAGCCACTGTGGTTTTCAAAATTCACTAGTCGCTCAGCAAAGTTACTGGCCAATGTAAACGATATATGGCAAATGTATATCAGTGACTGTAAGGACATTTCCCAGATACATTTGTGGTGACATGCAGGGCCTGCAGGAATTGAGCCTAAACCTAACCAGACTTAACCGCAGCTTTGTCATGTCACAAAATTGCAGTCCAGTTGCCAAAATAAAACATTGAAATCATACTAATCTGTGGTTTGCAGAAACTTGCAATGCCAATATTATTCTGGTGATTGTGTTGAAAGTCTAGCATTTAATGTGGAATGAGCAATATACATAAGGTTCAGTTTGTTATAAATGTGCTCAAGTCATAGTTTAGTTTTAAATATTCAGGCCATCTAAAAATGGCAGCAGGTCATGGTTTGCCTGTGAGCTGTAATTTGCACACCCAAGATTTAGACATATAGGATTTACCAAATAATTAATTAATTGGTAATTAATTAATTAATTAATATTAGCCAGTGTGAATCTTGTGTTTTACCTGTCAGACTCACTCTTTAACCCCTTGTCATTCCAGCCATTTCTGCCAAAAAACACCTATTTTGGCAAACTCAAAGTGAATTAAATGCTGCTTTTGAAGTTTTTGGAGCTCATGCCTGTTCTTGGCCTTATTTGAAAGCTAGGACTCTTAAGTTTGTATCACAAAAGTCAGGATCACTCTGAGTGCAGTAATATCTAACTTAACTCTTAATGAAGCTCCTCCTCGGTTTGGCTGCAAGTCTTGGATATATATGGATGAATTAATGTGTTTTTGACTACAAAATTGACTTAATTGGATTGTTTGGACCCTTACTAAAGGAAGTGGAACATTTTGTTGTAATACTATTGATTATTTAAGTATTATAAGACATCATTGGTGAATAGATGCTTTTTTTGTTGTTTGTGTCTAGTCTCACAAAGGCTTTGATTGTGTCAACTATTGTGGTTTGACATTAATGGATATTATCCATCAATGGGTAATATCATTTGAACCACAAGAATCCCAGCTTTCCAACAATATATAAGATGAATATTAATTCAAAACAAGCCTGACATACAAAGCAAGAATATGAGAAAATAGGCTTGGTGTCCAACCAGTTTGACACCTTTTATCATCACCTGTAATGTTTTTAAAAAAAAAGGGAAAGAAAGAAAGAAAAAAATTTTCTCAAACAGAGTAAGTAAAAATGTGCATCCTGCTCATAGTTCCAGGTGGGCACTTGCTAATATCAAATCCTGCATGTGAGTCAATATCACAGCCTCTCAAGCATGTAACTGTCATTTCCCTTCAACACATTTGCAGAGTATGAGAATGTGCTGCGGCGCTTAGCCCAAGGACTTGCTGACTCTGTGAAGAAATACTCCAGCCAAGGCAACAGGGTAAGTACAGGATCAGGACTGAGTGTTTACTTACATGTGACTGTGGCATGTGTGTATGTGCGTGTGCACATTGGGCCACATTGTGTAAAGTTTTATTTCTCCTGTAAAAGGACGTTGCCAAGGATGCACTGGGCCGATTGAAGATGGTAGAGAGTGAGGTAAGGCTTGCTATGTGCTGTCAGAATACAACAAGTTTAAAATCACCGTCATGTATGAGCTTATGTTCTTTTCTCTCTGCAGCTGGAATCACTGAAAAGGAAACGCACTGGATGAGGGTGAAGTGGATAGTGGAATCTTGGCTGGATAACTGTTATGTCATCTCTCTCATACACACTCATACAAACACTACAGTGGGTGCTTAAAGCACCCTTAGCATGATTTTTTCCTGCCCATGTCTCAGACAATTGCATGAACCAACCTGAAAATTCTGTCAATTGATGATGTAACATGTGTGTCCCTTGTGGGTTTTTTGCCCGCCACAGTAATTAAAAACAAATCTTAACTTCAAAGGTACAAAAAAGTTAAAGCAGAGCATTAAAATGTGTGAAATAGCTACAGAATATGCAGGTTTTATTTGCACTTAAACAAGACAGACACTACAAAATCTGCTGCAAGACTATGGCTTGACAGACTTTACCTGCACTCTGGTAACTGGTTTCTAATTTCCATCTTTCCTTTGAGAATTGTTGGTGAAGAGATTTGTTGGGAGACTTACAGTTTTACATTTGGCACCAGCTCAAAGAGTCTAATGGTGTCGATAGCTGACCAAAAAATGTGTGTGTGCATTTGTGTGTGCGCTCTGAAATATGTTTAACAGAGGTGTTTTTAACCCCTTTTCCCATATTTTATGTGTGTAATGAGCTTAATCTAATCTGTCTGCTCCAGTGTTCCCAGATTACAGTAATCTGCTCCATTTGGAGTGGTGTGATATGGGAATAAAAAAAAAAAGCGGGGCTTCAGGGTGCTGCAGCCTACATCCCATAATGAGGGATTTGTGTTTGTGTCACCAAGGAGACGACTAGATCAGACATAGAGTCGCCTTTGGGACTGCGGAGAGGGGTGTTAACGGCGTGCCATGAATGTGGTGGAAGCTTAGCTCTTCAAAAGAATTGCTTCCTCTTCATCAGCTGTTTCTTTCCTTTTTGTCATTCTCATCTTCATTTTTCCTCTATAATTCTGTCTCATATTCATAGATTATTTAGAGTCACAAGAAATAAACGGCTCCACTTGGATTTTCTTTGAATTTTTTAAACAATATTAAATCCATTGTGCTGTGCATTAGAAAATAATTAAAAGCCCCAGTGTCAGCAGGCTGCTGTTTTCCATGGTTTTTGGCATGTGCAGTTTACAAATTCAGATTCTGTCCCACTGAGCTCTCGGCTGTCAGCACAGTGGACGCTGAATTCAAATTGTGTCAGTAAGGCTGGGTAATTGCTCATTTCTATTTCTGTGCTCCCATACACTTCGTTGTCATGGGCATCCTGGTCAATCCTCTCTACTTTATACTTTTTTCACTGTGAAGTCAAGGGGACATCATTCAAATGAATCTGGTCAATTTTAATGAAACGTAGGACAAATACAGGCGACTTGAAAGGAATCATTTTGTCACAACAACGTTACATGTACATGTACATGTGATAAATTCATCAATTTGTTGCCATGCACTGTCTGCTCCGTGTTGTGCCCTGGACAGATGTTTCCCCTGTGTGTTTGACAACCTGCTAACCCAGCAGCAAACGACAGCAGATGCTGTTGGTCTGCATTTATTGCATGCAGCCAGGATGTAGCAGACTACTTTAAAAGGATCTCACTGAATGTTTTTATAGAAGCCTTCAATGTGGATGAGGTCTGTTAACTCCACTAATAGTTTTTTAGTCATGTGACACACCAGAGGATCATATGTTTGCTCTAATCCACCCACTGCCTCGCCACATTAACAAATAATCCTGTTTAATGTTGACCTGATAGTCTGTGTTGATTTTTATGTAACACCCCTGCCCCCACTTTATGTTAATCTTACAGGAGAAGATATCCTCTGACTCTGAAGGAGCTTTAATCGGCTGATATTATTCTAGATGTTATACATTATAACCTTTAGTTTTATGAGTGGCACATAACAGTTTATACCAGTGTGTGTTCAAATTATAGCCACTTAACTACAGTCATGCAAACTTCACATTCTTGCTTTAAGTTTTAAAAGTATGCAGTGCAGTTTAAGATTGGATCTTTTTCCTCTACTGGTGCACACAGCCAAAAGTTTCCATTTATTTTACATGCAATAGTGAAAACCTTTTGCAGACTTTTCAAACCTGCTTGAGTTTGAATAAAAATCCAGTCTGCATCGATGTTTGTCATGGTTTCATTATGCAGTTAAAATTTAGATTGATCTGCATTAACAATAGAGATTAAGTTAATGTAACTTCACCAAATTGAGTTGAGAAAATGAGTTAATACAACTAAATTACCTTTTAGGAGTTTACTAATTCATCTTCAGATTCTATGGAATCTGTTTAAAAAATTAAGGACCGCCGTTTACATTTGTTTTAATACAAACAAAAACCTAGAAATATTCAGTTATGTTTTCACATGAGACACAGAAAGTAAGCAAACCCTTATGATTCAGTAGCTGTAGATATTGAACATTGTACAGTTGAGACCTGCTGTGATGCAGCTGTATATTGTTGGTGGTAAATGGGCTGAATCACATGAAACTCAGGGTTGCAACACAAGAAAGCTTCAGCAGAATGGCATCCCCTTCTTTCACTCCCAAACCTCTTAACCCTGTGTCACCTCAAACAAATACACACTCCTGCCACGTCACCCCTCACCCTCAGTCACCTCCTGGCCTCTGAGTCTATACTGTTGCCATGACAACAAGTTCATCAGTATTCCATGTGGTAGTTGGGTGGTCGGGACCTGGGAAGACAAACATATTGTTAAAGTTTGACCTGCTGGTGACTCATACTCCTTTCCTGCATTTATGACACACTGCACACACACTCAATCTCTTTTTTTTAACTTCATTTTTCTTCTTTACTCTGTAATCTGACTACACTCCATTTAAAAAAGAAAGTTTGGTGGATTGTTTGTTTTTGTCATTGTTTCTGTCCTCATCAGCTGCAGTAAATGTATTCATCTGGACTTGAGAAAATGCTGACTTTTTTAAAAAAATCTGTTAGTTGTGTAAGGGCAATCAGTATAAATGTAATATTAATATACAGTAAATATACAGCAGATTATGCACTATCTCTATTTTTAAGTGTAAGTCAAAATTATTTGTGCAAATCAGAAGGGGGAATGTATGAAGGCCTGCTTGTTTAGGCTGTGGTATCTTCTGTATTTGGTTGGTGTAAACATGAATAAAATGGCCGAACAGCTATAAATTTTTGTCCTAATTGAGTCGATCTTATGAAGTTTTTCTCGCCTTGAGCCCCTTTTGCCCCTTAATATGTTTGCATCCTCTTGCATCCTTCTTAAGTTCCGTGAATTGTATGAAAGTTGCTTTTAAATGTAATTATTAACTGATTACTTGTTTTGAAGTCAGCTACAGAAAATTAGGATTTCTAAAATTTAGTTATCTAAGAGACCCTGGCTGTAAAACGAGGTTAACAGCGAATTTTCATTTGATTAACATCTGTGGTGGGTGGCAGAAGAAGTTTTTGAATGGCATACCCCATTAAAAAAACTACAAAATGTGTAAATGTAGATGCAAGGATTCTTTTGCTGTTTTTTAGAATATTTGTGTTCATGCATATTCAAGATGAAACATGATATTTACTTAACTGTGCATTATGAATTTTCTATGGTCATTTCAGTATTTTGTCAGCATCAAATGTGCAGCTCAGTTTGAGGAGAAGGGAAAGGTCACCACCTTAGTGCTTTAGTGGTTTTAAAAGGGTCAACTAAAAATATATGTAAGGAAAATATTGGTTTGTTTTTGTAATATTTTAGCAGTGAGGTATGTGAGGAACTAAAACCAGCATCGCAGAAGACAAGGACTGAAACAGTGAAATCTGAGACAAAAATGGATGGATCTCTTTGCAGACAATACGTGTTGTTGGGGGAAAAGCTTGGGGCTTTGGTGTTATGCTAATAACGTTTTTGAATGTGAAATTTATCCTGACAAAGGGGGAAAAAGATGAGAGGGGGATGGTGCATGGAGAAAGAAGGGGAGTCTTGCTAGAACTGCACAACCCGCGAGACTTTGGTGGGCGTGGACACCGAGGCGAAGGCTTCCTGCTCGGGTGAGCACGTGGTTCCGTGTCTGCCTTCCTGCTCGTCTGTCAGTGTGTGAAGGTTTCCTGCCCTTCTCGCACTCCTCTCCCCTGTTTATCCTTGCTCACAGCACAGCAGACCTTCTCCTGTCTTCACTCCGCCCCACCCGCACCTCCACCTCCTGCTGCACCTTCCTTCTTCTCCTTGCGACGCTAGCCGGGACTGCCGACAGACAGCCAGCCAGGCCGCGGTCACTTCGGCGTGTATCCACTTAGAGAGAGCGAGAGAGAGTGTGTGTCGAAAAGTGAATGTGTGTGTGTGTGTGAGAGAGAGAGAGCGAGAGAGAGAGAGAGAGCGAGAGGGTAAGTGAGTGAGTGCGTGTGCGCGCACCCTCCCGCAACCGGTCCATCCGTTTTATTTCTCCCACTATCCCGCCTCGTTGTTCGGTCATGACGTTGGAAGCGATCCGCTACCGGGCCGGTTCTCTGCAGATCCTCAACCAGCTGCTGCTGCCACACCAGACCGTTTACGATGAGATCCGCTCGGTGCAGGACGCTTATGAAGCCATCAAGTCCATGAAGGTACGGGGCTCCTTTCTCCTCATGCATCCCTTTTCACTAGGGGGCTTTCTCTCCCACTTCCCAGTCGACCTGCACGCCCGCTGCAATGTGCATGTATTCCCGTGCATGTTTTTTGTGTCGGGTCTTTTGTGCTTCCACCGCTGTACGCATGTGTTGCCATATGCTCGCCGCCGTGCTCCCATTGTCGGCCTGTAAATTTGTTTTGGGTGCACCTGCAGCAGCCTCCAGCGACCCACAACTCCTCGATAATCTTAAAAAAAAACATATTTTTTTATATATAGTTTTCACATTATCAAGTGCAAGGGCGAGTGAGGTAGGAGAGTATCTGCACACAGCCACCCACCCATGAAATATGCCCCCCTTCTCCTTTTTCTTTGGGAGAGATTATTGATGAATTATTAATGACCTTTGCCAGGGTTTTTTATTCACGTCTTGGTCTTGTGCTGCACTCAGTGACACCTCCTGCTCATTCCTCCCTCCATACTTGAAGCTCTGACATATGGTGTTTAGATGTTGTTCAAGTTTAGCTGGGAATATGTTCAGATGAGCAGATATTTCACCCTTTTGTTTTCCCAGTTTCAATCATACACAGACTCACACATTTGCTGCACATTTGATCCTGTGTGTGTGACAGAGAGTGTCAGACTGAAAGAATGTACCATAAGCAGAGAGGGTGATGTCATGATAATGGAGTCTAATGGCAGAGAGAGAAATGACTCTGATACAGATGAGATCATCTCAGTCAAGGCTGTAGTGAAAACTTTTGGCTCAGTGATCGTCCCACTACAACTGTGCTGGAAAGTGATTAATGACTGTCATGAAAACTGTGAGAAAGCAGTTGGAAGCTGGCATAGAAACCAAAGAGGAGGACCACACCATGATACTAACTCTCTTTCTCCTCCTCCTCCTCCTCCAGGTGCGAGGCGCCCCGGCCATCGCCATCGTCGGCTGTCTCAGCCTGGCTGTAGAGTTGCGGGCAGGCGCAGGGGGTGATGACCCTGTGACCTTCATCAGGGAGTCTCTGTGTCACCTGACCTCAGCCCGGCCCACCGCCGTCAACATGGGTCGTGCTGCTCGTGAGCTGATGGAGTTTGCAGAGAATGAGAGCATGGAGAAGAACTCGGAGCAGCTCAGAGAAAGGTGGGCTAGTTAAAAGAGGGAAATAGCCTCTGAGCTGATGAACAAGGCAACTGCACATAATCATTGTTTCATGTAGTTTGTAGTGAATTTGATTTCTCAAATCACTGATTAAAATGTAGGTTCACATGCACTTACAGATCAATGCCTTATGCAGTGTCTGTGTGAGGGATGTCATCCATATTTCGCAGTCCCTGAAAAAACACTCTTCAGAGTTCAAGTGAAGTTAATGTGAAGCTTCAGCAGTCTAAAAAACTCAAATAAGCTGGGTATCTCCATAGATTGTTGTGTTTTTACAACAATATTCACTATTTTTGATGCCATCCCTCCACCTTGAGCAGCAAGAGATCTCATCTCAGGAATCAAAAGAGGGATTTTGCCCTCAGATGACAGTAGGCAAACTATGGCAGATAAACTGGGATTTATCTTGCTGAGGTTACCATAGCTTCATATTAGTTGATTTTTAATTATTTGCTTGGAAGATTGTTAATTTGGTCATCATCACTTTCATTGGGGTGCCCTTTTGGAGGGGATTTCTTTGAGAGAAATTAAAAAATATATATAAACTCATCTATTGAATGCAGGTTTGTTTGGAAACATCTACCTAACTGGAAATTGACTGACATGATGCTGAATTTGTTTGTTTGTGTTGTTGTAAATGAACATAACCAAGATCATTTGGGGCCTACAGTACATTGTGTCATGGATCCCCATAGTTGCTTTATAAGAGCTCTGTCCAAAGGAAAAAAATGCAACCATTTGATTTTTATTTATTTATTAAATTCATCATTCTGATCAGTTTTGGCTAAAATCTTGACATTTTTCTTGACATTGGTTTTTCTTTCCCATGTGCAAGAAAAGTCTAACTTAGTTTGAGCCAAAAATTGAGTCAAAGCTCCATTGTGGAGTTTGTGATAAGGGGTGGCGTTGCGGAGCCATGTTTTTACCAGTGGGTCTCTACTTTGTGTCTTCCACGGTTTCACACTATTCCCTTGATCCACTGGTGGCTGTTATGTGCAAAATAGGCAGCAAAGCACCAACAAATGAAGGAAAGCCAAAGTTTGTTTACAAGTAAACATGGATGCAAACAATATGGTTTTGCATGTGTTTTTTTATAAAGATGGAGAAATCTGTGAATGTTCTCATTCATCCAGGTCATAGTTATTCCGGGCAAATAAATCGAAGGCAACTGGACTCAGTAATATGTTACTGACTCCAGTTGCCTTCGATTTATTTGCCCAGAATAAATATGGAGAAGCATTTGCATTTTAAAAAACATTTGTTTAGCCTCTTGGATACACACACTGTGTGTTGTAAATAGAAAACTTCTACAATTCCCTTAAAGGCAAACAGACACCTCATCCAAAGACAATGAACATATCAGTTGCTTTGCTTCATCATATGAGTAAAAACTTTTGTGAAATGATCGAAGCTTGTCCTGAAAGCCACCTTGCTGGTTGGAGACTCGCTATGATGGTAACTGTGGCAGTGATAAATTAACTTAAAAAATATTTTACATTCAGCAAAGTGAAGTTTTACTTACAATTAATATTAAGTGTTATTGGCGTTACACCAGAGTTGCTTTGTTACTAGTCAGCCATTGGGTGTTATGCTGTTGTTGTTGTTGCTACTGCATTGCATTGTGGGATATCCATGCTAGCGTAGTGTCCAGTGCTTGCACAGCTCATGCAAGAAATAATAAAAACCCCATGTACTTTTAATTTCATACTAAGGTTTTCGTCATACAAAAAACCTCCCATATTTTTTTAGCATATTGAATATTATGTCAGTGTACATTTCACAAGAGCAGAATTTTGCACTGATGCGATACAGTCAATTGATATCAGCTCAAATACTTAGTACATGAATCAGGTATTGGCTGCACTGAAAAAAAAAGTCTGTTAAATTTACATAAAATAAATATGTACATCGGTTGCACATATTAAAGTTATGTTTACTTAAAATGATTTATTTATGTTCAATAAGTAAAATTCTTATATGTTAAACCAATATAACTTTTTTATTTACAGTGCAATCAATTACCCTATGTTAAATTAACATGTGTTTTTAATGTAAAGTATATTTAACCACTTGTTATGATACCCCGGGTAAATAAACACAATCTTTGATAGCCCCTGAACTCCGGTGTTAAAGAAAAGAGACAGTCAAAGGAAAGGGAGGACTGGTTTTCATGCCGGGACTTAAGCTGGGTAAGCTTACCTGTGCGCCGGCG
>JAPZDV010000020.1:20033558-20063623 GCA_029814665.1 Acanthurus lineatus | reverse complement strand
GGAAGTTAGATTCAAGGCCACATTGTCTTTGTACCTCACTAACAAGTTCATCAACTGATCCAGGAATTCCATTTTCTAAAGTCAACCTTTGGCTGCTGTCATCACCCAGGATTACTTTGAGAATGGCTGGGGAAGTCATCATTCTGCGTCTTAATCTGTGAAGAGGATAAGTAAGATTTAATATTTAAAAAGGTTGTTGCTTATTCTTTTATGTCAAGACACATTTTTCTTTATGTAAATACAAATCGATTCCATGTGGTGTCAGGATTTGTCATTTTAAAATTTCTCAGCCAGATTAAAAAAAATCAAAAATAAAAAAGCCCTTTGATTCATTTTTTAGTTTGGTCAGCACTTTAGTGAAGACAATTAGCTGCAGCTGATTCAATCCACCAGAAAAAAATTCAAGTGAAACCTGCAAAAAAGACAACATAGATTAAATATAGAAGCCTACGCAGGATTTTGCCCTCCACGTGTGACGTTATAAAGAGACAAATTATAGTTTTAATCTCTTTCTAACAATTGTGGCAAAAACTTTCTTGGATATTATGCCAACGAATACACCTAGAATGTGGACAGTAAAGGGGGCACGATGATACACAGGCAAGAGTGGAGACAGGCTGCAAAGACATAGAACATGTAATACAATTTAATTACAACATTTTTGTATTCCTTAACTAAACAACAAAATTAGTAAATGCAATAAAAGCAGAACTTTAAGGTATGAGAGTAGGATTTGTCAGATGGTGTTTGTAAACACAACATTCAAAGTTGGCCCCACCTCCACCGCTCCTCTTGGATGCATGTTTACGATCTGGCACCTAGTCACTATGCCCCACCCTCACACCTTGTATGCTTTTACTATCTTGGGGCTATAAACCCACTGCCCAAAGGTTGAGAAGAAGCAGAAGCAGAGACAAATACAAGAAGATGAGAATAATACAGATGAAGAAGAAACTAAAACAAGAGGAAGAAACTGAAGAGACTAACACAAGAGAAGACTAATACAAGAAGACAACAAAGAAGAGTCTAATACAAGAAGAAGATGATGACTGCTTACTGTACCTTTCAATTATGTGTTCACCCACAGCAACCAACAAATCCTGCAAAGTACACATTTGAAATTCAGGCACTATTTCAGTGGTTAACCAACCTTTAATGATGATATGCCTTTTTAAGGTAACCATACGGCGTGATCCAACCATATAATCGGCCAATGGATATGTGTCAGTGAGCTCACTGAGTGCCACAAGCTTTGTTTCTCTCGATGGTGATGAGCTTAGTTCAAAGGCTCTGTAGTGTTCACTGTACCACCCACACAGCACATTCACAATGAGGAACAACTCCTCATTTATAACACACATCTGAATGATTTCAGCAAACTCTGGTTATCCACTTGTTGATCCATATGCAACTATCATACTGTTGCTGTAGGCTATGCCACTACTTGACGCATTCTTTGCAAGATGTACTTCAGATGTGTTGGGATATATTGATATAATAGCCTGAGCTACTTCCTTTCTGAGTACGTCAACTGGGACTGTGGACACAGTGGATACTTCAACGTTAGATTTACCATACGATGGTGAGTTTATGTGGAAGGCAATCATATGCTGATGTTTTGAAGCCAAAGTCAGAGGTACATTCTTAAAGCAACTCGTGTGCTTTACAATCTGCTTAAAAAAACTATGTTTGGCTTCAAGTCACATCGTCCAGAGTGCGACTAGAGGGCCAAAACACCTTACTAACTGAGGGTAGTGCTCAAGATAGTGGTGCTTAGGGAGAAGTCTGACACCAGGGAACAACTCTTGGTACCTCTGTCTATGCTCAACTATTTTGCTTTCAAGGTATGAGATGGATTCATCAGTATGCACGGGAGCAACTACCAACTCAACAATATCTTTTAAATCCATCAAAACCAGCCATGCTGGCTCATTTTCTGGCACTCGAGGTCCAATCAAAAATGGGAGAAACCTCAGCAAACTCCAATTTTCATGGGCATTACCACCAATAGTCTTTCGGCCCGATAAACTCTGTGGTACAACATGTGGCTTATTTGTTTTATCCGACCATTTATAGGGGAAAGACAATATAGCTTTATTCAGGTCATCTAATGTAAACAACTTTTTTGATATCATTGATGACAAGCAGTAAGCCAACTCAGCTGGCACAACACCCTCAAATAGATCATGAGCAACGTCGGGAGGAAATCCAGAGACAACATAAAAATGAGATAAATTTTTGGTTAAAACACATTCTTGTTTAACTCCAAAGCAATGTCTATTACTCTCAAGGGCATTTCTTACATGAACTGCATGCACCTCCTTACTTCTCAGGGTGAAAGCACCAGATGCAACACACTCAGACTTTATATCGCAACTTCTTGCTGTACAAAAACGGCAAAAGAAATCCCCTGAAAAGCTCTCAGTGAAGCCTGCAATACTGTGCGCTCCCAAGTTATCAGCTACAACACTGTGCAGTGTACCTTTAACAGATGTGCCTAATAAAGGGACGTACACACCATGTTCCTCCAGAGTTTTAAGATCCTGCAGAAGGGGTTCCAACAATTTATCATAACCATATATTTTTAAATCAACACTTTTGCAAAGTACTGCAAGATAAATTGATGATAAAGAAGAGTGAGAGCCGGGTGGCAGGTTACCTACTACCCAATAAACACCACAAAGCTTGTGTTTCTTCCGGGAGGTGCCTAAGGGATTGCAGGTTTCAAAATCGTCCACATATAGACGCAGAGTTATTCTTAATTCCTCAGCATTCAAAAAGCTGTTTTCTTTAAAATTTGAACCATCTTCAGGGGACCTGAATTCATATGAAGGATCAAGTTTGACGTCTTGCCGTCCTCTATGAATTTCAATAATCTTATCAAGAATGACTTTACTATTTAATATTTGCTGCAAAGATTTTAACAGTGGGACATATTGAAAGGTGTGTTTCTTTTTATAATCAAGAATGTAGGTAACTGGTTCCACTACACTGAATTTTTCCTTGTAGTATTGCTTCCGTTGATAAGAAGTACTAAGAGAGCCTCCTTTTTCAATTGCTCTTGAAACTGGGTTACCTGAGCAAACTGCTGTGGTGATTTCATTAAGTACACAGTCATCAACTTGGAGGTTGTGACGCTCAAAGATATCACTTACAAAATCTCTACATACAGGTACTGATGCTAAGCTTATCAAGTAGTTAAGTTCTTGTAAAAAATCATCAATAGCTGTACCTGGCACATGCACTAAATATTCCAACTTCAACAAGGCTGCTGCAAGCTGCTGTTCAACAACACTTGGGAGAGCCTTCTCTTGACCTTTCCAATCTAGGGATGTATCAGAAACATCCTCTTCCACATACTCTTCGTGGCAATCAGAAAACAAATCATGTAATGATGGTGATCCTAATGTAGTTGTTTTCACAATACCTGGTATAAAGTCAGTTACAGTGTGAGGTGTGTGTTTGCGACTCTTATGAGACTTAAAGGTACCATAAATACTGGTTTGAAAACTACAGCCAACAAACATGCAGCAGACATTTTCATTTCTCCTCAGATGAGTATTGATATGAACAAAGTACTCTCTTTCATTGGCTAAATTCTTGCATGCACATAAGTGACAGCTGAAAGTAGACAACTCTTTTTGATTCTGACTTACTTGTGAGGAATGTAGTCTACTATGATGTACAATTAAAGCATTCCATGTCTTAAATGTGCACGGACATTTTGAATATGTACATGGATAGTGGGTGGTTCGTCCAAAATGTATATGTTTAAGTTTGTAATGGTCAAGTAGTTCTGACCTACTTGCAACAACTGCTGAACACCCCTTACACTGCCACATTCACTGGAGAGAGAGAGAGAGAAGAGAGAGAGAGAGAAACAAATGTTAGAAAAGAAAAACTAAGACATTAGAGCTTTCTCAACAGAACAGATCAACACTGCTTCACAGTAAAGTCCTTACTGTAACTTAAATGCAAAAACTCAGTTGCCAATTTTTTATGTACACCTAGCTAAAACTATTGTAGTCTAACGCAAAACTCCTGCAAGTCCGTCCTAATGTTCAGTTGTTATGTAATCAGTAGAGATGTTTTGAGGTGCTGATTAGACAAATAATTTTAAAGGCTGCTGTAAAAATTACAAATAAATATGAAAACAAACATTAATTCAAAAAGCTTCAAATGTAAAAAAATTACATTCCCTAAAGCCCTACTGTGGGTTGTGGTGCAACTTAATTGTTTGGTGCAAAGAATTTCTAAATTTAAATATACCCCATTCAGAACAGCAAGTTTACACTAAATATTAGTGTTAACACCTGTGTAGTGTAAACACATCTCTTTAAAGATAAACAGATTTTGAACAATATAACCTACAAGTTATAGGATTTATTGCAGGACTGACTTATTAGACTACATTAGTTTTAGCTAGAATTGTGGACCAAGTAAATGGGAGAATGTTCATATTCTTGCAATATTTTATCAATTTGATAGCAACACTGTCACATCCAGGAATTCTTACAGTCTCTAAAGTCTAGTTTTAATATGTCAAATTAATTGACAAAATCATTTGAGTCACACTTACCGTTTACTACAGAGCCTTTGGAACAGTGCTTGAAGCAAAGCAGAGGTCAGGTGTGACAACTAGAGAAACACTAAACACCTGTACAGAAAAATAAATAAATAAATAAATAAATAAATAAAACTGAAAAATCAATTTTAAATCACTTATAATTATTCCCGCTAGTTGGAAAGGCTTTACATAAAATATTTTACTCGTCTGGACACAGCTCACCAAGTTGATTCAAATTAAGTTCAAAATTTAATAAAACATTAAAAGGAATTTGAATAACACTTCAAGATGTTACAATTACAAAATAAGAGGTAATTTAGTTTCAAGTTTATTTTACCAACTGTTTGAAGCTGGTGAAGCTTTACAGAAATGTCTTTATTTTCTGCTCATTCATATTTTACACAGCACAACCAAGTGTTAAGAGTACAGAAAAATATATGAAGAATTAAAATTAATAAGATTAAGGTATCTGAATAATACTGACAATTACTACACAGCTATCATTAGAGTATCATTGTAGTGTTATTTAAAACAAAAGGAAAAAAGAGTAATATGTCTGCTACTTTTCCAACTGTAAAACAGACTCAAACACATTCTACATAATTACAACATGGGTTATTTAGACTGTGTTAGCAGAGATTTTTTTAATCTGAGCTAAAAATTTAAGTTGATAAATCATGGAAAAAACTTACAATCAGGATTATATGTCATAACCGATATCACAATTATTTTACACATTTAATACTTGACTTTGTAAAAAGTGGAAAAAAGACAGAAAAACAAAATAGAGCCCATACATGCACTGCAACCTGTCATACGCGTACAGGTTCTCTTCTTGCTTATTTATACAATGTTTTCAGACTGTCAAAGTTTACAACAACTATCCTTGCTTGTTCTCCCGAAAAAACTGCGTGTATGTGTACATGTGTTCGCTGTGAGCACCTATGTGCCATGTGATACCTTCCCAACGAATTGTTTAACCTTAGTTATTGCCCCGAGGATCTTTTTCTGTCATCTTTGAACGAGCTGAGCTACAAACGCTCCAGCTTGGTTTAGAGAGAGTTTGGGCTTTGAGGGAGGGGCGTAAACTTAACGCTGAAGGCCAAAGGTGTGCGCTTGATTTATAACACAAGTCATTATGGCGGAACAAATGCGGCACAATAATCGTTTTAACTAAATTATTAATTTTTCATAACCGGAAAAACAGCATCGGAGTTGATATTTAAATCTAAGTAAGCGCCCGAAGCTAACACAAATCCAGGAGGAATGTCAAAGTTAACCAACCATAGCTGGCAATTCTTTTACAATGAGAAGGGCGGTCTTCACAGTTGTCTCATTTACTTTGGCCTTTGCTGTACAATACAGCGGTTTTACTTGCTACCCAAGCTTGACAGTAACGTCAACGTTATTTTTTACTTCAACATGGCATTAAGGTTATCTACACTGTAAATACCTGCAGTTAATTTTTGCCACAAGCAATATTTTTTAAACATAACCCCATTTAGTGCTACTGTGTTCCTTAGCTGAATCTGTATTTCGATATTTAACACAACTTTTATGAAATATGCTTATCATTACCGAAAATTGCCATGTATGACGATGTTAACATTTCCACATTGTGAGGCAAGCTAATGCACCATGACAATATCCCCTCCCACCATTGAATTAACCTTGGGCTAACTTGCGTCAACTTAATGGCACCAGCATTAACGTTAACGTTATTAGACTTGTTGTATAATTTTTCATAGAACAAAGATTATATGCACACATTCTGATATATATTAACACATGATGTTATATTCGCATTCGTTTGCAAAGCTATCACAATGTTCGAAACTAGCTAGTTAGGTTAGCTAATCTTACCATGAACATGGCTTGCGGAATTCATGTTGCTCAGTGTCACTGGCAGATAAAAACCTCGGCTTATTTAAAACAAAGCGTCCAAAGTCACTACCTCAGACCACTCTCTCTAAACCTTACATATAAATAACTATAATTACCTTTGACTTGTAGAGAGCTCCCAGGATCCAAGTAAAATTTTCCGAACATCCATAAAATGGCGCAATAGGAGAAATATGGCGGATCGCGCTCAAGCTTCTCTCGTGGAGAGCATGCCCCCCAGTGGGCGGAGTTTTCAGACAAAACATAACTAACTCATTCATTCTTAACACAAAAGAATCTTGCAGATTTGAAATCTCTCAAAATTATAAGAATTCTAAAAGACTGATATATGTTCAGAAGAGAAACTTAAATGAATTGTGTTGCATACTCAAATTCCATTTTTGTTAATTGAACAATCAGCAATTTCCCCTTTTTTCAGTGTGGATGAGACCAGTCCTCAGTTAATAAGTTTCTTTTTCAGTGTCATTAAAAATGTCACTGTTTCTGATATCAAAAAAAATTATACACAATCTTTTTTTTTAATCTTTTTTTTTTTTAAATTACCTGAGACTGAGCATAGGCAGAGTGAGTCGAAGTGGGTCTTTTGCCGAACATGTTGTGTGAACTTCATGAAACAGATTGCTGAATAAACGCTGTATGGCTACAATTATGAACATGAGTGTTTGCAAAATGTGATGCAGTGATGGAAGGGGGAAGGATGGGACAAAAATATAACATTAATAAAAATGTTATTAAGGAGAAAAATAAGGGAAAAGACACTGCTGAGACACACAAACAAGCTTTTGTAACTATAGACTTGATGGACACATCAGGTCCACAGCAGCAGCAGACAGAGCCTCCTCTTTATTCCCACCTTTTTGTGGTCCCCTTCCTGCAGTGTAATTGCCTGGATAGAAGAGATGCTGGAGCGTGACGTCAATGACAACAGGAAGATCGGTAACTATGGCGCCCAGCACATCCTGTCTGGTGTCCCGAGGGACTCTGTGACCATCCTCACACACTGCAACACTGGCTCTCTGGCCACAGCTGGATATGGGACTGCACTCGGTGAGACTGGAGCCATGGGTGTGAATGAGAAAAGAGTGATTGTTAAAATATTTATGTTGCTGTAACTGTAATAATAACTCTGTTTGTGTGTAGGTGTGGTGCGAAGCCTCCATGCGCTGGGCAGGCTGAAGCGTGTTTACTGCACGGAGACAAGGCCGTACAACCAGGGGTCCAGACTGACGGCGTATGAGGCGGTGGCGGAGGGAATCCCAGCTACACTCATCACAGACAGCATGGCGGCCCTCACCATGAGGGAAATGGACATCACAGGTGTGTGTTTGTGTTTTTGTGTGCTTTTTCCAGTCTCCTTTTACATTTTCAATATGATGTTTTCAGTGCACTTTCTCACTCTTTCCACCACACTCTCCCTCTTAGCTGTGGTGGTGGGTGCAGATAGGGTGGTTGCCAACGGCGACACGGCCAACAAGGTGGGAACATACCAGCTGGCCATCGCTGCAAAGCACCATGGGATTCCTTTCTATGTGGCCGCACCGAGCACATCATGTGACCTGAGCCTGGAGAGCGGCAGGGATATCATCATAGAAGTGCGCCCCCCAGAGGAACTCACTAGTATAAATGGAGTCCCCATTGCTGCCCCGGGTAAGAAGTGGGATTGTTGGTGGCGGGACAATAAATTGTCATTTTTAAAAGTAAAAAAAGGAAAGAAACAGGAACAAACTCTTTAGTAACAGTAAGTGTGAAAGGAAAACATCAGGCTTGGAGGACAGATGAATGTGGCCCAGATCCAGTGTCTGTCCTGAGCACTGAGTACTGAATGGTCACAGACTTAAATGGGCATCACATGTAGTATAAGTCCAAGAGTACAAAGAAAGTGCAAAGGCTCAATAACGGGACAGCACTAATTATCTTACCAGTACAGAGGCATTTTTGTGGCCAGCAAAATGTGAGTTTCAGAAAGTACTAACTGCTATCTGCTTATAAACTTGTTCCTAAGAGCTTTTTTTTTTTCTTTTTCTTTTTTGGCTTTTCAGATTTCCTCTGCCATCTGTTTTTCTTTTTTTGTTTTTTTTTGTGTTGCTGTTTTTTTTTAGCATTTGTATGCCTTTTGAGACAGTGATTTTAGAAAGATGAGAGACAGGGAGAGGCAAACAACAAGGGTTCCAGGCCAGATTCAGACCACAAATCTTGTAGTTCACGGTCAGCACCTTAAACTTGAGGCCATCAAGGCATCACCAGCCATTGTTTTTAACCTTGGAATGATATGAATTGTCCATCAAGAGAGTCTTCAAAATTACAGACCTAATAAAATAACTAAAAGTGTTGAGAAAGATGTTGAAAAATCCCTTATTCACTTTATACATTAAGCACCAGGGCAGTTAGGAGCCTTTGTGTCAAAGTGTCAGAGTCTGAGTCCTGGAAAAAAGAAATTGGAGGTGTGTTTTAGATGAGTTTTTTAGATCTGAATTGAGTCGTTTAATCACTAATTATTTTGCCAGAGCAGAGAGGTGCTCAGTGACATCACAGTAATTAAAGCTCACTCATTTAATAAGCTCACTGGCCCCTGGAGAGGATGGTGTGTGCTTGTACATTGCTCTCTTTAACACTCCTTTACATGCTTCTCTGGTCCTGGTAGTTTAGAGTACGATCAAAGGGCTTCTGTTGCTGTATATTTTTCTAACAGCCAAAAAATTCTATTACATCACCAAACCAGCAACAAACAGATAGTACTAAAATTCTTGCCTGTGCAGCAGAAGCCTTATGGAGCTTGTTTGTTCGTGGCGTAGAGCTCTGTTGGCGTAAAAAGTTGATTAAAATCACGTCAGTGAGACACACAGTTGTGCTGGCTAACATGGTTGTTCATTACCATTAACAAAAAGCCACTGTAGGCTTTTTTTTCCCAAGTCAAACCCTTGATCACTGAACTGCTACCGTTAGGACTCATCAGAGCACCAAATATGCTACCAATGCTGAAAATGGTTCCAAACACATGCTTGACTAATTCAATTAAAAAAATAAACACTGCTCATGTGAAATCACTAAGCCTTTTTAAAAAGGAAATTATGTATTAGTGACCTGATGCTGTCTTGTTCCCAACTTGGGGCTCATGATTTCCTGTCATTCACATAGTATATCTCTTGGATCATGAAATGATTAACAGAATAGTAAATGGTCCAAAAAATTATCCTATTATAAATTTTTTTTGGACTCTATATCAGTGCTGTTTTCACTTTTAAAAGTAAAGAAAGTTTAAACCCCTTTAGGGTTCTTAAAGTATTTCAAATAAACTGAAAAAAGAAAGTCATTCCTGTTGGATTGCTGAGTACGGAAATAAACCAGTTTTAAGGGGTCATAAGTAGTCTAGTAAACTTCAGTTGTAAATAAACAGTTGAAATAGTTGGCTGAAGTTTAAAAACTAGAAAAAATTAGTTTAAAAAAGTTAACTAAAGTAATAGCTAAACAGTGGGAACAGTTAGCTTGTAGCATTAATAAATAATTGAAAAAGTATGCTAAAAGTAATTGTGAGAAATTGTCCAGATAAAGTGGATTTATTTGTTCAAATATATAGCTTACATAATGGCTTTGAAATAGCTAAAAGTAAAAAGAAATGCCAAAATGGATATAAATAGTGGATAAACATGGGAAATAATTAGCTAAAAGTGATGGATAACTGATGAATTAGCTTAAATTAGTGGGAAGACTGCAGTACCAGTATCTGTTATATTTTAACCTAAGTTAGCTTAAGTTAACTAAAGTTTTTTTTACAGTTGAAGGAAGTGTAGGACACTGCCATCTTTTTTCATCATTAGTTTTTACTTACTCACTTACTTACTTACTAAAGTACTTTAAATAGATAGACCAAACCAAACCATTAAAATAGCATAGATGTGTGATTGATAAGTTCATGGCCTGAGGTAAAATGAGGCTGTTTTAGAAATCCAGTAGAGTTATTTTCAACATGTCGCCCTAACATTTTCACATATAGTCAAGCAGTTAGAGGAGTGTACAGAACCTTTATTGAAGTCAGCATCTTGGACTTACAGAGCGTGAGCCACAGCAGCGATGATGTCATCATCACTGTCAAAATGTCAACCTCTGAGTTCCATCTTCATCCTGAGAGACAGGGTGTCAGATTAGGTAAATAAAGCAGATGTTCAACCCTGCATACCTGGATGGCTGTTCTAAGGCAGTTGCCAGTTTTCTTAAACTACCAAAAACAAGATAACACAAAAGTTATTAACTACCTGTACAATACCTGAAAGAATTGACCTACACGTGAATGTAACTAGAGTTCTACAACTCAGCTTAACTCAGGCTTATTTTTTAACCTTGTCACTCCTTCTTGACCACTTCCTGCAGGTATCGAGGTGTGGAACCCAGCATTTGACGTGACCCCTCACCAGCTCATCACAGGAGGCATCATCACAGAGCTTGGAGTCTTTCTCCCCTCTGAGCTCCAGGCGGCCCTCACCGGCCGCCTCACTGCACTCTAGAGCCCCTCAGCTCCTCCTGCTGGTCCGTGTGTGCCATTGCACCTTAACATCACACACTCAAAGACACTCATTTTTTATTAAGGAACACATGCACATATTTGTGGTTAAATTTCATTTCGCACTGTCACAAAATGTAAGTGGTGCACACAGAAGAAAACCTGTTCTTCACCCTTTCACTCACAAAGTCACTGCAGGAAGTCAAGCAGACACACGTGCAGTCTCCCTTTTGTTTGATGTCCCTCATCGTTTTGTCATTGTTCCGTGTTGTCATTTCCCAAATTTTCCATTTCATCTTTCATTCGGTCTTATTGCCTATTTTTCTTTCTAATTGTTGAGAATAGCGCTCAGCTGGACTTATTACCATAAATTCTATTTGGCAAACAATTTTCATGAGTCATTACTAAGGTAATTTTTCAGGGTTTTATCAACTATGAATAAAAACATCAAATACTCTTAAGTGGCAGATTTTTTTAAAATTCAAAATAGTTTTTTTGTTTGTTTGTTTGTTTGTTTTAAATCAGCCATGGTTTCTAAAATGCTGCTACCCACTTGTAAATATACATATCCTTGCTGGTAGTGTGTATATATGTAGAAGACTAACCCCTGCTAGTCAAAGGTACTGGTATTTTAACCAAATATGTGGTTATTTAAAATTAAACTGGACATCAAAAATGTTATATTAACATTTAGTTTCTTTCATTCTATGTAGAAATCTTTTGTAGAGAAATTATCCAAATTTATAGTTAATGGATTTTCACTATGAGAAATTTTTAGTGACAGGAAAAATTGTATTTCACTCTGACTTTTTACCCCATATGGCAAAATTTTGAACAAGTGGATTTTCTCGATCTGTCCTCCTTAGTCAGCTGAAGCCTACGACGATACATGGCTGTATTTATACCTCACTCCTTGTTTGCATCTTGCTATTTCCAGTTGTACTGTATAAAACCACACCTGTATTCTCATAATATACTTATATATATGTAACCATACTAATTTCAGCACCATAAAAATATTCACTTCACTGCACAGGGTGCTCTGCACGAATGAAAAACCTAAAAAAAAGGGGGAAATTGTGTTGCTTTTGCCATAACAGCATTTGCTGTGAACTCAGAGGTCTGTCATGCTGTTGTATTTCTGTAATACAGGCATCATTATTAAAGGCACAGTTCACCCCCAAAATAAAAGTTTGGTCATTTGCTCACTTGCATGTCAGTCAAGACTTAACTAAAATACTCATTTAGCTTGTTTATCTTGTTTATCAAGCTCAGCCATAATTATTCTACAGCCATGAAAAATGTAAAAATACTCAAACTTAATATATCCTAATATTGTTTTTCTATAAGGGGGGAGGCTTGCTCCTAAAGGTTGTATTCAACTAGAGCAGCATCAGGACAAGGCAACACAGACTTAATGATGCAGATATTTAATTTTTTTTTATCATAGTTACAAACTAACAGAGAACTGGCACCTAATATTTTGGTTCCCATCAGCTCTACGAACTGTTTTAGCTTTTGTCATTGTTTGGTTTCACAAACTATAACTTTCAGTGCTCTAATTGTCTGGTTTTCTAGTGTCAAAATGAAGCTGTTTTCAGTAACAAAGTTTTGGTGACCCGACTGTACACCACCTGCTAAACACCACACTGAAGACAGACTGTTCAGTTAAAGATAAAACAGTTAGCAACTGGCCAGTGAACAAAGAGGAGCATGTAGCAGCTGAAGAGACTGATGAGTTGGTGGAAACCAAAATAGAACTGAATCGAAAGTAAGTGTTAGACTTGCATTTGGTAGTTGCACAGAAAGGTGTCAAGAATTAATTTAAATAAATAACTGTGCTGCTTTGTTCCTGCAGGATGTGTAAATAATTGAAGATTTACTAACATGTCCGCCTTAACAAGTTTACAAGGTGGTTAATGTATTGGTTGAGTGTTAGCAGCTTGCTGTGCTGCCCCCAGGTGGTCAAGAAATAAAAACTTAATTAAGGTAGGATTCATGACCCCACAGTGATAACATTAAGCTTCTGACATTATTGAAAACTTGATGTGTGGGTAAGCAGCCTATGACTTCATATCCTAATTTTTGGGGGTGAACTATTCCTCTCTTACTGGGTTTTTGTTTTTCTTTTCATCCGCACTGCAGTGTCTGTCTGCAGAAAAAGTCTGTCACAAAAAGAATGATGCCACCAACAATCAGAATGTAATCTTCAACTCAGATGAACTGGCTTTTGTTTGGGGCTGTGATCGGAACAGACTTTAGATACTCAGTCTCTTCTTGCCTTTGTGCTCTATTCTGAATGTGTTTTTCATCATAACCGATGTTCTGTCTTACTACAGACGGACTCCCAGCCCATCAGAATACTCCGAGAGCCGTTGAAACAAAGACATTATAGACTACACAGAGAGATTTTTCTGTATTGGCTGACATTTGTGCCACATCTTGAACCTTAAGACAGAACAGGATCAGAGTAGATATTGTTACATACAGTTTTCAGAAGCAGACTAAAGAAAGGGAGAAAAAAATCCCTCATGTTGGAGATCATTAGATTCATCCTGTGCTAAAATATTCAGCTAAATTTACATAAAGGAAACAGTACGAGTTTTGATAATGTATAAATCCACATAAGCATTTCAATCAAAAAAACATTTACTGGTTGTGGCTTCACTAATGTAAATTTTTGCTGTCTTTCTCAATTTTATATTTCTGTAAATAGATATTCTCCAGGTTTTGAACTATTCATCAGACAAATTTGAAGACCGCACCTCTGGGAGACTGTGAACACTTACCAATTTTCTGATTAAAACAAAAAATAATTCACAGATTAATCAAAAATATATGAAAATAATTACAAATAACAGCCTTATCATCATCTGCCTTATTGTCACCGTAGTTGAAAAAGAATAGCAGACAAAAGAAACCTAGACAATCTAGTATAACCTAGTATTTACCCATAATCAGACTGGTTTTGATAACTGATTGCTAAAACACAGACTGGACGGCTGTTAAATATAAAAAATAACCCAGGTTTTTGTGTGAAAGGTGTGCAACTGAGTCTCTCATGTGTTTTTTGTTTTAGAAGACTCCATAGGAAAGTCCCAGGTGCGTCGCTCTGAGTGGGACACACCTATTTGCTGTACTGAATGTCACAGGGCTAGACTCTGGGCCCACCCTGCTCACTGCCTTACAGGTGCAGCACCAACATAGCTCACTGCTCATAACCAGAGAGACAGCAGCCCCTCAGTCCTTCTTTCACCCTAGTTTTTATCATGTAGACAGATGGCATCTCATCAAGCTCACTGGAGAAAACCTAATTGAAAAACTTAATGTAACAAGACTCACAAGACAGCCATATGACACTGAAAGAGTAATGGGTGTCCTTTGAAGCCACTACCACAATAGTGCAGAAATGATCACATTGTGCATCTACCCATAAATGAGTGCATTAACACGCACACTAATATCTTGGTTATATTTATGCATGACATGTCAAATTCTGCTCTAAAACCTACATAAGCTTTTATCCCAGTTTACAGAAACCTAATTATGAAAGCAGGAGTGTCTCATGTATAGTATGACATAAAAACACCTTATCCAGGTTCCTGAACATCCTCTTCCAGGTGTGCAGGTGTTATCAACTTAAGCTACATAGTAGTTGGTCAGTTAAACAATAAATACAATGATTGTTGCTCTTGTAAACCATCACTGCTGATCAAACAAACCAACAAAGTCCCAACTTTACTGCAGAACTTCAACAGCCAGAGCCCCAACTGTCTACATCTGTAACCTCAACTATGCACTCTTCTTCCTCCTAAGATCCTTGTCAACCACTGATCATGCATACAAGTATGTGATGAAACAGGTTTCTCAAATCATATCCAGAAAAAAAAACAGGAAGAGGCTCAAAGCCACAATCTTGATATGCATGTAAACATACTGATTTTTGTGCTTTTATCTCTCAGTCAGCTTGATGAGATGCTAAGCTTCTGTTTTAACACCACCTTTGACTTTATACACTATCCCTGAGACTTCATCCTCCACTACTTTTATTTAAACAGGTGACAAACATACAATGTCATCTACTATACAGGACCACTGATGGGGTCCAGAGAAAATACCTAAAAAAAAGGTTAATGTCAGAAAGAATAACTGCAGTATCCTTAGTGCCACTGTCCATTTCTTGTTGTAATATAAGCTCACTTATTTTCTTCTTCTTATCTTTCTCCTCTTGTCTTCTGTCCACTCATCAAACCTCAACTCACAAAGATGCTGTTTGGTCACACATGAGCTAAAGGACATTTGTGTATTTGAATTTTCTGTCTTTGGTTTTGTAAGATGTCACTTGTTTGGGGGCAAATTTTTAGATGCTTCAGACATATGTAGCAACTATGTGGCTGTCAGACCTGCCACGTTTTATTTCTTCCTGAATCTTTAAGAGATATAAGATTTTTTTGTATGTACTTCATGATTTAAAGCTGTTTGGCTGTGATTTGTTGTTTTTATTTCATAACCTTGTTAATCCTAGTGACTAGGCCATTAGCACACCACATTGGGGAGGCCTCCTCAACCATACACTCTACCTCTCCGTCTGCCTATACGGACTCAAACACTCAAATGCATGAACACAAGCACACAACGTGCCAGGCTGCAGCAGATAAGATTGCAGAAAATTAAAAAAAAAGGATCAAATTCTCCACGTCTCACCGATGTGTGTATCTTGAACCCTTAGTGACAAATACTTTGTGCCAGTGCTTTTAGTTTGCCAAAGTAGCCTAGAAAAAGGCAAGTGGGTTTTTTTGTTTGTTTAGTTTTTGGTGAATTGTTCTGCATTAAGCTAATTTTTTCACACCTTTTGAAGCAGCAGCAATATAGTACTATATTTAAAAAGATATTCTACCAATTCACCAAGGCACCGAATACATGCCTAATAACCAGGAAACAAAATCAGGCAAAGCTTGCCAAATAATTTCCACATTGATTTGACAAATCAAGGCAGGTGCTTTGGATTGTTTTCATTGATTAGTATGGTGACAGTAGAAGGAGTGTTGTTCAGATGGCCTCAATTAGTGCAAGTATGTTGTTGTTATTGATAACCGCCTGATCTGGGATTATTTTGTTGAAAAAGTTCAAATCTGGATTTTTAAAATATATATACATAAATGAATATAATGCTGTAAAGTGCAGTCATGAATTACAAAATTTCTCTTTCACATCAATACAGTAAAATGAATAAAACCACATTGAAACGAGTTGTTTTTTGTCAGACTTAATGTATAAGCCTGTAATTAAAGCTCCTGTAGGTGGCGGTAAAGCAACAAGAGGGAATAAAACAAACCACAATTTCATGATAAATCACAGACGAAGAACGTCGCTTCGTGTATTTCCGGTTAGCAAAAATGGCACAAGGTTCACAGAAGTTTAAAGCTCAGCGGCCAGGCGCCTTGAAGAAACACCAACAAAACAAACAGAAAGGACCGAAGAAAGGAGGTAATCTTATTTATTAAACGATCTTACACGTTATCCTGATGGTTTCTGAAAAAGATTTTAAGAATATAATTTTACAATCCGCATCAAAACGTGACCTGCACAGAAACATCTAAACACGTTAAGTGACTCATGTTTTAATAGTTACGCTATCAAGCAGATATTATTATGGTATAAGAGCCTAACAAAAGTATTTTTCGTCCTCTATGTTTTTTTATGCAGCAATAAACGAAAACCGTGTGGGGACGGAAGGCAAATAGCCAATTTGATCACATTTCAGCGTGTGTGTGTGTTAATTAATTTGATAAATAGTGAGTTGTTGCTTGTAAACCCGATCATGATATTGGGTTTTTGTTCTCTGTAGGGAGGATCATTGCACCTAAGAAAGCTCAAGTGGTTCAGCAACAGAAGCTGAAGAAGGTAATGAAAAGTTTAAGAAAAAGTCAGGAAATAGAAATTTCTCTGAGCTCTTTCCATCTGAAGAATTATAGAGTGAACATCTCAGTAATCTCTGTTGTTCCCTTAAGGGTTTAGAGGTTGCCATCAGGAACAAGATTGAGCAGGAAGTGACTCAGAAGGCCAGCTCATCTCTCCACAAGCCGCTGAGTGTGGTCAAAGTACCTGATGGTAAAGGCAACCCAGGAGCAGCCCGCCAAGGAACCAGCTCCAAATAATACCAGATAACACAACCTACAAATCCAAGACTGACTGTTCTAAACTAAAGGGCCTGATCATGGGTTCCACAATTTAGTCAAGTAGTCCTTGTACAGAAATTAATTAATAGTTATTGACTTTGCAAAGAAATGTATATTCTTTATGAGATGTAACACTGGGCTATGCATATTAAATAAGCTTCCACCAAGAGGCACCAAAAGTTTTTTTTAACTCCTCAGACTATCTTATTTGTTTGCTTTTTTTATTGATTGTAATTATCCTAACATCAAAATAAACCATGCTTTTATGACCCTTTGAGTTGGATCAACTTAATTTTTTTTTTTTAAATTCATTCTGTAATGTTATTACAGACTTTAGAATTAATAGAGTAAAAGTGTGAGGATGTTTTTAAAATTAGAAATGTTTGTAGGTCATCTTTCAAAAAAGCAGATAAAGTAGAGATCACTAGATCTTTTGTTATCTCTTTTGTTGTTCAATGTAATGCAGAGGTTTTGTTAATGCTGATTTTTTTCCCCCAAATAGATTGGTAAGAGTGTCAGCAAATTTTGATGAGCCAGCAAAAGTCCAACTTTAATGTGCAATATTCCCCCTTAATACGTGTGTCTAAATGCTTGAATTCAAAGACGTGAACATAACCAGAGGAGCATAGTTCCTAGTATACAGACAGCCAGTTGCTACCATGTTAGCATGCTGATGCACCATTGAACTCTTAAAGCAAGCCTCTTTTATTTAGGTTTAAAAAAGAAAAAGTGAAGCCGTTTATGTGATGCATTCAAAGGATTGTCTTTAATAATACCCATCATCCAAGGAAGTGAGCCTGATCTTGTCTTTTGAGGCCACCAACAAAGAAACGGACCAAATAAGTGCAAGCTAGCCACTGATAAGGGTGAACATCATTTCAACTGTCTAAACTGTTTCAATGTCGACATGCCATCTCAAGTAGTCTGTGCCAAGAGTTTGGTGAGATTTTCCCCAGAAAACTTTACTCATTTATAGTATGTAAGTTAGAAATACTGATTACTGTCATTAAATACCACATGCACATATTGCTTTCTCTTATACAAGGTTTTTATTTAAATCTTTTGTAAATGTCAATTGCAGATCACGTCATCTAGAGGCAAATGTGATTGCATCTATATTTAAGCTTCATGCTTGAGGTTACTGTGTTAGACTTAAGCTATGTCTTCAACTCATAACACAAACAGAATGTGTCATGCATACTTTGCGCAAGGGCACTACTACTATAAAAAAACAATCACAAAATAAGCTGTTAAAATACAATCAACATGTCAAGCGGTAAATATTCATCAGCTCTCATTTCTAAGGCAAGTGTATGGTAATGAACTGCATATGTTTAGAAAGCCCTAATGGCCTCCATGCAGTGAGCAGAGCGCAGGAATCTGGGGAAGGAGTCTTTGGCCATTAAAGTGTAGATTCTCTGCTGTGCCTCATTGAATGTGTCAGCACAAAGAGAATCAATCACACTCAACAGTGCCTCCCGGGTCTCAGCGTCCAAGTTTACCTAAGGAGGAAAAACTGGTTGTCAAAAAAGCTCTTTAATTATAATTTTCTTCTGACTTCACACATCACCAAATCCAATCCATCATTTTTGTCAACTATTTACACACTTTCACTTCCACACTGAAAATATAAAGCTCCACGTTCCTCCCATTTCACACTCTCCCCTCCACTTACCTCCTGCGGGGCATCAGAGTTGATAAACTGGCTGTAGATGCTGTTGGCTTTTGTTTTTGAAGGAGAGATCCTATAGTCCTCACAGGCCAGCCAGAACTTGAGGTTCTCCTCACTGAACTCTGAACGCAGGAACCCCCGAAATGCCTGCAGACCACCTGAGACAGAGATGAACAGAAAAGAAAGAGAGGAGGAGAAAACAGAGGAAGCAACTTAGGCCACATATTGAGCAAAACTTCAATCTGGCTCTCATGTTTGCTTGGCTCTACGAAACAGCATGGGTCATTTACTGCTTAAAAATCAACCTGAAAGCACATCTACTTTGTGGCTCTGCTATAGAAGAAGTCTGTGAAACACAAACTGCAGGGAAATTGGTTAATTATTGATTGGAAAAATTGCAAATGCCTTATGTAGTAATGACTTAGCAACATACATTATCACTTTACATACTTTACTCTTACTTTACAACATACACTTGCAAAAACTATAAACAATAGCCCAATAGCAGTTTTATTATTAGGAAATCTCTAGGCCATGATAATTGCACAGTGGAAATCCTGTATCCAGATGACTTTGCATGGAACATGAACTTAGTAGAGGTAACAAAATGAGGCCACAAATTATTAATTTTATTATAAAACCTGTGCAAGTCTCTCTGTAACATGTCAAAATGTCCTCTGTAATGCTGAAACACATGAGGAAATAAAGTGAAAAGACTTTCTTACTTTTGGTGTTAAGCAGAGTTTCCAGGTCCTGGAAAGCTTTTCCATCCTGAACCCTGAGAAGAAAAACAGAAACAACTCAGCTTCTTAGGGAAACCTATCAGATCTATTACTCCTTTGCAAACATGGCTTTCAGTTGGTTTACTTGTGCTTGTGGTGTGCCTCAGCCAGATGGCTTAACTTCACTCGCATCTCTTTTGCCCTACAACACACAGATGCAAAAAAATATGAATCACATCCATACAACTCATCATCAAAGACCCCTGTAATTAGAATAACACATATGGACATTAATATGCCATCCTAATTGCATACTTACTTCTCTAGACATGACGAAGGCAAGGAGGAGAGCCCCTTACACATTGGGTTGTGTAATTTAAGAAAACAGACAAAGGAGGAAAGTAACTGATTGGGCAAGATTTGACCACAGCAGACGAGTTCCTCTGATTTTTCCAGTCACCTTTCAAACTATGATGTGCTGCTCTTATATAGTCAACCTGTGTGCTATCTTCTCTGCCAATCTGCTCCCATGCAACCAGCAGGTGTAGAGAAGAGAACTGATGAGAGGTGGTGTACGTGCTCACAGGCATGTAGCCCTGTCAACAGGAGATACAGAGCAGGATAGCACAAGAGGCAAGAAAATTGGAGCAAAGGGACTTCTTTTATGTCTGTGTATGTGAGTGTGTTTGGTCAAGGATCATTAATAGTCTTAAAAAATCATAAACAAAATCTAGACTGGCCTTTAGAGTGTTGATTGCAAGAGAATGAAGTGATGAGAGAAGAGCAGGTGGCACTATCAGTCTTCTCTGGAGAGTCAGAGAGGTGCAGGATGGAGATGTGAGTGTTCAATGTTGACAGAAAAGTCTGTGGATAAACTAAGATGAAACAGCTGCAAAGATCAGTAGATATAGTATCTTTAAAATTACAAAAATACAACTAAACATATTTTTTTATTTCCTGAGGCTGCTCTTCTATCTCTTTTGCTGTTTTTTGGCTTTCTATATCTGTTTTGCAAACCTCTTACATAGCTCTTTGCGGTTCATGTTTATCTATCACTTCAAGCAATCTGTCATTGCATAGAGTGGGGGAAAGCTTCATTGTGCTCACCTTAAATCTGGGTTCAGTCTGTTTATTTAAGAGCATTACATGACTCCGCAAATAGACTGAAAGCTAGTTATTGTTCAGTATGCAACTTTGGCATTGCACCTTGGTCTTAAGGCCTTGATATCTTTAAAATTATGCATGAGGGTCCTTGTTTTATGTGAAGTCACTTAGTAATTATCTATCTGAAAGGATATTAAGGCTGAATGTAACTGAGAAGTTAAGTCGGGTAAATTAAGTGTTCAAATAATAATTGTGATATTTATAACATGAGAACTTGTAAATCATTATAAAATAACCTGTTTTAATATGAAGCCTCCTGTCAGTTTCCTTTTTTCCCCCCGTTTTTTTACAATTGGTGGCAGTACAGAGCCTCATCATTACCACCCTCCAATAATGTATAATTAGTCCTTATGTTTTTAGTTGTAGTCACAGACTCTCCCTTGAGTGAAAATAGTTAACAAAAAAGACACAAAACACAGCAAATATAAGATGAATTTGACCGACAGCGTTGTTTATATATATATATATATATATATATATATATATGTGTGTGTGTGTGTGTGTGTGTGTGTGTGTGTGTTTATGTACGACACGCACGCGCGCGCGCACACATATAATATCGTGATAATATCTTTATCGTGTATTCTTTAGGCTACGATACTCGTATAGTGAAAGTCTGATATTTATACACACACACACACACACACACACACACACACACACACACACACGCATATGACAGTCCTGGTTTAAAGACATTTTGACTCCTTCGTTGTTCCAGCATATTGACACCCAGCACATCCTCTCTCGCGGCTCTGACTCAGCTGCCTGCAGGCTCAGGCCGCGCGGGCACAGCAGAGTTCCTCACTCTTCCTGCTTCCTCGGCACGACGGAGCGATCAGTGACGGTGAACACAGATCCAAACCGAACCTGCTGGATCCCGAGAGAGCCGCATGTTTTTGTGCTTAATCCAGCTCCAGTACGCGCACAGAGCCGCTGGTTCCTCTCGCGTCCGGATCCTCAGCAGCCTGGCCCATGGACGGCGGCTCGTTTTGGAGATAGTCTCACTTCATACTGCGGTTTAGCTCTGCGCACAGTGAGTCACAACATGTACTCGCAGAATATTTTTAACTGCGACCGCGATGGTGTGAGGATCGAGTTAAATGCCCTCCTGAATGTCCACAGAGGATAACTCGCTTGTCTTTATTTGTGTTAATTGTCCTGTCTTGGATCAACGTGTGTCGAACTGCAAACAAACTCCCTGTAAGACATTGACAACATAGAGCTACACCCATAATTTCACCAAACTTCAGTTATTGCTCAGTGCTTGCAAATAGAAGATATTCTGTAGACGCGGGGAAATGAGATTTTACCGGTTTGAATGATCAAATCAGACTGAGATCTTAAAATGCAAACCAGAACTGCGTGTAATGAAACCTGAGCTTGCGCTTTTTTGACAACAGACAAATAACAGGAGCACACTGTAAATGTACGACAGGCCATTAATGTGATATCGCCCTGGTACAACCGACAAGGGATATCCTGACATCTTGGCTTATGACATTTAATACAAAACTATGTTACAATGTCGACCCTTTATAAGCTTAAGTCTATTCAAACAGAAAGTTATATATTTTATTAATTTTATCTGAGAAAGACCTAAAGATTAGGTTGAGTTGTGCTCTGCATGACCTTTTCTCAGACAAAAATAGAATCCATTTGAATAGTTTTGTGCTGTATCTATGTGTCCCCCCCCCCCCCCCCCATTACGTCTTTTGAAGGGCAATTTCAAACACAAAAAAGTCTGATAAGAGGTAATGCACAGCAGAACTGCATGTGTGTGATGTAACAAAACTAAAATATAACTTACTGGCATAAAGGAACAAAAGTGTCAATTACAGTTGACAGTGTACGTGGTGTGATGTGAATGTGTGGAGACAGGACAGTACATTCCTGGATTAATTGGATTATAACATGAATTATAATCACTGTTCTGCCCTGCCTGCTCTCCAACTCTTCCCGAAGCTTGAAGCTTGAGGCCACATTAGCCAGTAGGAGTGTTCCATTGTGATTAATGTGGAAGCCAAGTTTTAATCAGGAATGTTTGGAATGAAAAACATAAGTACTCTGATTCTGCTGCTTCAATTCTAAACCTTTTTCATAAAACTGTCATTGAGACTCTGATTATGGTGCTGCAAAGCTAAATTAGTGGACATCCTTTTGGTGACCCATCAGAATGATCTTGTAACCTGTTGTGGAGTCCCAGACTCCCAGGCTGCTCTTACTTAATATACGTCTGAAGTTCGGTTTAAACTGATCGCACTGATTGTCCATAAGTCCCTGACTTTGCTGTATGTGTCTATGTTTGAGGCTTTGGTAGCTTTAAGAACTGATCTCCGTCAGGCTGTGGTGATTGATCTGATGCTCCCATGTGTCCAAAAAGCTGAGCGACTGACTGGCACCAGTTATGGGATCCCAATGGACCTGGATTCCTTGGGTGCACTGCCAGGACAACAAACCTCCAGGTGGGGATATGGAGAGGGAGAAGCGCTGGGCTGAGCTGTTTAATCAGCTAGACCTCAACAAAGATGGCCACATCGACCTCCTTGAACTGCGGAAAGGACTGGCAGACCGAGGGCTTTCCAGAGGCTCCCTGGAAAGGGTGAGACAGTAGGACACCTGTGTCACACTCCCCTGTTTGTTTACTGTGATATAAGGCATTGGCATATAAATGTGTGTGTGTGTGTGTGCCAGGTGTGCGCGTGCGTGCGATCAAAATAAACAAAAACTACGTACAGTTGTTTATATTGAAGCATTCAAAATCTGTCCAGCATAAAAGGATCTCTGTTCAGTTGATGAAGAGCTGATAATCTAACACACTGTTATCATCAGTTAATCAATCAACCAGTCTCATATTTGTTCTTTACTGAACATTTTTTAGCCAACATGCGCATTAAGCTTCTTTGTCTGTATCTCATCTGTCATTATCGTTTTAAAATTCAACCAGAACTGATACGTTTGCAATTTCTTTGGCCACTGTTTAAAACCTGGTATAAATATGTTTTTGTGGCTGTGTGAAAGAGATACAGAGAGGTAAGTTTTTACAGGGATTCCACTCTCCTAATTTTAATCCAATGACCCCTTCACATTTGTCATTATGGGGAGCCTTCTTGGTCCTGCTGATGGTTCTGCTGAGGATGTGCACAGCATGAATTTATTGTGAATACACACTGTGTGTCTTGTCAGACTTGTCTCAGTCTGTATTTGAATGTTTGATTTGGCAAAAAGTGTGGAGGCCAACAAAAAGACTCAATGTCACTTTCCCCTGTACTGCCTCTCACTCTCTCCCTGTGTGTGTTTGCGTGTTTGTGCACATTTAGCGCTCATGCTCTGAGAACATAAATGTGTTTACACAGCCACATGGTGGGGACTCATCTTTCTAATGGTGACAAAATGCTAAAGAAGTTCCCACGACATACATTATTAATTTCTGGACTTTAAGGTTTGAATTAGGGTAAGAATTGTGATATTTGTGTGTGTGTGTGAGTGATTTCGTATACACGCGCATGCGTGTGTGTCCATGTAGACATGTAAAGGGCAGCTTGCTGTTATTTTTGTACAAGGAGCAGAGCTCTGTAAGATGAGAACGGTAGGCTTTCTCTGGGTTCTATTTTTTTCTGTATCTCTTTTGACAGTTGAATCATTGTCCAGGGCGCCAACCTTTTCTCCACCATTTCTTATTGGTTATGTCTATAATTTTATATGAGAAAGTTGCATGCCTCCATATTTATTTTGTGTAATCCATAGTCTGGATCCACATTTCCAAAACTTTCTGACAATGGAAATGGGACTAGATCACTTTGTTCACAATGATAAATAGGATTCTGATCACATGAGGTACAGACTATTGCAAAAACCTTCAACATGCCCTTACTATGACATGTTTCATGTTGCTTTAGTTAACTAACCTTAAAGAAAAACCTCAGAAACAGCTGCAAATGCGAAGCCACCAGCTGCATCAATCATGTATTGTGTAATATGTCTCTGAGTTGCACAGTTCAACAGGCGAATGAATTCAATTAATACCAGCTTGAGTGTTTTACATTTTTTTATGCAGGTCATTACACAACATGCTGTAGCATTATTTGTCCAACAGATGACGAGGTAAATGAGTATTTTAAGACTGGAGACCTGGAGTGCAACCTTGATCTTTCTGTCTGGGTTGCCTCTGTTGTATTTCTAATGCTAGACTGAGTAAGCTTATGCTTTGCCTTTACAATAATCCAACAACATGATAAGATATCTGTTTATTCTTGGTGTGGACAGGCGAACATTAAGTTTTTGACCTGCTACCAGTAAGACACAAGGGCCAAGCTGCTCTCTGAGCTATGCGATGCCAGCATATTTAAGTTCCAGGCTGTAATTTTTAAATCATTTTGTTGCTCCGGCTGTCTGTGTTTTCAGATTGTGAAGGTTGGAGACACAAACCAGGATGGAGTACTAGACTTTGAAGAGTTTGCACAGTATCTTCGCAACCACGAAAAACAGCTCAAAATTATGTTTAGGAGCCTGGACAGGAACAATGACGGCAAGCAGTACACAGTTGAAATAATAATTGATAGCACTATCACTTTAAACTGTTCATATTGAGATCATTTTCAGATTTTCTCAACTTTCTCTCTCATTCTGTGTGTTACTGGCTCTTTGCAGGTCAGATAGATGCAGCAGAGATCCAACTCTCTCTACGCGCCATTGGTGTAAACATTAGCCTTGCAGATGCCACCAGGATTTTGCAAAGGTCAGCTTACAATATCTGGATGTCTTATATCAGTTTTGGATATGATTACATCTCGATCTACAGTAACAATAGGGACAGATGGAATTTCACAGTTTTTGGATAATGACAACTGTCAGCACTGAAAACTAATGTGCATTCCTCTTGTATGTTTACACCTGCACTGTCCGATAGAATATTTGATGTCAGATTGATACATCAAAGTTTCAGTCTCTAATTGAAAAAAAGAAAAGATGTGGGACTTTAAAGTTGCTAGTGAAGGTGAGGAAGTTTTAGGATGGTGGCAGAACGTGACAGGTGCTCTAATAATCAAATACTGCAGGATTTTTTATATCTGACTTGCATGTTTACTGTTCATTCTTTTCTGGATTTTTCCTTTGAGAAAAACCCTTTGAAATGATAAAACATCTACAGTTGTACATTTGTAAAACATGAATGAATTATTAATCCTACCTTTCCTCTGAAACTCAGCTGGTGCCTTAATGATCCTACTTTTGATGAACTGATGAACTTGTTTGTGTGTTTGTCATTCAGGATGGACAAAGACGGCACCATGACCATTGACTGGAATGAATGGCGTGACTACTTCCTGTTTAACCCTCTCAGTAACATGGAGGATGTGGCGCGCTACTGGAAACGTTCAATGGTGAGGTCAAACACACTGAAACATGCACACTTTAAACAAGAACAGCGTTGTGTATCTAAATTAGGATATGGTCAAATTGTGTTCAGTGTTCGTTTATTAAAGCTTACCAGAAACACAAACTCTGTGAGGAACTTTCAGTCATCTGTAATGAAAAAGGAAACAAAATTTAACAGTAAACATTAACATTAATTGCGTACTGTTCATCTGAGACAAGTTGGTTTTTTAAGAGGAATTTAACTTTGGTTTCATCTCTGACTGACATTCACATTCTAGTATGGCCTCTTTCTTTCTTTCCTTTGATCGTTATGATTCCTGATCCTTACTCCTACCACCATGGGTTCAGTAGATGTTGGATATAGGTGAACAGCTGACGGTCCCAGATGAATTTACAGAAGAGGAGAAGAAGTCTGGTTATGTGTTACAGCAGCTGATGGCCGGAGCCATGGCTGGGTGTGTGTCGCGGACAGGGACAGCCCCCTTAGACCGTCTCAAAGTTTTCCGACAGGTAAATCAGGGACGGTTATGATTTCATCTCTCAGATCTGTCTGAGCTAGATTATCACGCATGTATCACTGCTTAAGTGTGAAAATTTAAGTTTATCTTTGGATTGTGGCAGAAAGCTTGAGATAAACCTTCAGGTAATCATAGCTTCTCACATAGTGTTCCTGTCTGACTCCAACTCTGCTAGGTTCATGGTTCAAGTGATTTTACAGGAAATGTGCGGAGCACTTTTCAGTACATGGTCAAAGAAGGAGGACTGCCGTCATTGTGGAGGGGCAATGGAATCAATGTTCTTAAAATTGCCCCAGAAACTGCTATCAAGTTCACAGCCTATGAACAGGTGGAATGGACATGAAACCTTCTCCTATTTTATTGATTTGCACCACAATGTCATCTTGATGGTATCAACCTTTTCATCTAACTTGCAAGCAAGCAAATCATTACATTTACCATTTATTATCCTTAAATTTCATGTTATCATTTGATATTGATCTGTGATTACAACTCTCAAATTAGTTTGCTTTGTTCTGCCTCTTTCTTTGATGCTTTAACTCTAAATAGATCAAGAATGTGATGCGTGGCAGCGATGAAGGAAGAACTCTGAGGGTTCATGAGAGGTTCTTTGCAGGCACTTTGGCCGGAGCTACAGCTCAGACAGCCATCTACCCAATGGAGGTAATATCAGGGTAATATACACAAATATTCTTACATCTTTAAGAAACCGCATGTTCAGGTCGCAAGATGAGTGAAATGACTGATGCCTTTCTATATCTGTTCCTTTGTGTTCTTTTATACTTTCCATCTTTTCTCTTCTTCCCCCAACAGATGCTAAAGACTCGTCTCACTCTAAGAAAAACAGGCCAATACTCAGGAATAGCAGACTGTGTGAAACAGATTATTCAGAGAGAGGGTGTCACAGCTCTCTATAAAGGCTATTTACCCAACATGCTGAGTATTGTCCCTTACGCAGGCATCGATCTAGCTGTCTATGAGGTTAGAGAGACACAAAGGCACACAGCTTGATAGTGCATCTCCTCAGTTTTTACCTTCTTCTCACTCCTTCTTTTTTTCCACAGACTTTGAAGCTTTCCTGGCTGAACCGGAACAGAGGTTTAGCTGACCCAGGGGTCATGGTGCTGGTTGGTTGCGGTGCTGTTTCCAGCACCTGTGGACAGCTGGCAAGTTACCCACTGGCACTGATCCGCACCCGCATGCAGGCACAAGGTCAGAATTACTGTGGTCATGCTAATGTAGATAGAAATGGGTGGTAAAGCACAGGAAAAAAAACATTAAGAAAATCACACAGTGTCATAGTTAGAATTGGGGAAAAATTTATGAACAATAATGACAAGTGGGACAACTCCATGAGAAAAACTGTCTATGCTTGCATCTGCATTTGGATTGACATGAATGTAAATTAAGCAAATCAATGATAAAGGGAAGTAAATCTTTCATGTGCATAATTTTCTTGTTTATGTAAATCAGTGTTTGCAGGTAACGGATTAAAAAAATCAATAAAAGCTGTTTATCCCTAAATTCATAGGCTTGACAAAAATCTTTTCTCAAGGTCCACTCTCTACTTCAGACTCCATCCACTCAGGAAGATGTGGTGGAGGTTGCTCTGTACAAAAACAAGTAAGTGGACCTTGAGTGAAGGTTTTCGTCAAAGTACTATTTCCATGGACTTTCTCAATGCATGATATGCTTTGGAAAATAGTTCACAGCAATGATCTCCACCCTGAGAGCAAACATTACTTTAGTGCATTAGACTGCATGTCCTCAGTTTTGCAGAGTCATGTAGTGAGAAACCTGGATGTGCTGGTGAAGCTCATGTTTTTTTTCCTCATCATAGCTTCGGTAAAAGGAGCCCCCAGACCCTCCATGCTGGCTTTGCTTCACAACATTTTAACACAGGAGGGTGTGGTTGGACTTTATCGAGGAATTTCCCCCAACCTGCTGAAGGTCATCCCGGCTGTCAGTGTGTCCTATGTCGTCTATGAATACACAAGGATAGTCCTGGGAGTGGACATTGAGGGTAGGAAGGGTGGAAAAGGGAAGGGGTAGAAATGGGTTGAGTGGTTTGGTGTTCAGATATGCTGGCATTGCATGAAGAAATGAGTCTTGCCAGGAAGAAAAATAAACCATAAATGAAGAAGAGAAAAAGACAACAGATCATAATTATATATGATCTGTTGCTCACATTTGGAGGACCTCATCTGAACTGGCTGCTGCTGTGATGACTCTCATGTGTGATATATTGCATTGCAGTGCATGTCAGCAGTTGTGTGAAAGCCTATGGACTAGTGCTCTGCCACTGCATGGACTTGACAGATGATAACTTGTATGGACTTGCCTGAGAACAAACAGAACCAGATGTGGGAGCCTTGTCACATTCCTACTGTATGATCTTTTCTTCTAGGTGATATATAGAGGAGATAAAGGATTGATAGGAGGATTGATCCAAATTCCTCTCTTGTAAGTGAACCTGACATTGCTGCACAACGGTGGAGTTGCAGAGTCAGGACTTTGACTTGTCTTAACAGATGTTACTTGTACTGAGGTACAGAAGTAATTCTTAAGAAACACTAAAAAAACTGAACTTAGCTCTTGAAAATAAGTGAAATGACTGGTGTCAACAAAAGGAAAAGACACTGTGAAATCTTCTTTCAGAGAGAGGTTACTACTAAGTAAAGGGCATCAAAATACTTAATAATTTAGCAGCAGGAGTGAAACTGCCAAAGCCATATCAAGAAGCATAGAGGACTTATGATAAGCTCTATTGCAAAATACATATTTTCTATAAGTTTTGCTATGCAGATAGATGTGTTTGTGTTTTCTTAGGTTTAAATGACACTACAAGGTCTAGTTTATAAACTGTATGTGCACAATGTGCAATACTTAAGACTAAGGCAGAGGGTTGACTTTATATTAGATAATAACAAGAAATGAGATTTGATGAAAATGAACATTTTTGATGTAATAGTATTTATTATAAAATGTGCAAATAAACAAATGCATAGCACTGCTTTTGTGAAATAAGTGCCATAGAGGTTTTTCTGAAGAACAAAAATGTTGATGACAGGTAGGATTTCATAGACAAGACAGTCTCATGAAATGACTGCATTCATACTTACCAATTTGTCCTTGTAAAAGCATTAATTGATTGCCACTTTACTCAGCCCTGTTATCCTTACCATCACACGTAGCTGGAAAAGATTGTATTGTTTTAAATCTGTCACATTGTTACTAATTACACATCCATTAAATGTAGGTTAATTGACAAGCTCTGACTTTGCAGTATAATAATAATAATAATGCAAGTAAATGCAACTATAATGAGAAAATGGACAACCCATGCACTTTGACCTTATGGTTCCCCAACAAATGTGATAACTGTGTGTAATTTTATTTATTTATCTATCTATCTATCTATCTATCTATCTATCTATCTATCTATCTATCTATCTATCTATCTATCTATC
>JAPZDV010000020.1:20003350-20033458 GCA_029814665.1 Acanthurus lineatus | reverse complement strand
CTTGCTTGAACTTCCATTTTGTATTATTATTATTATTATTATTATTATTATTATTATTATTATTATTATTATTATTGTTGTTGTTGTTGTTGTTAATAATCTTAAAAATAAAACTCAGTGACTGAGGTAGTGTATTGACATATGTTTTCATTGTAAAAACACCCTCTAAATGACGAATCTCTTTTGGCAAGGAGGAAATTAAGAACTCGAAATCTGATAAATACAGGCTTGTCCTCAACGTAGTCTTACCTGCACGCCAGTCTGTCCACCTCCAGACCTGAAGGTGGCGGTATTTCTGTTCTGGAGCACTGGAAATCAACACCTCTAGGTTGTATAAGAAAGAGAAAGAGGATGAAGACCTGGGTGCTAGAGTTCGTTGATTGGTTATTTTAAGCAGGAAGATTTGCCGGCGTGGTCGGTGTGGTAGGAAGCCTCATTAACCTTCCCGCTTCTGCGCAGCTCGACCCGGCCAAAGCTATTCAGCCTGCCCCCCGGTGTCTATTTACCCCTTGTGAGAAGCATGTCTGAATACGGTGCTCTACCGACTAATGGAGTCGGCGCTGGAATGAAAAAAGACGCTTTTGCTGATGCCGTACAACGAGCCAGACAGGTAACCCAGGAGCTTGTCTACAAAAGAAGGCAGCCGGCAAGCTAGATAGTTAGCTGATAGGAAGCAGTAGCTAGCTTAATTATCCGTGACGTTAGCCTTAGTTGACTAGCTAGCCTGCTAAATAATAGCAATGCCATTCATTTGTCTTACACGTTTCCCAAGTCAGTTGATGCGTTGAAACTGTTAGCGAGCTGGATTGAACAGTTGGAGCAATGTCGATTACTATTTCATTGAAAAATGAATAAATAGACCTATCAAATTCATGAACCTTAAGTTAAACGCACTAGCGTTAGCCACTACGGCTAAGGTAGCTAGGTCAGTTAATACAGTTATCGGCGAGTTCAACATCAAGTTTAGTCCTTTACGTGTAAAATGCATTTAGAAAAACTCATAAATTAACATTTTAGAGACATGATTGCCATGAAGTACTATTAGCTGATTGTTGTTGTTGTTGAAGAGTTTTGTAATCTTCAGCACTCGTTGGCTGTTTTGTTTCACGGTCTGTGGCAAGAGTGTGACGCCACCGTACAGATCTTTGTAGTGTAGTGTAGATCTAGTGATAGCGCTGCATCTTATTATTATTATTTGGCTTATTTATTTTTTTATCGACTCGATAAGAGTATGTCGGCTATCTCATTTATGTAACCCTATTATTACTCAAATGATCCTAACTTTTTGTCCATAGTGTGGGTCAACCTCTCCCTGGTGAAAGCGCATATCTTTGGACCTGCCATCCCAAACAGAGACTTTTTGTTTGAAATTTATAGTTACAGCCCTCTAACATCACCCTTGCCTTGTGCTCTTAATGAGTACATTCAAATTCTTGTTATTTTACATAAAATATTTATATAATTGAAATTCACAGTTATTCAGCAAAATAATGCTAAAAGATAATTTACTTACAAGAGTGTTGAAATTCTCTTGTACCAAGCTTGTGTTTGGGAAAGTTTTTTTTATCGCTGTTGAAGGATGTATGGTTGACATATCATTAAGTGTATGTCTTTCTAGATTGCAGCTAAAATTGGTGGAGATGGTGTATCCTCAGCAAGCAACAATGGTGGTGCTGAGAATTATCCATTCACAGCACAGAAAAGATCCCTAGAAGAAGCAGGTTAGAAATCAGAACCAACAGGCACTTTGTCTGCATTTATTGGTCTGCAGTTTAAGTCTCACTTATCCATTTTGTTTCCAGATGAACCTGATGCTAAGAAGGTAGCATCACAGAGCGAAATGAATTCCGCATTGTGTAGGTTAAAGACACACATTGACACACATCCAAATACAAACACTTGCTTGGCTCAGTTTTCAACCACTCACCACTTCTTCCTTCCTTTTTAGCTATTGGAGCTCAACTGGCTGCCCTGTCACAACAAAGGTTTTTAGTTATTTTTAGTGTTTCCTTTTATATAAATCCTGTCAGTGATTTTTGGTACAGCTGAGACATGATCCTTTAATTAATTATTTTTTTTTACTTGTCTGAAGTGTTAGGCCCTCGACACTGACAGAGGAGTACAGGGTGCCTGATGGCATGGTCGGTCTCAGTGAGTACAAGCACAGATGTTTTCTAAATCCTAGACGTGATGCCTGTGTTACTTGAGTTAAAACTCTTAATGTCTTTGCTGTTGTCTCTCAAGTCATCGGCCGAGGAGGTGAACAAATCAACAAAATACAGCAGGAATCTGGCTGCAAGGTCCAGATTGCACATGGTAAGCTATGTAAGCCTAGATTTATCAATTAATTATAAAAGATTTTCCAGTTGCTCCTGGATTCATGCATAGTTCTATATTATTCACAGACAGTGCTGGTCTGCCAGAAAGAAGTGTATCCCTAACTGGGTCACCAGATGCCATACAGTAAGTTGGTCTTCAAATTCAAAAACAGATACGTTTAAATCTCTAGTTTGACTACTTCACTTCAGACAAAATGTGGTGTATAGGCAGATATAGATAGGTAGATGGACAGATATAGACATGGATATATGAAATAGAGACTTGCAATTGCAATTTACTTACAAAAGCAGCATTAGCACACACATGCACAATAGGTGGTGTTATGCACTTTTAAAGCTGGTTTGCAATCTATCAATTAGCACAACAAAGAAGAGGGGGAAGTTGGAAAAGAAGAAGCAGAGGAACAAGCACACCAAATGTTCTCAAGGCAAACACGCTGTCAACATTTTGCATGCTTGCTGTATTACAGTTTCTGGGGAAAAAAACCCATGATGGTAATTTGTTATATATTGTATGTTCTGCAAGATTAAAAAAGAAGGGTCAGAGTAGTGATGTCAGTTAAATTTGGTCATGTCACATTTGTAAAATATTAAGTCAACCATCCCCCTTTTTTTCCAAGATTTCTTTCTCATTATTATGTTTTTTTAAATTGTTATTTGTTTGGTTTGGTTTAGTTTGTTTTTCTATTTTAGTGTGTTTATTGGAATGATTAAAAAATAAGAAATTTCCTCAGGGTGTAAACTTAGTCATTTGGTTGCTTTCCTTATCTAAATTCTCTGCTCATATACTGATAAGCTCTAGCTGAGAAGCCAATCACAGTGATTTCATGCATCAACCAATTCAACATGCTAAACTGGCAAAACTAAACCGCATACTAGTACAAATGGTGCAGAACACACTGCAGAAAAACTCAAGCAACACATGCTTGCTGACAGCAAACTGTCAGCTTGGCATATCAGGGCCCTTAACCTGATGTGCACAACAGGATCAAAAGAGAGAAATGTTGAAATTGTGATTGAAGTTTGTTGGTTCTTTGTGAATGAGTGTAAAGAGCTGCACTTAAAGATTTTAGTGTGGTTCTGTTTCTATTTTTTGAGACACTATTTTATTCCCTAATCTTGCATTAACTAAGCCAAGACAGGCAAAGTCAATTATTCAGCATGATATAAGTGCACAGAAAGACATCAAAACAAACCATTGCCTTAAAATTCTGCTGCTGCTTTAAGACATTGGCATACTGTAAGAGCAACTGGAGCTTTTGCACTTGGTATAGTGATCCGTAAACTGCAATCTTGTTTTCATCAATCATTTTTTCACCTGTCTTTCATTTGAAATTTCTTTTAGGAGAGCAAAGGCACTTATTGATGACATAGTGTCAAGGGGTCATGAATCGACCAATGGACAAGGAGGTTCCATGCAGGAGATAATCATCCCTGCAGGCAAGGCTGGCCTGATTATAGGCAAAGGAGGAGAGACCATTAAACAGCTACAGGTGAGAATCCTAGATTACCCTCATAGTTCCATGGTGACTTGATTCAGTGTTTCTATTGGACAAATATTAAAAAGTTATCTAGAAAAGGCTTTGGATAGTTTTTTAGTATCAGCCAATAGGAAAATGTACCTACAATCAGAAAGTAATGTAACATGCTCATGTAAGGATAGGCTGAATTTGTTGTGTGTAATCAATAAAACAAACTCCTCCTGCAAAATTTTAGGAGCGGGCTGGAGTGAAAATGATTCTTATTCAAGATGGATCTCAGCCACCCAACATTGATAAACCTCTGCGCATCATTGGAGACCCCTACAAAGTGCAGGTACTCTTAATGCTCATTGCAGAGTATTTTTGCTATAAGGGGGGTATTTTATGCTCTCGAATAAATTCACACTTCAAACGATCATGTAGAGCTTGTGCTTTTTTTTCTAGCAAGCAAAGGAGATGGTTAATGAAATTCTACGAGACCGAGATCATGGAGGTTTTGGAGACCGGAACGAATACGGATCAAGGATGGGAGGAGGTGGTGGCATTGATGTAAGTGACCTGTTTGTTTCAAACTGCTGTAATGAAGACAGTATTTCTTGACTGTAGAATGATAATGTGTAAAAGTGTGATACTTGTTTATTTTAATTTAAATAAGTGGGAGGGACTTAGCCTCTTAAAGTACTTTTTTTGTTTTTGTTAAATATTTCAATAGATAGCTGTGCCCCGACATTCCGTGGGAGTTGTAATTGGCCGAAATGGGGAAATGATCAAGAAGATCCAGAGTGATGCTGGGGTGAAAATACAGTTTAAACCAGGTGAGCTCTCCAAACATATGTGGAAGTTTGAATTACATCTTGTTATTTTACCATTTTGTTATCAGGAAACGGTTACTTATAATTGTATTTTTCTGCATATATTCTACTGGAGCTGTCTTAATTGGGACTTCTTATTCAAACATCTTTTTACACCTGCAACTAGTTAAACTGCAGCTACCACAATATCCACCAGCTGTGAAGAATTATGAATCCCCATTATTAAGACTGTAAAGATTTTGCAAAAATCAGATAGAAATTCTTGTTTCTGTCCATCTGATCGTTTTGTTTTCAGGTCCTCTACCAGTGACCACCAGTGGACTTGCTTATGCTTTTTTTCATGTCTTACAGATGATGGTACAGGTCCTGATAAAATAGCCCATATAATGGGTCCACCTGATCAGTGTCAGCATGCTGCATCAATCATTACTGACCTGCTACAAAGCATCCGTGCGCGAGAAGAGGGTGGGCAGGGGGTAGGTACTGGTTGTAAAGGCAGATCTTCATTTTCTTTTTAAAGTGCTGATCTTAATTTCTGTATTGATGGTAGAACATGGAAATACAGTTATACTTATTGTGAGGCATGTTTCCTTGATAGGGTCCCCCGGGTCCTGGTGCAGGGATGCCACCTGGTGGGCGAGGACGAGGTAGAGGCCAGGGGAGCTGGGGTCCTCCAGGAGGAGAGATGACCTTCTCCATTCCTGCTCACAAATGTGGGCTTGTCATTGGCAGAGGAGGAGAGAGTGTCAAGGCCATCAACCAACAGACTGGTGCGTTTGTGGAGATATCTCGTCAGCCTCCGCCAAACGGTGACCCAAACTTCAAACTATTCACCATCCGAGGATCCCCACAGCAAATTGACCATGCAAAGCAGCTTATAGAAGAGAAGATTGAGGTATGTTGAACTGGCTCATGAAGCAGGGATGGGATACTCAGTTCAAGCAGTTGTCAGACAATAACACATCCTCTTAATTGCTTCTAATTTTGAACAGCTTCTGTCTGTATTTTCTAGGCTCCATTGTGTCCAGTGGGTGGTGGTCCTGGTCCAGGAGGTCCTGGTGGTCCGATGGGTCCTTATAATCCCAACCCTTACAATGCAGGGCCTCCTGCTGGAGCTCCTCAGTAAGTACATCCCCTAACAATATTTAAATGCAATAATTAAGTTTTCTTTCAGGGGAGACTGGTATGTATAAACAGTTTGTTTATAAATGGTTTTTACCTTCACTGCAGTGGAGCCGCACCTGGTGGCCCCCAGTTCTGTCCTCAGGGTTGGGGAAATACCTATCAGCAGTGGCAAGCCCCAGGTCCACATGACCCCAGTAAGTACCTTATTTTGTGCACTTACCTCCATTAAAATAACTTGTAATTGACCCCCCCCCCCCCGAACCTTAATAGATAAGGCTGCAGCAGACCCAAATGCAGCATGGGCAGCCTACTATGCACAGTATTACAGCCAACAACCAGGGGGTACTATGGCAGCCCAGGCTCCAGGAGCCACTGCAGCAGCACCAGGGGACCAGAGCCAAGCAGCACAAGCCTCTGGGGGGCAGCCAGACTACACTAAAGCTTGGGAAGAGTATTACAAGAAGATGGGCATGAGTAAGTGGGGTCTACTAAGACACAACTGTATATACCTTCCTAAACTGAGCTTTTAACAAGGATGATGAACTGATCAATAACCACATTTCATTTACTACTATAAGTAATGGGATAACTAAATTAATAATTCATACTGATGCCACTAGTCTTACTTGAAATACAACTAATACATTACTGTTTACTAAGTGAGTTGTGTGCTGATTTTTCAGCCCAGCCAACTGGAGGGACAGCAGCTTCTACAAGCGCAGCAGGAGCAGGAGGAGCTGCAGCTGGAGGCCAACAGGACTACAGCGCAGCCTGGGCTGAGTACTACAGACAGCAGGCTGCCTACTATGGACAGGGAGGGCAGGCCCCTGGACAGGCAACTGCTCCACAACAGGGACAACAGGTAGCATATTCGTTACCAGTCTCACAATTAGCCTTGTGGCTTTAAAGGTCTAGTTAGCTTAGAGCAATTATGTGCCAAGAACACTGTAACTGAAAAAATATTTGAGAATGTTACTTAATAGATTTTAGTTTTATTCTCACATAAGTTTTATCTTTTTTAATCATTATTATTTATTACTGCTTGGTGACGTCTAATGTAGCCAGTTAAATATTAGCAATGAACAAACAGATGTACCTTGTGTACAGACAGTTTAACTAGAAGCTTTTTTTTGATTATTGTATATCAATCAAAGCTATACATTTTTCAAGTGGAGCAAAGTTTAGGAGAAAAGCTAAAATCAAATACATTCAAATTTTATTTTTAAGTGTGGTAGATTCTGTATTATTAAGCAGTATTTGGCACATGGCAGTTGTTTATTGTTAATCCTGGAAGAAAGTAAGATGTGTTCATATTATGTACACACACCATGGTGAGATAATTTTAATTTTTTTTACAAATCAAAAACTGTTAACATTTGTCTGTGATGTCTCATTTCAGGCCCAGTAAAAGATTTGCTTCGTCCGTTGGATGGTTGCCATGACTCTCTGGACTTGTTTGTTTTTTCTATCAAGAGATTTTCTTTTCTGCTTTAAAAAGACATGACAGTGGTTTGCTCATCCACCCTGTCCTTTTCTATCCCAGCCTTCTTGTTTGTTTTTTCAAGTCAAAATTGAAGAAAGGAAAAAGGGAACACATTTCGCCCATGCATTGAACAAAGCACTAAAGAACAGTTTAGGTTACCATTCAGTTTGTCCTGAATCAGTTTCACCTCACCCATACCTTGTGATACATACATTTTTTTCTTTTTTTTGTAATATGAAATAACCATTGTTGCTTGCAAGCTAGTACAACAGCATCTCAACAGTGACTGATATGTGAGTTGTCTTACCCCATTGATTTCAGGAAGGGGGGAAAGCAGTTGAGCAGTATTTTGAATATATTCATAAATTGTTTTTAAGGAAAAAAAATGTTGGTCTTTTTTTAACTTAATTTTTTAAAAACATTCCCAGTGTTTGAGTTGCAGGTATTTTTGTCCCTGCCTTTGTGATTTAGGTTTGATCTTATTCATTGTAATTATTTTCCTTAGGGGGGCAAAGTGTGTCTGTATACAGTGTATGCTACTGAACAGGAAAATGTGTGGTAGTTGGCTCTAATAAGGCACTAACTGTCCTACACTATGTGGGTTGGTTGTGTGTGCTTGTATGTGTGTTTGTGCTTGACTGCCCTCATTTTATTATTATTATTTTTAATGTTTTTTTTTCCTCAGTAGGTTCCGTTATGTATGATGATTTTTTTAATGTTATTTTTACAGCTTGTTTTTAAATACTTAAATAAAAACGTTCAAATTGCCACTTCTGTCTTTGCATGCCATCATAAGCAGTGTGTTTGGGAAGTGGTCATTCCTTATTTATTTTCTGTATTATAAAAGTTACATCAGATGAAACATCATATTCGGTTTTCTCCTCACATTTAATGCTGGATGTGATAGTTTATAACTAACCTAATTGGATTTCTAGTAGCAGCAGCTTCCTGCAGGATGTCATCTCAGTGGTATACTACCTTTGTTTTGGTTTTGATTGATGTGTCCTATGGCGAGTGAGGGCAGTCTTACTCGGCGTGTGGACCAATCGCGGCGGGTCCTGATTGCAGCGAAGGACAGCAGTTCAGTGGGAGATGGCGCCCAGCTCGAAATCCGAGAAGGGCGATAGCAAGCAAAAAGCGCAAAGAAAACACAAAGACCACGTCGTGAAGCTTCTCATGCGTGGGAAGGTAGGCATGAATCTACAAAATGTGAAATAAAACACGAAAAGAGTAATTCAGAAATAACGAGAGGCTGCCTCAGTAAAAGCAGCGTCTGTGGCTAAGTTAGCTGCTAGCTTACTGTAAGGGTAACTAACGTCTTAAGGCAGGCGGCTGGCGAATGAACCATCGTTAATGCCATTAAGTATGACAACTGAGTGTCTCATGTTTTCTAGCCATATTCGTCTAACGTTATTTGTCCCTTAGTGTAATTTTAGCCCATGTATGAAAAGAATAAGCAAACGGTTAGCGTGCTACTTGCAAAAGCTAATGCTAAACACCTATATAATGTTCGTTCACGTGAAAGCTCGTGAAAGCTTAACCTGCAGTACTCAATTGCTAGTTCAAGTTAGAAAGTAGAAGAGTCATGTGCTGTCCTTTACTTGTAGAGAAACTATTTGACATACAACGGACCTTTATCAGGTTTTTGTTTGTTCGCGGATAAACGTCCGTATGAATGAAATGCTAAAACTGGAATACAGTCTCTAAAAGGAAAAAAAAAAATAAATGACTTCTATCTTACTACGCACCTGTCCCACAGTGTGTTTCGGCCTTTGCAGTGAATTACTCAATAGACCTTAAATGCATCCAAAACCCTAAAAATTTAACAGTCCATCCTCTGATTAGCGCACTGTGTGTGCTCAGTCCTTATAAAAAGCCTATTTTTTAAAACTGTGTAGACGGTGCAGTCAGCAAAGATGCAATAAAGCCAATTTGCTCTAGTAATTTGTTCCATACTCAGATTAGACACAACTATAAAGAGGCTTGTCCATTGACACTGCACTTCTCATAAATGTATTTTTCACAGATTTCTACGGTTTATGATACACTATAATTTTGTTTAATCTGTTGTCTGCATCTGTATCCACTCCCTTTCCCGTTCTGCAGCTGTCGGGACAGTTTTCTCAGCGCTTGTTCAGGAAGCTGCCACCTCGAGTGTGCGTCCCATTGAAGAACATTGTCAGTGAGGAGTTCCTGAGAGCAGGGTCAGTGTGTGTATGTGTGTTAAAGGGTTTGTTATCATTGAATACCTTGTTTAACTCACTCTCTAATGGTGCCAGATGATGATACCAATAATATTGTTGTTTTCATTGTTGTTATTATCATCATCATTATCTTTGTACACTGAAATGTAACCTTTATAGTAGTGTGCAACATCACTTTTTCTAGTTATAGTTCTACCATTATAGTATTGGTTGTATCACTGTTTTTGAGTGTCTCTGTCTCCTCCAACCCCGTCTTATTCTCTTTTTCTGTCTTGCCCTCTCTCTTTCTCTTTCTCTCTCTCTCTCTCTTACTCTCTTACTCAAAGTCACTTTCCCTCTCTTCAACACTCTTTCTCTTCCACCCCCTCTTTCTCTCCCTCTCCCTTCCCTCCCTCCCTCATTCTCTCTCTGTGACTCTTTCTTGCCCTACCTCTTTATCTCTTCGAATCTCCCTCTCCCTCTTAACCCAACTGGTCCCGTCAGATGGCCGTCCACCTCTGAGCCTGGATCTGTACAGAGGTTTCTGCCTGTTAAAAGGAAGTTTTTCCTTGCCACTGTCGCCAAGTGCTTGCTCATGTGGAAATTGTTCTCAGTTGTTGGGTCGTCATAAATTGAATTTTAGAGTGTGATCTAGACCTACTCTATATGTAAAGTGTCTTGAGGCAACTTTGGTTGTAATTTGACGCTTTATAAATAAAATTTGATTTGATTTGACTTTGATTCTATGTACACAGTGAGGATTTACCATGGGTAATGTTGTTCAAGTTGAGACATGTGTGACAGTGATACATCATGTTTTTCATTTCCAGACACATCTTTCTTGGCTTCACCAAATGTGGCCGTTATGTTCTGTCCTACACCAGCGACTGTGGAGAAGATGATGACTTCTCTTTCTATACCTACCATCTTTATTGGTGGGAGTTCAACCTGCACAGTAGACTCAAACAGGTAATGCAAAGAAAATGTACCCACTGGAACTCTAATGTCTTTTGTTCAGCACTCACACACACCCTGTGTCACATACTACTTAGCCACAATTGTAGGCACAATTGTCTCTGTTAGCTTTTCTTAGTCTTCATGTTTTAAATATGCTGTAAAAGAGTTTTCTAGCAGAACTTGGTCATGTAGGTACTGTCCCTTGTCTCATGCTTTTTCTTTTTAGGTCCATCATGTACGTCTGTTTGCAGGAGAGGAAATATACAGTGACCTGTACCTGACTGTGTGTGAGTGGCCAAATGACCACTCTAAAATTGTCATTTTTGGCTTCAAGTAAGAGTTAATGAACACATCCATTAGCAGCCACATATAGCTGATTGACTTTAAGATAGGACATTGTCATTGCGGTTACTAATATTTTGTTCAAATGTGCATTCACCTGCCAGCACACGCAGTTCAAGCTCTGTTCTGATGAACCTAATGATGAGTGACGAAAACAACAGAGACATCTACATCACAATTGCCTCTATGCCTCCTCCTAAACCTTGCTCTCAATGCTGCCCAGTTCCTTCAGCCACAACCATACGCACAGGTAAGCACATATTACTTAACTGCTCTCACTGCTTCCAACTCTTTTTCTCATCAGACCTCATCTGTTTCTCTTTCCAGGAAGTGGTGAGTGTCTGGAGCATGGCTACGTTCTCAACAGCAGGTACCAGGTGGTGTACCCGTTTCCCACTTTTCAGCCAGCTTTCCAGCTGAAGAAGGACCAGGTCATCCTTTTAAACACTAGCTACTCTTTGGTGGCTTGTGGCATCTCACTCTGCCCAGGTAACACACTTATGCCAACAGTTGAATAAGCACATTTCCTTGCCCATTTCTGTATTTTGTGACTAAAATCACATCATATGTTAGATTATGCACTACATACTTGCCTCCAAAGCATTTAGGAAAAGGGGCAGGGCCAATTTCAGGGTCTAACTTTGGTAAAAGGAGAGAACAGTACTATACCTCGGTAATTCTTGCATGGCTAATCTCTATTACATGTCTGAGATGCAAAATTGGTTCCACTTTACCATACTAATAAAGATAAAATGAACAGTGGTTATTCCTTTTAATCATTTTCATTCTTATTAGTCTGTACCTTCAAGATTTTTTATTATTAGGTTTTGTATTGTGTTTTAAGTGTTGGATGTATTTTTGTGCTCCCTCTCTTTGTCTGTTGCAGGTAAGCAGGGTCAGTCTTCGCAGATCCTTTACACAAACAAAGCAGCACTTTCAAGTCAAGTGTCTGCTGCTTTCCCCCCCTCCTTGGTCTTTTCTTCCTCGCTACCTCAGGGATCTTCCGAAAGCAGAATGCCACCAAGCCGACCTGCTCCAGTTCCCTCATCTCCTAGCCAGTCACAAGCAGCCGTGCGAGCCCGTGAGTTTGCAGCAGACCTGTTCAGGCGAGCCCAGGGCGGAGGAGGAGGAGGAGGAGGAGGGGGGGGGGGGAAGGAAAGCGAAGGCCAAGCAGAAAGAAGAACAGCTGATGATGGGGAAAGAGATGTAGCACAGATAACAGGAGACAAAAGGATAAATGGAGATAGAAGAAGAGAGGAGGATTTTAAAGAGAGGAGGGAGGAGGAGAAACGGACTAGTTTACCACAAGCGTCGACATCAAGAGGCAGCCACAGTTTTCCACAGTGTCCTGAACAAGTATTGTCTCCTGCCTCCTCTTCCTCTTCATTGTCATCCCCTACAACTCCGTCCTCCTCTCAGGAGACTTGCCCCAGCGAGCCTGGATATGTTAACTACTCGCGCCTGCACTATCGCCTCCAGCAGCCTGGGGCAGCAGAGCAGAATACGGGAGGTGAGAGAAAGAGGAAGACAGAGAATGTGTGATTTGGAATAAAATCTAAAGTTGCTGACCAACATTTTTTCTGTTTTTCTGCCTCTCCAGGCTATGAAGATGATAAAGTTCAGCTACCTTTCACTGTTACTGACCTTAAAGGAAGGAACCTGCAGCTGGTCACCGGACCACACAATGGACAGGTATGTTTTTGTACCAGTGTATCTGTGGCAGTCTAATTTAGAGACACTGAAGTATGTATATCAAGTTGTCCTTTTACTGGGGATACTGAACTCAGTAGTCAACAACAAAGGGAAGGCACTTATTCTATAGCACTGCATCAGTCTGTTTTTGAAGACAGTCCTGACACCATCTCTACTGTTTAATTATGGAATAATTAAGTTTCTAGCTTACTCCAGAAACACTTTGCTTTACCATTAATAAAAGTTTTAGATATAGTTAGTTTTACCAAGGTTATCTGTCTTTGACATTTCAGCAGCTATTCTGATCTCAGACAAAGATCACTGTGTGAGGGTATAAACGTCCTTGTCCTTCTGCTGATGACATTGTTAGGACTTTTCCAATAGTACTTTGGGGTTTTTTTTGCAGAGCAACACCATGCCACATCGGCTTAAGTATCCATTAGCAGTTTAATTATGCCAAGTTGTGTGTGTTGTGCTAAGATGGACCCTCCAGGGGCCCAGCCCACCTCTGAACGAGTTCTCTATCTTGCTGACCTGTGACAACCTCTCTTCCTGCCATCAGACAAGCACAGGTTTTGAGGCTAAGCTCATGTCTGTGCAGGACAACAAAATGCAAGGCACTGTTAAAGTCTGTTTGCTATCAGCAATTCAGTAGCTTTAAACTGACTCTGTGGTCCTAAGTGTAGTATTCTTTTGTGTGTCTTGGCTGTACTTCAGATATTTGCTTTATTCTACTGCTTCAACATGTTTGCTTTCAGCTGTATGGGCGTCTTGTTATGTAACTGCTGATGAAAACCCAAAGTGCCATGTGGGTAGCCCTGTTTTAATGGAATAGCACATTCCTGTCTTGCTGGGCCTAAGTGTTGTGTCAGATTGAGCCAAGGCCAGCATATGTGTAAAGAAAAGGCCTGTGTATGTGCCGTAGCAGGGGTTCATTAAAACCCATGAACTGTAATAACAGCTTTTTTATATATCTACAAAGCTGTTTTCTTTTTCAATGTCTATCCAATACTGTTGCCTGGCACTTGTTAGCTTATGTCAATGGTTGGATGTTGCCCTAGGCATCTGGTGCCAGCATTGTTTTTAATGTTGCGCAGTCTAATTAATTATTTTGCAATTTTCAATAATGGCATGTACCTGCCTGTAATTTCTGGATAGAATCTGCATTCAGTTTATTTTCTCCTCTGATCAAATAGTTTTTGTTCATTACATTATATTTTAGTGTAACTGTAAAGACAAAATTTTCCACCTTAACTTACAAGAAACATAGTGCATTTTGAATTTTTTTTTCACTCTTTGTACCTTTTAAAATATTTCAGAATACCTCAAAACCTTTGTGTTATCTCTTTGCAGAGTGTGTGTGTGGAGCAGTTGACCCTAGACTTTGAATATCTAATCAATGAAGTGATAAGAAGCGATGCTGCCTGGGCCTCTCAGTTCTGCTCCTTCAGCGATTATGATGTAGTAATATTAGAGGTCAGTATGAATCACAAAAACACACACATTACTGTACGCTCACACACTTTCTTGTCTCTGGTTTTGCATGCTATATTTGTTAGAGTAAATAGAAATTGTAACTAGTATGTTTCTGAACTTAAACAGTAAGTAGAAACATATTTGATCAGGAGATAATGTGTTTAATGTGCATTAGGTGTGTCCTGAAACCAATACTGTGATGATCAACATCGGTCTGCTGCTACTTGCCTTCTCCAATTCAGATGAGGAGCACTGCAGGTATTTGTAGTAAATAAACCCAGAGTCTTCTCAGGCCAACTTCTGTCTCTGCTAAGTCTGCTTTTCATTGTTCTTGTTCCCAGGCCAAACACATACCATTCCAACCTGCAGGTCAGCTGGGACCTGAACACAGGTGTGTGTTGCACAGTGGGTGTTGGTGACCTTACAGAGGTCAAGGGTCAGACCAGGTGAGGAACACCTACCACTCCCCAACCCACAAGCCTCTCTGTCTCCTTTATTTTCTGTCAGTTAAGTCTGTTGTGTTAAAAGGTGTCTGTCTTTGGCTTCTTTGTCAGTGGAAGTGTTTGGAGTTCTTACAGGAAGTCCTGTGTAAACACTGTGATGAAGTGGTTGGTTCCTGAGTGCAACTCCCGCTATATTAATCGCATGACCAACGAAGCTTTGCACAAAGGTGAGTTATATACTACATACATTCACATGCAGTTTGTGTCCTGATACCTACCACTGTCTGGCCAAACATTTTCTCAGTTTCTGACCCATCCTTGCTTTTAATTTGTGTTTGTGCAGATCAGTGCAAATCTAATTTAAGTGACAGTTGTCCTCTTAACTTCAGGCTCATCCCTGCAAGTTTTGGCAGACAGTGACCGATGCACCTGGATTGTACTATGAAGAGAGAAGGCAATAGGAGTCAATACAACTGAAGCATAAGCACATTAAGATTACACGTCAACACAGTCTCATCGTTAGGATGGAGCTCAAATTTAATCTCAACATAACTGCACACGTTGAATGACTGCGCTTTGTTAAGATATAGTTAAAACACGTGTAAAACTGAAGCTGAACAGAGAATGCTTGAGATGAACTGCAGTTAAAATGAAGATTTTTAGGTTGTCTATGTTTTATTGTATAGGTTTAATCTTTTTGTAATTGTGTACTGTATAATTGCAACCACAAGATTAAATTTTACAATGTTTTTTTTTATACATAATTTAGATTATACTGTCTTTGTAGAGTGAGTGTTTCTTGCGAGTCTGTAACTGAACATATGCAATATCTGCACCTGTGTGATGTTCACAAGTGGTTTTTCATCCATCGTGTGTGTATGTGTGTACATGTTCAATGTCTACGTAACATTTAAAAGACTCTGCTGCTTCTGAGCGTATCGTCCTAAACCAGTTAAGTTGACCCAGGTTGATTTATAAGGCTGCAATATTTAAAGTGACACAAATTAAACGCAGTACTACATCACTTGAGTTTTTACTCTTTTCAAATTTTTTTCAATATTTTTTTCCTGTGTCATAGAGATAGAACTGTTAAGTCACCTGCTTAACTGGTTGACGTCAGACTGTATGTTTTCTGACATTGAACTAAACTATGTTCTATTTGGATATTTTATTAAAAATAAAATGTTTAAATGTTTGTGTGCTTCATTTGAAGGAGAAACAAATCAGGGGTCAGTCTAATATTTTAAACCACTTGTTAAAGCCCCATATAGTGGAGCTCTTTATTTACTGATCACTTGAACTTTAGGCCCATATTATAACATGGTGTTTGAAACTCTATATTTGTATTTCTAAAAGGCATTACGATTGCAGCTTGTGACAAGATATTCCTAATAGTGCACTTCATTTCAGGGACACTCCATTGATAATACACATGAAGTTCAGTTAACTATCATGAGAATTACTCTGTCAAGTTTCACACTATTTCAATTAGTTCTGGAGGTATTGACTAAAGTTTCAAAACTAAATGTGATAATTTCATTGTGGTTAAATGTTCCTGGACCAGAGATTTCACATTTTAATAGGTAGCCTGCATCACAAACTGGAGGTGTGCAGTTTGACAGAAATGGGCATTGAAAAGGTATTTTATATCTATCTCATGATAGTTTCCTAACTTTATAAAAGTACAGTGATTCATGCTTAAAGCTAAATAGTTGATGGTCATTTGGTGTAGGTGATTTGGTTAAGTAACTAAGTGCGAAGTCCAGAGGCTGCCCTTTGAAAAAAAAGGATTCTGGCACACAATTTTAGAGCAATCACATCCTTTTAGTTAACATTGGGAATAAAGCTACAAATGTTGATCACAAATTTAAGTACAAAGGTCATCAGAATTACATCAAGAGGACCTCTTTGATAAAAGGTTCAGCAGCACAAGCAAAGGACAGAATCCAAGACACATTTTCCACCATAGTGACATCACATTAGCAGTTGATTTTATTCTTCTCTTCAAAACAAAGCTTTTAAATATACCCTTATGTTCTCTTAAGTGCTCTTTGGTGGGATGCGGGAAGTCAGGCCATCCTGAAGGAGCTTTGCAGTACTAACCACAAAAATACTAGTTTTACTTTTCAGGCCAACACTTCATAAAATCAAGATCTACTCATGCTGTGTGAGAGGCTGCTGGTTGAGCTTGTGCTCTTTGGAAAGGGTTCAAGTCAAGTTACCATATTCACATGCTTGGTCCATCATCATCATCATCATCATTATTATCATCACAATAAAAATATAGCTCAATAATCTGGATGGTGGACATACCACGACATATTTCTTAAGGCAATAATGGTTAAACAACATACAAATAATTTGAATATATGACACTGCTCACAAAAGGTACATAGGTCATTTACAAAATGTTCAACATTAATACTCAGAAAATAAACATTTACTTTTACACTACAAAAACTCTGAGATAGCTGTAGCTGGTACATCTAACTGGTACAAAGGCTGTCATGGATACAGTGAAGTAAGTGCTGCTTGCTGGGTGGGATAAGCTTTGGCCTTGGCCCTGTTCAGGTTACGCTGCATTTATGAAGGTGTGTGTGTTTTGGAGTAGCTCTTGAGCTGTCTGTCCAGTATATGCCTGTGTATGTAAAACAAGATTATGAGCTCGAAAGAATTGATGATGAATAGAGAAAAAGGATGGATGGATGATGAATGACAAACTGGGCTGATCATCACAACAAGGCTAGACTGTCACCATCTCACATTTGTTTTTTCACAGCTAGTAAATTTCATGACAACACCCAGACTACTTCACAGGACCTTCATTTATTAATCCACCAAAACAGAATATATAGAATACAAGCTTTTTCAGGCTAGAAATCTCTCAAAGGCACAGGTATCAGTTAATTGGCCAAATTCGAAAGGAAAAGACATAATAAGGATAAATATGGCATCCATAAAGAGCTGTCAATCAACATTCATGTGCCAACTTAATATATGGTGCAGTATCAGTCCAGATGCTACTCTGGGGTTAAATAATGTATATTTCAAACAATGAAACTCATTAAAGTCCAGTCCTCCTGCATAGTCATTGCTTTAAAAGGCAAGGTGAGTGACATTTCTGAATATAGAGTACAATGAGGAACACTGGAGTTTCATTTCTCCACAGCAATCAGGTCAGTGGTTAAGGCGGGGCATGAGGAAATCAAGACAACATATACATGTATACAAATTGTATACAGTTTAGCTTAGGCTGGACAGGAGTGACTACTGACATCCAGACACTGTATATACAGGGAAGGCACAGGGAGCAAGGGAAGGGCTGTAGTTGATCAGATGAAGGCAAACGAAAAAAATGAAGGCAACACAAAGGTACAGAATACAAAATTGGCAAAGCGCTTTCTCACTTTCTCATGATTGTACACTCAATGACCACACACTTGAGAACGAACACCACCTGTTTGCAAACAAGAAGCATTACACATGATGACAGAATGGGATGAAATAAACTTAAAGCTTTAAGCAAAGGTGTGTGCAAAGTGTGTGTGACAAATATATCAATGAGTGACTAAGGTTGTGTGCTGTGGGTCTCAGTCAGAGTGTGCAGATTTAAACTTGTCCTGGGCTGCTTGGCGGGCGGCTCTGTCAGTTCCTTCTCATCGTCAACCGCACTCAGAGAACTGGACTGTAGCACTAGTTCTCCAGTCTCATCCTCGCTCTCTTCTTCCTCATCCTCCTCCTCATCTTCTGATGGACAAAGACAGTGATATGACATTCAGGGACCTGATATCAGAGGTTGTAAAAACACTATCTGAAGCTGTTTGTGAGAATAGAAACTAAATTACCTTTCTCTGGGTCTGGAGAGATCCGGCTTTTGGTGGTGCTTGCAAACTGTAACAGAGAGTCAGATTGGACATTTAGACACATATCATCAAGTGCAGACTAGATCAGTGTGAGTGGCTTTTAATGTGCAGACACATACTTCTCCCATGACTGCAATGGGTGTCACTCCTTTAGCCCGGGCCACCCTGTGCTCTATCAAGTAGTACATATACTCATCATACAACAAGCGGATCAGATGAAAAGAGCCAAAACTGGCAGCACTGCGCAGAGTCAGATCCCGGATTACCATTGAGCTGGTGAGAAAGCAGAGAAGGTATAAAAAATTATTTTTAACAAAAAAAACCCCATAACATTCTTAAACAAGGAGTGATTTGCAAGGTCATGGAATAAGGAAGTAGTTAATTTATACAGCTCTTGTTACATGCATGTGCCATTGAGGCCGATACTGACCATTTTCTAAGATAGTGCTGACTTGCAGTTCAATCCATCCAAAACAGAAATACCATTAAAGTTGGTAATGTCAAATTTTTTTCATAATATCTCAGAGTTGAAACCCCTATGATATACTGCTGTTTTTCTTTTTTCCTCTCACCTATAGAAGGACCAGTTGAGTAGGAAGACCTTGGCAGCCTTTGGCAGAGTGACTGGGTTGTGTTCATAGGGTTTCAGGGCCTGAGAGACAACACCGTCTAACCAACTAGCCCACTGTTCCAGAGAGTTTTGCTGCTGCAGAGTCATTTTAAAGTCTTGCTCCAGCCGCTGCACCACACGGTCTTCACACTGACAAACCCAGGAAGCCTGCTCCTAAGAATGAGTTGAAAGTGTCAGGATTCTGCTCCGTCTTACAGAAAATCTCAATGTATGTAATAGACAGGAGGGGAGAAAGGAGAAAGACAGCAGAACAAACTTGAACATTGGTGAAATCCACCCGGTTGAGGTCTGAGAGCATCTGGTTGATCTGAGCTGAGTTCTGGAGGACGGCACGAGCTGCCTGGGCAAGGTGGTTCAGGCTGGTGTAGCGGCGCAATGTCTGAGAGAAGGAGCCAACACACACCACCTGAGGGAAACAATGAGGAGTCACATTAAGATGGCGTATGTCAGTAAAATTGTTAGATACAGCCTAGGTCACACTCAGAACTAAAATATATTTTGGTTTTTCAAAACACAAGAGTACAGCACTGTGTGAATGCATAGAAAAGATATGGAGAGGTTATAAACAATGAAAGTGGTCAGACTATATATCGAAATAAATAATCACATAATAACCTTTATGCGAACCATCTCTTCTGGGATGTTCATCATGGCACCTGTCAACCAATTCTCAAGACTCTTGGCAAAGTTACGGATGGCCTGAGTTAAGGCACCTGAGGCAGGGAGGCAGAGAGGGTTTGCGTTTAAGTTTGAAGGTGTCTTAAAGAGAGGAAGAACCCTGAAGACCAATATTTCCTCACCTTTCAGACTGGCATGCTGTAAATCTGTCAGTCTTGATCACCTCACTACACAGTTTTGTATACTAAGGCCTCTTGCAGGCCTGACTAACTTACTTGGGATGGGTCTCAGTACATCAGGGATGAGCATCTCCACCAGAGTCTGGTAGAGCAGGTTGTCACACTCTTTTGTCCAGTGCAGCACTGGCTCATACTTGGACAGCACCACCAGGCAGGATTTGGGCAGACGCTTCTCAGACTCATTGTGCCTGGAGGAGTAGACAGATCATTCATGCTCAGTCATAGCAGTGGATTAGGTATACATGAGTGCTGTTTTTTTTTCATCTATGTGTTTAAGGGTGTTAGTGACACTTACAGGTTAAGTGACTCTGTGTCACTGCTCTGGCTGAACCTCCAGAAGGATTTCCATAGTGTCTCCACAAGAGTGAACTGAAGGTTTACCATCACATCCATAATGGCCTGTAGGAGAATCACGCATTGTACCATGTACATGTTTAATCCCTCTCTACACTCCTGGCATCATCAAACAGTTAGGAATCTTTTGTTCCACTTCATAATTAATACAGGGAGCTTGGCTTCTTTTGGCACTTAACACTTTTATATGCTACGGAACAATTTCATTTCAACTTTGACATTAGATATCTGGCTGTGGGTTTGAACAGTAACAACATCACAGGTTGTGATGGGCTGATATCTACATGTGAGTATCATAATCAGCCTGTCCTGTCCTCTTTGTCCATGGCTGCCTACCTCACAGTGTTCCCTGTAGAGAGTCTGAAAAGCCTTGAGGTGTTCTAAGTGAATCCCATCAGGCAGGGTACGATCTTGCAGATCAACTTCCACAAATTCTGGCAGAGGTCTTGATGTCTCTACACAAGATGCAGCAACAAAGAAACGAAGGGAACAACAAGAAACAGGAAGAGCTTTGGTTACCCAAGTCAGACCTAATCTTTCAGATTAAACCATACAATAAGAGACCATGAATTGATGGGAAAAAGTGAACATCTCGCAGAGAGCAGAGATTGCTCACCCAGAAACTGCTGGTACTGTTGCACCTGAGCGGAGATATCACAGAGTGCCGTCACCTGCTGCTGACCCATCCCACCTGATGTCCCATTGCTGATCCCCTGGGTCTTCTGAACTGGTTTTATTCTATTGGACAGTATACCCATTAACCATGAGATTGAGAAAGGGCCAAAGGAAAGACAGCCTTTGTTGCAGCTGAGGCATTAAAAAAAGAATGGAAATTGAATTGCTCTTTTAATGCAAAGTACTTCTGTCTAGTTCTCGTTTGGCGTTACAATATATCTGTGCTTGACTGTAATAAGTTCCCTCGAGCAAAAGGTACACGGCCACGTCTGGATACCTGTTCTTCTGTGAGAAAGGCTGCTGTCTCATTGCCATGTGCTGCTGTTCATCCATCAGCCTGAGCAGAGGGGAACCAGATTTGATCCTCAGACCATAGTAATGATACTTAGAGTTCCCTCTGAAACACACACATACACACACAAAAAGTTATGATGGCACCCCCAGTTATCATTAAGAAAAATTGTTGTTCTTGTGTTTGTGTGAGTGTGTATTCACCTGGTCCCTAATCTCCGGGTACGTAGCCCCATGAAGACGGACCTGATGAGTTTACCAAAGGATGCAGCATTAACAGGCTCTAGTTTCTGCTCCTGGCAGTGCAGTAGATAGTGGTAGTACAGGGTGCAGCGAGGTAAGCTTACCCCCTCCGCTCCCTCATAATTATCACACAGCCACTGCACCTGGGGAAGATGGATGATCACAGACTCAGATTTCTCACCTTTCCCGTCTTAGATTTTGACCAAAAGATCATTCACTTTTAACTTTTGCATACTCACAGTAGCAGGTGGGGCACGAGAGTTAGGGCTGGAATAACTCTGACCTCCTCCACTTGTTGCTGCTGCTGCTGCTCCTCCCCCTCCTCCTCCTCCTAACACATAACCTCCTTGAATGACATAGCCCCCTCCTCCTGCAGCAGCTCCACTGCTATTGGCTCCTGCTGTTGCCACAGAAACTGGCTGCGAGGTCACAGAGCTGGTGATGTCTGACTCAGAGCTGGGTGTGGCCTCGTAGTAGGTGGAGGAGGAGGTGGGTGGGGTCTGGGAGTAAAGGGGTGAGTCGGAGAATGGGTAGTTGCTTGATCGACTGGACAGAAATAGAAATGTTTACACACACACACACACACACACACACACACACACACACACACACAAACTATTATTTACAAACAATTACAGTATGTGCACAATAGGCACAGTTGTGCGACCAGTAAGTTGCAAGTTGTGTGTGAGTAACTTGTGTCTGTGTGTATGTTTGTGTGTGTGAGCATATCTATGGGCTTTGGAACATGCATACACAACAGGTTTTTTTGTACTCACATGGTGGATGTGGTAAAAGTGGCATCTCCTCCTCCATCCACATACACCTGGCCAGAGTACACATGCTCAACCTGCTAAATGGCAAACAGGGGACTTTGTTGATTTTTTTGGCCACTTTGGGGCAGCTTAACAAAAAAAAAATAACTGTGAACCCCTGTGGGTAATAACTGTTTTTTGGCTGCTTGATGCTCCACTATGTTTATCAGGCAGTCAGTAGCTTTATCTGTATCTTATTATGTGGGCAGCTAGTGTAGTAATAGGTTTTAGGGCTTTTGGCCCTTGCTCAGGACAGACACATATTAGAGTGATGAGTGATGACAGTAAACCCCAGCATTGAGGTTGAGGAGCATAGCAATTAACTGAAGATGCTAAAACACTCTGTAAAAGTGACCTGCAGAGTACGGAATTAATTCTCTTTTTGGTATCTTCAGCATAGAGAAAGAGAAAGAGAGAGAGAGAGTTTAGAGCAGCTTTTCCTAAGTTGAGATATGTCACAAATTTTTCATACGATTCACACCCCATCTTGTTCTCATGAATAAAGGGTGCTGTGCTCCATAACTGGGAGGGAGGGATTGTTTTCAGAGGAGGGGCCAAGTAGGCACAATTTCTGAAACCTGTTTGACAGCAAAATCACTATTGTTACAAATAAGTGTTGACTGTTTTTCTTGGTAGATGCAACAGTTTACATTAAATTAATAGTATTGAAGAAATAACTATGAAAACAGAAAGAACAAAAGAGCAACTATAGAAGACAAGCAAAGGCAGGGTTTTAGTCTGCCTACAAAGATTAATGTAAGAAATGTTTTAAAAATTATCTTAATAGGTCCTCCACTCTTCGCTTAAGCAGATGTGTTCAGGTACATCTAGCACAGTCTGAGGAGGCTGTTGTGAGATGAGCATGAGGCAAAGAAAGGGGAGGAATTTGGAAAGACAAGTACTCTTCACCCTTCTTTTTCTACATGCTTGTAACACTGGACAAAGTCTTTACTAATGCATGCAAAATCACAAATACCTTTACACTCTAAGTGAATATGTTTATTCTCTTGCTTGATAAGATGGAATGTTTTGTATGTCTGTTTACCTCCTGGTTAATGTGCACAGATGGGATGTTGTTGATGTGGCCACTCTGAATCCTCTTCGCAGCCTGTGCCACAGCTTGTAACACTGACCTCTGCTGGTAAGTAGAGCCACAGTGGCAGATATAACTGGGAGCTAAACAATTTGCTGTGACCTGCTCCTACATGGTCAGAAAAAAAACTAAAACAAGCTGTTGTGTGTATCTTACCTGCTGGGTGGTCTGCACAGGTTGGACAACCTGAGTAGGAACACCAGGAGCAGGTGGGCTGGAGTCTGACAGACTGTCGTTGGAGTGAACAGAGCCCTCTGGGGATGGCACAGGGGGGTTGAAGGGGAGAGGTTTTGTCAGACAGTTAAACAAATCTTTACAGAAAAAACAGCCACCATTACCACAAGCTCAGTACTCACGACATACTGCGTCAAAATCGTAATAACAGCCACCGCAAAACATCCTGCAACAAAGTTTTTTTTGTTCAGCTAAGAAGAGGCTAGTACTTGGGCAGAGTGTGTGACTGCCTAACCACCCTTTCATCCTTATATCTTGCATGTAGAAGGACAGCCTTGGACAGCTAATCTCCCCAGATGGAGAGAGAAATCACTCCATCTTGTAAACATGCAGATCAGATGCGAGAGGGAAATGAGAGATACATGAGGGATAATGAATAGAGGAAGAAAATAGAGGATGAAGGGCGGGTATGGGTTTGGTTAATGTTCACTTCCTTCTACCGTCCAGGTGATATGTTTTACACTGCTCAAGTCTCACTGTACTGCTCTTGACTCTCAACTGTTTTTTTCTACCTGCCATCAGTAACAACTCTAATTTTCTTTGAGCAACTTTAAAATCCTCCCATAACACAATATGAGGGTCATAAATATTTATTACTTACATTATCATTAGAAGCTACATGAAATTTCCTACAGGCTCACTGCTACAAAAATTGAGGAACTGACTAAACAAAATAGAATAGAGAAAAAAAACGGCAAAAAAGAAAGGTGATGTCAATCTGTTGAAGCCATTCTTGTTTATGACTTGTAGATTTACCCAATCCTGACAGCTGCATTATGCAGAAATAAATATCAGACTATTTTTAATCATAGGAGCCAAAAAAAGAATCAGCGTTAGGACATCAAAATTGACTATGGCCAAATTGTGGTGGAAATTTGTAGGGGGGTTTTTCACATTTTATAGGTGAAATAATTTATTAATTAATCACTTAGTTACTAGGAAGATGTTAATTTATAATAAAAATACTCAAAATTATAGCCTGACTATAAAGTATATTAAAATATACATCAAATTTCAATTATAAGATACTATAATTGAATTATAGATACACATTCTTAAACATTGCATTATTACATTAAAATATCTAAAAATAACTATATCTTGGTTATACATTTTGTTAAGTCATGTACTTACATTATCCGAAAGGTTTATATCGAATCTCACATAAATCTGTAATTTCATTCAAGGCACAGGTGCATTTCAATTTGTCTCCTGTCTCTAGCTTCGAGGGTAACACCAGTCTGAGAGTGAGGAAGGATGTCAGCAAATGTGGCTAAACATAACACAAATGTCTGTGGCCATAGACAGCCACCAATGCATCTTCACCAGCATTGGTGGCTTCTTTTATGATAAAATAAAGAAATTCTATGATCCTACTCACAGCGTACATCTTTTCTTTTATGGTTTTGATTGAAAACCCTCTAGTGACAGCAATGACATTGTGCATTTGATATTAAGAGAGCCCAAATGCATCTACACAATCTTTGGTACAAAATTACATTACAAACTAATTTTTCCTCAGACTGTTACTGTGTCCTGGCTTAAGACAAAAATATTTTTTTTACCTTTCTACTGAAACATGATACCCTCTCGTATCTGAGCATAATAGCTAGTGTTTCCTCCTAAACTGTATAGCTAAACTGAGTAAGCCAAGCTCTTTTTACAACAGTCTATGTTTAAAATATAAGGGAATGCCAGGTTTTAATGAGCACAGTTATTCAGCTAACTTACTTGTCCTACTTCATGAGAGAGAGAGGGAGAGAGGGAGAGAGAGAGAGAGAGAGAGAGAGAGAGAGAGAGAGAGAGAGAGAGAGAGAGACTAGCCCCAGGCACGTGGGTCTCTCTGGGTGAGAGTGCACAGTGATACTTGACACTAGCAGGCAAAAAAAGATCTACAAATAGATTGCCCTAAAATAAACACACAGAGGAAGACCAGTGGGGTGGTTACTTCTATCTCGTTTTAACAGGTTAACACTATATGTCCAACAATTTTTTTAATTAATGCAAGATACGTTTGGAGAAAGCATTGATTACTTTAGACAAATATTTTAAAAAACAGGTCCAAGGCCTTGTAACACACTTTACGCGAGCTACCAAAAAAAAGGTATAAAGCAAGGAACTGTCTTGTTTTACTTTTACCCATTACAGACATTGAAGACATTTAACCATGTAGGTGTAATATAATTAACTTTCTATGACAGCAAAGGCAGCAGAGTACAAGGGAAGTCAGGTTTCATCAGCTCCCACATTCAGGACCATGCAGCCTAGCAACGAAGTCCATCTGCTTATTTTGTCCTCACAATATATGCAATACCCAACCAGACAGGCAAACTACATCAGGGTGTGAGACATCTAATCAGTGAATTTTACACTTAAGATGAAATGCAACTCAGAGGCCAAAAATTCTGCTACCTACATGATAGCTACCTACATATGTAACAATTAACAAACAAACAAACAAACATTAACATCATATCGAATAACTGTTTTGTGCAAATTGTTATGCAATGTAGGCAGATAATTCCTTGAAAGTCTGCAGATTATACACACTGTGTCAACAGGGACTGCAGCTATTAATGACCAGCTCTAACCTACACACCTGTCAATTTCTTTCTGCTGTTAAAATGTTAATGAGCAAGTAAAATCATAAGAATTTACCTGGTTATTGACATTGTTGATAATATTTTGCAGGAGATTAACTAATGGATACATTTTTGGCATGACTTAAGACTTAAAACTGTTGTCAACAAGCATTCGTGGTAATCTTAAAGATGTATGGACAGAGATTGATACACAGCTCTCCTCTGCACTGTCTGGTGTCCAGAATCCATCACTATATATACACTGGACATACTGCTAAGTCTCCTACCAAGATCCAGCCTGTTGCTCACACCTGAGGTACTAACTTGTGGGAAAGATTGAAGCTTTCTCAGACTGCATGTCATATCATGTCCTCCTGCTTCCTATGTGACCTACAAAGTGAGTTTTATGTGTGAGTTCATGCTATGCATTATGCAGTGTGTCAGTCATTCATAAGTTCCTCACCTGTAACAGTAACTATGATGTACTGAGGCGAGTTGCCCTGACCATTACTCTTCTGGACTGCAGAGTGCTGGATTTCGGAGTTTACATAGTGCTGTGTGGGAGTGGTCAAAACCACAGCTTTCTGGCTCTGGGCCTGGGTGGGTGGTGCTTGAGAACAAAGTGCATCCTGTCCTGTTTTTGAGGCTGTAGCTGATTGGTTAGCTGATGCAATGGTTCCAGAGGTTGGTGGGATCTCGGAAAGGAAGTGTGCTGTCTTTGCAGACGAGGGTGTGGTGGCAGCAGGAGTTGCTATGGTTACCGTGTTGGCCTGCTGAGGCTGAAGGTCCTCCGAGTATCCAGAAGTTGCCATGGCAACCTATGCTCTGAGAAACTGGTTCTGTGAATAAAAGCAGCAGTTATTATAAGTGCTACAAACACACAAAACAATGCACTTGTTGAAATATTACTCATACTATCTATGTTTTGGCTGCATAGACACGTGTGTGCGTGTGCATGAGTGAGTATGCGTGGAACATAAACCAGAGGAGGAAGTAAGGCTTTTGTTTGACTCTAAGCAGCAGTCTAAAGCTTTTCCTGTTTGGTCCAGTATGAAACACAGTTCAGTTTTAAGCACCATGACCAAGGCAGCAGATTAAATTTTCAAAACATCGGCCACTGATTGTGACCGTGGGAGTTCAAGTAACATAAAACAACTAAATGATTAACTAAAGTTGAGAAAATATGATCATGTACAGTTCCAAATATCTCCATCTGGAAATAAACTCATATTAATCATTAGACCCACTGAGAGTCAGGACTTTGGGCCATCCCACTTAAAGATAGGCCACTCCTGCGTAACCCAACACGGCAAACGGGACAATCAGATGATCATCCGCACACCGTGTTCACGGGAGTGACCGTGCTGAATTCAATGTCAGACCAGAAACTTTTTCAAAGTCACAAAAAGATTGTGAAAAATGCTGAAGTATACTTATATCCCAGTTTGAGGTACTTATAAACGGATCACTTTTGTGAGCGGCTTCAATATGTTTTCTGTATCGCATGTTTTTGGATAGCTTGCTTGAAAAGTGAGTTGAGAAAGCGAGAGTGATAGCTTCCCGGGCTAGCAGCTCATGTTGAACTGTGACGTTCAAGCGAGGCAGCTAATTGCTAGTTACTCATGTTCGACAGCCAATAAATCTAGGACCACGCCACCAATCGCGTCTCCTTACGATTTCATCGTAATCGAAACCTTTAGAAACTCGAACATTCTTAAAAATAAACATAAAAGTACGACTAGCACTGTAATATACCCGCCATCTTGTGCTCTTATCAAAGATCTGACATCGCCATAACAACGGTCTGCGTTTGGAAAGAAGCTAGCAACCACTTTCACCATCAACGACACGCGACCAATTTCGCGTTAACACTGACGACAGTACAAACAGGCACACGGATAAAATTAAGACCAAAATAAATCATAAGTCTTATATATTTTAATTTTCACCTCTAGTTTATCCCAGAATTGTCCCTTTTTAGTCGCTCAAGTTATTTTCCTCAGATTTAGGTTGTTATTGTTGACTCCCGTTGCTTGGTTCTTGTCGCCAGGACTACCGTGACTATGGCGCCTTGTCCTCACCGGGGCAACTGTTGCTACCCTCTCGTCATCGCCCCGCCCTACACTGAATTCTGATTGGCTGACTAAGGAGGTGGTCACGTCGTCAATAAAAATACTGATCGTTGATTGGTTGATAGGCTCTGCCTGTCACTTACACCAGACCCTGACGTCAAATGACCACTCCTGATGTTACTTTATGATTGCTCAGAATGTCAGGCAGGGAGATGGAAAATGATGGGATGTCATTCATATCACATAAAATGTGACTATAACCGCTTATCTCTGCTCCCTGTAGGCTCAAATTGATTATTAATATTAAACAACATTCATGAGTTTAGAATTGATTTGATTCACTGCAGTATCACTTGCACTTGTTGGTCCCTGTTATCTCTTTAGTGTGTGTGTTTGTGTGTGTGTGTGCGCGTGTGTGTATTTCACTTGTATTGAACACCAACATAAGTCTAGCATCCTTGTTATCTTTGGTATGAAAAGATAATGATCTTCATCCAATGAACAGCAGACAACGAGACAGAGATTTTTGCTGGTGACCACTGCACAACCTAACTGATGTAAGGAACAGAAAGGCCAACTAAAGGTTGCACATAATTAAATAGCCAAGAGCCCTGTTGACATCGCCTTTGGGATCATTTGCTACTTAATCACAACTTTTCTTGTCCTCTCTGTCCATTGTTGCCCTAAAGGTCTCCAGTCTTATCTTTGGGCATGAGGAAGAGTGGAGGTGAGTTTGAGTTCTCTCACTGAGATGCTGAGGCCTATATAAGGTAGGGGCTGTCCACAAAGAAACACAAATCCCACAGACACTTCAAGCAATTTTCAGCATTTTTTGTCTCACCATGTGGAAGGCAATACTCTTGACACTGGGCTTGTTGGTGGCAACGGTAGATAGGGTGCAGTCAAATGACAGCCATCCCTCTTTCTATGGAGTGAAACTGTGTGGAAGAGAGTTCATACGAGCTGTCATCTTTACTTGTGGTGGTTCTCGCTGGAGGAGAAGTGTAGAAGACTCAGGTAAGATTGTGTGTATGTATGGGACAGAGGGACTATGGATGTAAATCGATCTATTAAAATGTCACATATTCTTCTTGATTTTAAACTGTCATATTAAAACACAACCTTGATTTTTATCAGCTCCTCTTGGAGAAGAGGCCTTTGATCCATGGAACACAAATTTCATCCCTAAACTTATCAGCGAGCAGGACCCTGCAGAGTCCCAAGCACGGAGAGATCAAACATCAAATATAGCATCTGCTGCTGCTGGATTCAGTCGCTCAGCTCGTTCACCAATCTCTGAAGAAGTGCTGGAGGCTCTACGGAGTGCAGATAGGAAAGGACGGGATGTGGTGGTTGGACTGTCCAACGCCTGCTGCAAGTGGGGCTGCAGCAAGAGTGAAATCAGCTCTCTCTGCTGAACCATGTCTCCTTCTATGCCTTGTCCTGTCAGTAATGCAGAGCACCACCCTTTTTTTAATTTAATTCCCTCATTTCCACACATTTTTAATTCTTAAAATTCCATGTCCCATCCAACTCATCCTCCATGTGTTGACTGCTGATTCAGTAATGTGATTGTGTTATAAAAAACTTATTTTCTATGTTTAATAAAGCTTTGTGGACTTGGTATGAAAGTCTTTGTTCCTTTTACAAGAAGGATACTAAAATGATGTCTCATGCTGTTTTAAGACTTCCACTTTTCCAAAGCCTTATTTTTAGAAATAGAATTTTGACAAGTATTTCAAAATGAAAGGAAGTGAAAATTACTTAAATGCTGAGGGCCTTACATGCACCGAATAATAGCTGGGCTTAGATTCTATGGGATTATATGAATAAGTGCATTAACAAATTTTCAAAGTACTAAAATCCAGTACAAAAGACCAACAACGTACTATCTCTATGAGGCATATAATGTTGGACTTTGGTTCAATTTCATGTGTTCATGGAAGCTTGATCATCCTCCTGTGAGGCATAAAATATCACAATCATGTGTAAAGTAAAGTAAAGTAAAGTTTATTTGTATAGCGCTTTTCACAGAACAGCAGTCACAAAGTGCTTCACATTAGTA
>JAPZDV010000020.1:19968119-20003250 GCA_029814665.1 Acanthurus lineatus | reverse complement strand
CGGGGCGCAGTGGATTTAAATGAACGATCACCCCGAGTTTTAAAACAAGTTCGAGGAACCATCAGCAGATTCTGCTCTGTGTAGAAACACTGTCATAAAAAATGAGTTTAACAAGCTTCAAAATGGTAGTTACTGTTGATAGTTTTACTAGTCCTCAGGATGTTATGTCCACGCCCTGAATAAGTCTATACAGATTAGACTGGTGAGACTTGAAACTACCTCCATCTGGTGGTCAAAAACGAAGCAAGGCACAAAATGACGCATTTACCATGTCTGTTTACAAAATCTGAAGTATGTAATACGTCTTAATCAAATACAGCAAATTTGAAACTACGGCAAACTCTGATGCATACTGCATACAGGCTACAAAACTCTACAACACGGTTGCATTGCAAAACGGTCTGTCCAGTACGGAAGCCGAACAAGATCATTCGGATCACCCGGCTTGATTGCAAGGCATGCAATCTCTGTCACATACCAGCTAGCACAGCAACCACATAGATCTAATGAGATCTGAAGTTTGTATTTAGTTACGCAGATCGCAGTCATATTTTATTCAACGTTTATTGTTGCAGCGTAGCTGCACTTTTGTCTATAGAAAAATAGATCTACCACATCGGAGTGATCAGGTAAAACCTTTCGCGTTTTCAAAAGATGATGCTAGCTAGCCATGCTAATGGTAGCTAGCTACCGGGGGTTTGATATGCGACTGCTCTGTTAAGACTGCTAATGGCTCTGTTTGTGGCGTTTTTATACTTTTATTTCAAACATCAGCGCAATGCGGCGTACTGATAGCCGTGGTATGAGATTAAGTTTTGGCGCTCTTTCCTGTGTTAATTTTGTGTGTGATGTGTCAGCGACGCTAAGCTAGCTAGCTATCTGAATAAGCCAGACATTTGCGCCTGTGCCGTCTGGGCCCAATGTTGAAAAGTCTGGTTAGATCGCAGTACATTGTTGGCGACTCATCTTTGCATCTGTAACTTACTTAATGATGACTGTTTCATGGTTATTTTGCGTTTCGTGTAGCTAGAAATGGAAATGTTCAGAAACATTAACTCTTTCACGGCAGTGTTTTGGTACATTGTAAACAAATGTACAGATTGAATGTAGTATCCAAACAAAAAGGAAGATTCAAGTTGCCAGTTGTGAGGTTAGCGTTACTATTTAATAAACTCTTAATAAAATGATAAACTCTTGCTATTAGTAGCAACAGTTATCGCATTGTGTTTGTTGGCTCATCGGTTGTCCTTACTGTGTTTGCTTCCGTTACTGCTACGTGATCTGAGTAGGAACGATCGGAGTACTGAGGTGACAGGAGGGGCTGTATATGAGGAGAGGGTATATGTGTGGTGCATGCTTCCTCAAAAGGTTAGTTAATTTATCTTTTTGTGTCCTATAGGATGGAGTGGCAGCCAGATGAACAGGGTCTGCAGCAAGTGCTTCAGCTACTGAAGGACTCCCAGTCCCCAGACACAGCAACACAAAGAGCTGTGCAAGAAGTATCCTTATGTCTGTCTGCATAATAGTGAGAGTGAGAAAAAAACTGAGATGTTGCTTCTCCCATGACAGATTTGTGCCAGGGTAAATGACAGTAAAAAATGACTGGTTTGTTGTAGTGTACAGCTTGAGTCAAGTGAACTGATCATGGTTGTATATTAATCCTCACTATAGGAGGATGTGTGAGCTTTGTTTTATATGTGTAAATTGTTAAACCCCTTAACTAAGGTTACAGAAACTGGAGCAACTGAATCAGTTTCCAGATTTCAATAACTATCTCATCTTTGTCCTCACAAGCCTCAAATCTGAGGGTATGTATGTGCACATCAAACGTAAGAGGTATAACTGCAGAGCAGAATTTTCACCTAATGAATAACCTTCCAGTATTTAAAATGTATTTATATTCTGTCTTTCTACTGCCTTCCCTCAAGACGAACCCACTCGCTCACTGAGCGGGCTGATACTGAAGAACAATGTTAAGGCTCACTACCAGAACTTCCCTCCCAATGTTGCTGACTTCATCAAACGAGAATGCCTGAACAACATTGGAGACCCCTCACCGCTTATCAGAGCTACTATTGGTGGGTGTTTCAGTGAGAAAGAGAAGGTGAAGAAAGAGAAAGCCAGTGTTGCTTGCATTTTTAGCCAGTGTGAGTCAGACTGCTGTGTAGGTGTATAAAGTTTTGCAGGTAATCTGGCTGTGTGGGAGTCAGCACTGTTTTTTCAAGATGTTTTAAATGATTGCACGTAATGACGGGTTAAGCAATTTTAAGGCCTTATCTACCTTTATGTAACTTTTTTATTATCTGTCATTAAGGAATCCTGATCACAACCATAGCTTCTAAAGGAGAGCTGCAGACCTGGCCAGAACTGTTGCCTCAGCTCTGTAATCTGCTCAACTCAGAGGACTATAACACCTGCGAGGTGAGGCACACCTACCCGCTCACATAGATGGCTTTTTTATGTTGATGTGATAATCAGATTTGTTTGTTGTTTTTTGTCCCTGACATTCATTCTCAGTATTTCTTCTGTCTTTCAGGGTTCTTTCGGAGCGTTGCAGAAGATCTGTGAGGATTCTTCAGAGCTGTTAGACAGCGACGCCCTGAACAGACCTCTCAATATCATGATCCCCAAATTCCTACAGTTTTTCAAGCACTGCAGCCCCAAGATCAGGTCAGTGAAATGCCAGTCTGTTGATTTCTGACTCTGTCTCCACTTGCACTAAATCTCCCAATTTTTCATTCGAAGATCATAAATGTAGATCCCACTTGTTTCTCTCTCTCTCAGGTCCCATGCAATAGCATGTGTGAACCAGTTCATCATTGGTAGAGCTCAAGCTCTGATGGATAACATTGACACCTTCATTGAGGTGAACACTGCAGGATTTTGTTTTGTTTCTTCTCTTTTAGACTTCCCTTTCTTACATGAACTTCAATCCTGTGTAAAGATTCATCTTTAGTTTCTGTCATGGGTAGAATTTGTAAGGGTGAATCTTTCTGTTAATGTTGAGAGTTTTTACTGTCAACTATTTATACCTACTAGCTAGCTTTATTCAGCTTCATCTCTGCTATGTTTGTGCAATATTTGATGTCTGCCACTAGGGACAAGGCAATGCAGGAAGTTGTTTATCTTGTAAAAAATGAGAGATGGTTTCCTCAACCTTTGAACCCTGGAACAATGTTTAGGGTTCTAGTCAATACATAAATGTGGCATAATAAATTAAAGTGTCTCATCCACACCCTTCCTCGTTTTCTCTTGTTGTCTCTTTTGTATCCAGAGTCTTTTTGCGTTGGCCGGTGATGAGGACAGTGAAGTGCGGAAGAATGTGTGCAGGGCTCTGGTTATGCTGCTGGAAGTCCGCATTGACCGCCTCATCCCACACATGCACAGCATCATCCAGGTAAGACTGGAACCTGATTTCATGCTTTAAACAGAAAGCCTATAACTTCTCCCTCATTCTCCTCACCCTCATCTCACCTTTTCTTGTCTGTCACCAGTACATGCTGCAGCGAACCCAGGACCCAGATGAAAACGTGGCTCTGGAGGCCTGTGAGTTTTGGCTGACTCTCGCTGAACAGCCCATCTGTAAAGAGGCCCTATCTGGCCACTTGGTCCAGTAAGTGCTCACAAATCAACAGGTTGCTGGATGTAAAAAAAAAAGTGTCATATGAATTTCATTTGTGTGTTAATGTGGTTGTATCTCTTTTTACAGACTGATTCCTATCCTGGTAAATGGAATGAAATACTCTGAGATTGACATTATCCTTCTAAAGGTGAGCCCTTATCCCTGGTTAAACCAGATGTTTCTTACACAGACACCCTGCTTTCTCCTCTCATCTCTTTCTTTTTACCTGTGTTCATTCTGCCTTCATATTTCTCTCTCTCTTCTTCTCCAGGGCGATGTTGAAGAGGATGAGGCAATCCCAGACAGTGAGCAGGACATTAAGCCTCGCTTCCACAAGTCCCGCACTGTCACTCTTCAGCACGAAGGAGGGGAGGGCGAGGAGGGGGAGGACATTGACGAAGATGAGGATGACGACGATGATACGTTGTCTGACTGGAACCTCCGTGAGTTACAGAGAGACAGGCAGTTCTTGCTCGTAAAGTGCATTCGTAGCCTTTAAAAAAAATTATCATTATATATTCAAAGTTATCAAGTGAAAATGATGATTTTTCCCCTCCAGGGAAGTGTTCTGCCGCGGCTTTGGATGTTCTTGCCAACGTGTTCCGTGAAGAGCTGCTCCCCCATCTCCTGCCCCTGTTGAAAGGCCTGCTTTTCCACCCTGACTGGGTCATCAAGGAGTCTGGCATCCTTGTGCTAGGGGCTATTGCTGAGGGTAAGACGCAGCACACAATTGCATACTTACAGGGAGACATATAAATGTTAAAAAAGAAAATATTCCTTGGGCAATTAGTTGACCATGAACATGTCTTGATATCTCCTGATAATGCCTAAGATAATAAACTGAACTTTTTCTAATTTTTACAACAGAGTTGAATGAAAAGCTTTTGAGGTGCTATATAGGTCAATGTTGTAACTGTAGATAGAGCCAAGCTAGCTATTTCCAGCTGTTTCTAGTCTTTATGCTAAGCTAAGCTAACCAGTTTCCAGCAGTAGTAGTAGCAGTAGCTGTGTATCTCATGGCTTGAGAATGGTATTGCTCTTTTATCTAACTTTTGGCAAGAAAGCAAACATGTTTATTATCCCAAAATGTTACACTTGTCCTTTTAAGATGTGAAAAACCTTTTTGTCTTTCAGGCTGTATGCAAGGCATGGTTCCTTACTTGCCTGAGCTCATCCCCCATCTCATCCAGTGTTTGTGTGACAAGAAGGCCTTGGTCCGCTCCATCGCTTGCTGGACCCTTAGCCGCTATGCACACTGGGTAGTCAGCCAGCCCCCTGATGCTCACCTGAAACCCCTCATGACTGAGCTGCTCAAACGCATCCTAGATGGAAATAAGAGAGTGCAAGAAGCAGCATGCAGGTACAGCTCTTAGTTTTTCCATCAGGCCATCGTTTATGTCTTTTCTCACTTTTTGCTCATACATCCCTCTAATCTCATCTTCAGCGCGTTTGCCACTCTGGAGGAAGAGGCATGTACAGAGCTGGTGCCTTACCTGAGCTTCATCCTGGACACATTGGTTTTTGCATTTGGGAAATATCAGCACAAGAACCTGCTCATCCTTTATGATGCTATAGGAACTCTGGCGGACTCTGTGGGACACCATCTGAACCAGCCTGTGAGCACAAAATGCACACATTGTTTTCTTGTTTATAAATTATTTATCAGGGCAAATGAACTACTAAATCACAAACCAAACACACATATATGGGTTTTTTAGGAGTACATACAGAAGCTGATGCCTCCTCTGATAGCCAAGTGGAATGAGCTGAAGGACGAAGACAAAGATCTCTTCCCTCTGCTTGAGTGTCTGTCGTCTGTTGCCACGGCGCTGCAGAGTGGCTTTCTCCCATATTGTGAGCCTGTCTACCAGCGATGTGTCACCTTGGTCCAGAAGACACTGGCTCAGGCCATGGTGAGCCACCCACTCTTGCTCACATGGACTTTACTTAAAGACGCTTTCTGTCATTGTTCCACTTTTGACCTTCTCTCTTTAAATCTTCTCCTGTGTGTATTTTTATGTGTGTCTCAGATGTACAGTCAGCAGCCAGACCAATATGAAGCACCAGACAAGGACTTCATGATTGTGGCTCTGGATCTTTTAAGTGGCTTGGCTGAGGGACTGGGAGGCCACGTGGACACGCTTGTGGCTCGCAGTAACATTATGACTCTGCTTTTCCAGTGCATGCAGGTGAGGAGAGCCTGTGTGTGTGTGTGTGTGTGTGTGTGTGTGTGTGTCAGTGCATTGTTATCCTGTCATTACCTCTCTTATACAGAAGTTTTCTTTATTAGTGTTGGAGTCTGACATTCCACCCTGGATTCAAATTATATCCACGCTAATGAGAGATTAACAAAAAACATGATGATCATTGTACTCCAGTGTTACTGTTTGTGATGTTATTTCAGTCAGAGTTAGTTGGTCAGCTCTAGCCCTCCTACAGTCTTAGCAGAGCTGTAATTGTTACTACTAATTGAACATATAAAGTGTACTGTATCTGTCTCAGATTTTAGTGATAACTGCTGTTGATCACTAACAAGCCTCAGCCAGCTGATGGGTGTGCCACTGGACAGCTCCTTAAGTTTGTTGATGGTGCGTGTTCACATTTCTCTTTGTTTCTCTGCCTCTTTTGTCCCAGGATACGATGCCTGAAGTAAGACAGAGTTCATTTGCTTTACTGGGTGACTTAACCAAGGCCTGCTTCCCTCATGTCAAACCGTGTATTGGTAATTATCTCAATGTCCCCTTCACAATCAAACTGTTGTCATCATCTTGTTTTTGTGGTGTGTCCAATATGATGATGCCATTTTGTTCTTGTGTGTGTCCTGCAGCTGAATTCATGCCAATCCTCGGAACAAATCTGAACCCAGAATTCATTTCTGTCTGCAACAATGCTACCTGGGCCATAGGAGAGATCTGTATGCAGATGGGTAAATTGCAGGCAATCTTTTTGCATGCATGCCGTTAAGTGCTTGTGCAGTCAAATAGGAGACGCAGTGTCTTGATGTGTGTTTGAATGTGTGTGTGTGTGTGTGTGTCTCACTTTAATTTACTGCTTTATTAGGAGTGGAGATGCAGCCGTACATCGCTATGGTTCTGAACCAGCTGGTTGAGATTATTAATCGACCCAACACCCCCAAGACCCTGCTGGAGAACACTGGTATAAATATACACCCATTTTTTTAGACTTTATGACAGATTAACAGGTATATGATTCTGTGAGTTGAAACTGAATGCTTTGTTTTTGTGCTTAAAGTTGTGTGTCTGTTGGCTAAATCAATCTGTTGCAAGTTGATATTTATGTTTTCTTAATATTTGTATGTATGTTGTATGCAACTGCCAGCTTGGCCAGGGCTCCCTGGAAAAAGAGATTTTGTGTTCTCAATGAGACGTACCTGGTTAAATAAAGGTTAAATAATAAAGATAATATGTTAGCCTGATGGTACTGCACACACACATTTCCAACAGCAGTTATGATTCTGTCTTTTTTTCTAGCAATCACCATTGGCCGACTTGGCTATGTGTGTCCTCAGGAGGTTGCTGCCATGCTGCCGCAGTTTATCCGACCTTGGTGAGGGACTGTTGAGTCTTTTTTCTGTGCTTTTCAGTTCCTGTACCTAACATCTTTATGAGGTTATTTAATTAACAACATCTGCGCCCTCACAGTTGGCATTGGCAGTTTTTATGTGTCACACACAAGCGGACACGTGCACTCTCCCTCTTGTTCTCTGTGGTCTTTACCACATCACATGGTATCCATTCTCTTTCTTTCCATTCTGCACAGAATTTTGCTGGTTTATCCAGACTTGCAAGACACTTCTGGAATTTTTTTGTCCCTATCAGGCAATACACATTCATGTCTGCAGATAACAATTTACAGCGTTACAAGTGCTGCAGTACTGACATTCTTTAAATAAATTCTTGAGATGATTGGAATCAGCATGTAGCAGCAGTGAAGCACTGAAGACTGTGAGTTTTCTCAGACTGAGAAGACAAATGACCTCCCACACAAGATGTTGACAATTGACCATTTATTTTACTTTTTGAAGTTGGTTTTATCTGTCTCATTTTGTACATTTAAAAAATGAGTGAATTCTTAGCAGTGACAGCACCAAGTGTAATGGCTGCTTATAAATTAATAATTGCATGCTGCAGGTGTACGTCTCTGCGGAACATCAGAGACAACGAGGAGAAAGACTCTGCCTTCCGCGGGATTTGCATGATGATTGGTGTGAACCCAGGGGGTGTGGTGCAGGTGAGACGTGCACTGCAGGCATTCAGTTAATGCTTTCACAGGCTGTGTATTTGGCTGTAGAACCAAAGATGTTTTAGGATTTTGTGTACTTTCTCAAGCTTCTTCTCTACCTCTGTTTGTTCAGGACTTCATCTTTTTCTGTGATGCGGTGGCCTCCTGGGTGAATCCTAAAGATGATTTGAGAGACATGTTCTACAAGGTGAGCGGCTAACTTGGGCACTATAGTGTGTTGATCAGGGGCAGATACAAAATGTTGGTCATATAGCACATAGCAAGCTATCGCGTTTAAGCAAATAAAAGGCAGTTTTTAATTCACCATGAAATGATCAAACAATTTCATCACTCATTCTTTTCTCCCCTGCTGTCTGAGTCACCGAAGAGACCTTGGCAGCACAAACACTGCTTTTGTTCTGCAGAGAAATTAAGTGAACAGAAGTCTCTTCAGGAATTTTCCCTTGTAAAAGGACAAATTCACTGCATGCAAACTTTGTGTCAAATTCATTGTATAGTTTACTGATGAATGTATGTACATGCGCCAGTAAACTATTGTGCTGACAGCGTAGTGAATCCACTGTAGGCGAGATAAGGGGGCGAAGCCTTTTCTGTACCACTATCATGACATTATTTTCTTTGAGTTGACAGTGACTTGCTCATATTTAATGGCCATTTTTTCTTCATAAAGGAAATTAATTCTGTGTGATAAGAGTGATCTGGTCAGAGCAGCTAGTCATGTTTGGTTGCCTCTTGACCCCAGCAACATTTTGAAATAAGACATTCTGGGCACAGAATGCTTCCAGTGTGATTGGCAATTGAACAGTGGCTAGATTTGAAAAATAAATATGATGCAAATCAAATTCACCTTGCAGTTCAGGCTAAAAAACTGACTTGCAGCAAATGGCTAGCAACAAAGGGCAAATTAAGCATTCGGGGCAGGACATAAATGCAGGTCCTATACTGGTTGATATCTCCTCAGTGGTCAAAATTTATTACAAAGTCACAATTATAGGCATAAAAATGAGCAGCAACAAACTGTGGGTAATGGAGCCCAGGGGCAGTTGACTAAAAACAATGAAAAAAAAAACTTCTCTAAAAATGAAGTACAATTGAAGTACATACAAGATCAGCCCGCAGAGATAGAACCCCGACTCTAAAGCCATACTGGCCAATCAGAAGCCAGAAAAGGAACTTGTAAGCAAACTCTTGAACTGTGATCAACTCCTCGTCCTGGCACTGAGAGGATGTAGTCTGTGACCCAAATGCTTTGGAAGTTTAAGATTTATTGACAATGTGCTTGAAATTTTTCCTTTCCTCCCATCTTCTGCCCCTTGCTGTAGATCCTACATGGTTTTAAGGAGCAGGTTGGGGAGGAGAACTGGCAGCAGTTCTCAGAGCAGTTCCCTCCACTGCTGAAGGAGAGACTGGCAGCCTGCTACGGCGTTTAGATTTCCTACACCCACCCAAGAGGTAATACCACAACCATTATTTAAACTTTAATTAAAGGTGTGTAATGTTAATATAGAAGTTAACTTCTTGTACTCATTCCTCTAGGTGCGCCAGCAGGAGGAGGGTGAATGGGAAACTCATCCATCTGTGTATTGCACTGCCCAGATCTGGGGGGAGGGAGAGGGACGCAATTGGCCGCTCCCCCTGACGGACGGCCCCCACGCCCTATGTGTTTGTCCATAGAGGGAGGGTGGGCGGGTGGGAGGGAGGGACAGAGGGACACCTCTAGATTAACTAGGCAGGGACCCGACACAGAAAAACTAACTGGTAGGGACAGATAGAGAAGGACAGAGAGAAGGACATGGAGGAGAGACGGAGGGAAAGACAAGTTGGGAAAGAGGGAGGCAGGGAAAGAGACCAGCACCGAGAAGGTTCAGGGAAAGCAAGGGAGGGAAATAGGTAACAAGGCAGGGAAAAAGAGCGACAGAAAGGTCTGTTACTTGGCTGGGAGGACAGGGACAGTTGAGATTTTAATGGGATTCTTAAACTTAAGAGAAACCAGTAGCTTGACCGACAGAGACAGACCAACATACAAAGACTCTCACACATACTGTACACTTGCACATGCTGTACATGCAGTACATGAAACTGACTGTGGGCGGCACTATTATTTAGACTTTTTGAGACCTACTACATGTAGTTAGGGACAGACAGGCAGGTGTCTAAACTCTGTTCTTTTTTCTGGGTGAAATATTTCTTTTTCCGGGGGATAGGATTCAATATGAATTACTTCATCTGTAGTCACTGAATTCTACTGAACTGTAAGATAGTCTCGCTATCCGCATCTGTGTTTCCTACCTTCATTTTTGACCAGAGTGCTGCTTCACAGAGCTATCCATCTATCAGACATATTCCTGTCACATTTTTGACTTGATCGAGAGAGAACAAAAACAAATTACAAAAAACAAACAAAAAAAAAGTAAGAGCAAGTATCTTTCCTTGTGGCTTCACAGAAATCATTCCTGTTAGAAGGGAGGATTAGGGCTAACACATTTGTTTTCTCACCAGAGGGGAGGAAATCATAGAAAGGGTCAGAGATTTGTGTGTGTATGTTAGTGTGCGTATGCATGTGCAGTTTGTAAATCCTTACTTCAGCATTCTGTGTTAACAGTGTGTGAAATATGTATTGTTTTTGATATGGTACTGAGCTGAAACTTGACTCCCACCGCAATGTCCTTGGCACCTGTTAACTGTGACCAAGTGTTTGTGTGTGTGTGTGTTTGTGTGTGTGTACATGTATGTATGCAAGGGTGAGTGTGTTTATGTGTCTGTCTACATTTGTACTGATATCCATTTGATGCCATATTGATATCTTAAGTAAAACAGTGATTGGCAGTGTCATTGTGATCTTTATGATGTTTTAAAAATGGTCTCTCTTTTTTTTTTTTGCTGCTACTGATTATTTTTGTTATAGTGGACTTAAATTCGTACAATTAACGCAAAAAAATATTTGAATTAATGCTGTTTTCAGTGACTGTTATGTTATTTTTGCACTTTTTATTTTATTTGACCCCTTTCTTTTGTATGGACTTTTTTTAACCTCACCCATATGATATGTCTTGACCCTAATGTCAGTGTTTGTCATACTGTGTTGCACTGTGAAATTAAGTGTCTTTGACTGGCAAAAATATCCCAATACTAAATGGCAAATAAAAACAACTTTGTGAACTGGGACTAATCCGCACTTTTACAATGACTAACTTTGCCAAATTGCTGAGGTGTGTGTGTACATGTGTGAGATCCTGCATGTGTGTGTGAGACCCTGCATGAATAGGTGCGCATGAGTACTATACCTTTTTTGAGCATGTATTGGATAGTTAGACAGTGTTCATATGATGTGTGCACAGTCAGGGTGCACAAGAGTATTTGTTTGGAGGGGTTTGCCCTAGCCTACTCTGTGTGCATGCTGTGTGTCAGTGTTTTCATTTTGTGTGTGTGTGAAAGTGTGTGTGTATGCAGTGGTGTATGTCTGATGTATATTTTAGAGTAATATGATTGCCCTTTATACACCAACACACCACCTCAATTTCACAATGGGAGCACAGTCTACTTAAAAAAGACAACAGCTAGCACACTGCCAAAGATCCACTGAAATTTCAAAATGGACAATAAGTAGAGCTGCTATTTCAATTTTCAATATGTGCATCATGATGTTAAAGTATGGGCACTGAAGGGCTTATATGACTAATCACGGCAAATGATTTTGCTGGCAAAACTTATTAAATGACTATGTTTTGTCACTGATGATCTGCCATTGTTTTCAAGCACATTACATTTGAAAAAACAGAAGGAGGCACTTGATTTGACCTAGACTGTGACCACTGAGATAATCAAATCAATCACCTGTCGCTTCAAATAAGAAGACAATCTAAACCCTAGTCTAGTTCAGTTTCCATAGTATCTCAATTAAAAGCTTTGCGAGAAAATGTTTTTGGTTGCTTGTTAATTTTAGTGTTCTTTTATTTGTGTAACTGGTCTTTTAAGTCTCACAGCTTTGTGTCTGAAGGATCAGTGTACATTTTCTTTACTGTGGTACTGAATACAAAAAAAGAAAAGTGTAACAGCTTTTTCAGTGCAAAGAAGATGGGAACAAAGGAGAGATGAAATGAAAGGACTTTTAAAAATTCTGTTTGTAAAATAAAAAGCATGATATTGTTGCAGTTTAGCACAAAGACTTTGGTACTTTTTGTTTTCCTGTGGATTAAATTAGCCAGTCGTGTTCCCTTTTTTAAAAGTGGGAATGGAAATAAAATGATTGAGTCAATTATATGATTTATAGTTTATGTGTGTAAAATCTCTTGATTCTTGAAATAAATCATATCATGCATGCTGAAAGCTGTATGTTAGAGTTGCCATTGTGTTCTTTTGTGAGGAAAAGAACATTTTGAGTGCTAAAGTCCGGTGTGTATGATGAAGCTGGATCTATTGTTTAAATTAGTGTGCAATGAATCAAAAGAGGGCCCTTTTTGTTTCATGACTTTTGTAGAATCGCTTATTGCAAAGGGGGAATGGAGGCACACACACACTTGGTGCAATCTGCAGTTTTAGGTAAATTGATCTCAGAGTTGCATCCCGGCTGTACAAAAGGTCACAAGTAGAATCCCTGGTGAATCACTAACTTCCATATATTCCATCGAGATTCAGTCATACATAATGTACATGACTGAATCTTCAAATGAGACATATTTGATATTTCAGTGGTTTCAACTTAAGTCGGGTTTTTGTGTGTGACAGAGACACTGAACCATGTCTCACTGTGCCTCACTGAACTTGGCACAGATATTTTTATTTTGTGTCATATGTGAGTACTTGAGGCAAAGTCGTGAGAAAAGCAAAACCAACTCGATAACTTATCAAGTTATGTGTGTACAGTACAGTGTAGTAGGGAACCTAGTGGTGGTGACTTTGAGGAAATGTGATTGTTGTGCAGTTTATTTGTTGTCAAATGTTAGTTTTTAATTTTTGGTGATTAAATCTATAATTCATAAATTATAATAGTGGTGTTTATTTTAGAAGATGATCTCTGAGCAAAGGTTTAAGCATCCTAAACTTCTATTTGCCATTGAATTTATTTCCTGTTTTTCTGGGATGGAAAAATCTCCTTGGCTTTTTGTCAAGGAAACTGTGGTGATGCTAACTCCCAGAAAAAAACTAAACTAAACTAAAACCCAAAAAACAACATAAAACGTTATACCAACAGTACCAACAGTCTCTATACTGTGTTTCCAAAGCAATGTTTGCCCAACTTAAGGCACATTTCATTAATTAACAGGCATTCCGTTGTAGCATTTACACATGTTTTGAAAGTTTATTTCACTTTGTGATAAGTTTCCATCAAACACATTTGAGATAAAGGCTAAAAGAGTGTCTACAGTTTTTCTATCTTGCCAACCATCTGCTTTTTAAACATTTTTCTTTAGAGAAATCCCTCTAACATTAGAGAGAAGCAGTGAGGTGATCCAGCATCATTTTATAAATTGACCTGTCCCATTTCATCTGAATATACATTTAAAAGTGATTATCTATATAACTAATGACAAACAAAATGTTAATATACAGCAAAACTATTTCTGTCCTTATAATGAGCTCATTGTAATTTGAAAAGATATGAAACCATTGCTTTAACAGCTAAAATCTATGTTCCAAGTTACAGCAGAAAAAGCCATTCTGAAGCAAACAAGGCTCAAAACCAGACATTAAATTTATTCTATTATGGGTTCTTAGTACTCAATGCTTTAAAATTACTATGGTTGAATTCAGAGAAACACTGTGAACTTCAGTTCAGTTTGGAACTGAAGAAGCTTCTCGGATGAGAAGAGAAACGTCTTCCCAAAACTCAACTTAGTCCAGTTGCCTTGTTTTTATGACTCTTCAAGATATCTTACAGCACAGTTTACACAAAACAGAATTCCAGATTATGTTTTATGAATATTATCGTCTGCCTCTTTTTTCTTTTATTTTGCTGTGCCCTTGCAAGATTAAGGTGTTAAGGTACAGTGGATCAGAATATAATTTTACATTTAAGAATCACAATGCTGTTCTATCCTTGTTTCATGGCATTCTCATGCTTCTCTCTCTCCCCTCTTGCATTTGTAGGGTCAAAAGTCAAAAGTTGCTGAAGATCTCTTGTCTCTTGCTCCAGTCCATAGGGGGCGCTCTCTTCTTGTTGCGGCCAGCGAGGGCCTTTTGTTTAGCCTGTGCTGCTGTGGGACTCAGACGCAGGCCGCTATCCAGGAAAGGGTCTGAAGCACGTCTGTCATCCTCATCGGGCACCTAAAACACACAAAAACATAAGAGTTTTATGCTCACAATCATGGACATCTTGTTTTCTGACTCATCCGCTTCCTACATTATTGCTCTCACAACTCCTTGTCTCACCTGGATGCTCATGTCCGAGCTGCTGATCTCTGATTGGGTGGTGGAACTCCTTGAAGACTGCGATGCTGAGCTCCCACTGGCCCGTGAATTTGGAGATGTTTTTGTGACTGGGGAGTCTGTTAGTGTGACATTTATGATTGGTGGATCTATGGTGGCGATTTCAGTGGTTGGAGACGGCGTGGGTGGGGTACTTTCTGTGGCTGACTCCTCCACACAGACCTCTGTGAGAAAGAAAAAAGAAACACATGAGATATTTTGTCTCGAGAGTAGAGGGATTGATCTATGCGTGTTTGTATGTTTTTGTGTGTGTAGAATTTGACCTTTTTCATGGTTGGTGGTGACTGTGAGGCCAAGCCTGTGGAAAAGCTCGTCTGTCTCCTGGTCGACCACTAGGAGGTGCACTTCCCCACCTCCTGCTCTAATTAGTGCCACGACCTCTGAGTGCCTCAGGCCCTCTATATTCACTCCGTTCACCTGAGACACAGAGAGGAAATGTCAGAAGACAAAGAAACAGTGAAGGAAAGTGAAGGCAAAGAAAAGAAAAGATGTAGAGACAATAACTGAAAGATCAAACAGAACAGACAGGAGACAGGGCAAGGATCAGGAAGCAGCCATGGCAGCAGGATGTGCAGTTCATCTTGCCTCAAAGAACAAGAACAGATGTGTGATATGAGTGGAAGCACATTTATTTGCATCAATATCTTTCCCGCCTGCACACTCTTCCTGGAGAAACTGTTACTGTAGACCCACAAGTCTGTGCATGTCCACATAACAGGACACAAACAACAGCAGCCCTTCCTATGCACCACCATTCAAGATTATCCCCCTCTCTTTTCTTCTTTTCCCCTGTAAAAAACAACTCTCTCTCCCACCCACTCTAAGCCTGAGTCCAGCTAATCTGTTGTAATCCAATCACACCCCAAAGCTCTGTGCACACCTGATTAATATGGAGAGTTGTAAACATTGTCTTTCTAGCCAGTTCCCTAAAATTCACCTTTGACAAGGGCCATGCATCTGAATTCATGCTCTTATAATGGAGATGTGGATAACCCTTCTGCCGCATCTTTTTTAATGTGTTTGTGTGTGTTTGCGTGTGTATGCTTTGGCTGTACCTCCACTAGTCTGTCTCCAGGCCTGATGTCGGCACTCTCAGCAGCTGAGCCAGGTTCCACCAAACGCACAAACTGTCCACCCTTTGTCTTATCACTGTGCAGGTTGAAGCCGTAGCCATCCTCCCCCTTCACCAGGTGACACAGACGGGGAAGGAGCTCAGCTGGTGGCTCTGGTGAGGGCTGCATCTGCAGAGATAATGGCACATAAGACAACGGAAAAAAAAATAAGATAATACCTATAAGAGGGAAGGAGGAACTGAAATCTTCTTTGTCTGAAATGTTACTATCAGTGCATTCAGAGTTACCTCTTGAGTAGGTACACCTTTACTATCTATTGAAATAAATTACAAAAGCCCTCAATTAAATTTGTGAAGATTATAATTTAATAGGTTATGATTTCAATTACCATTAACAGTGATTTAGGATGTTTCAGCCAAATTACTAAAATGCACATTTAGGTTCTCTTCTGATGTGTCTTTCGTACTTTTTTCCTATTTTTCCAGGAAACTGGTTGGTGTGCAGTCATTTCTTTATATTAAACATACCTGAAGATTGCCTGAATTGGGTAATCCATCACACAGAGCAAAAAAAGTTACATAAGGAGTGTATGATTATGTATTTTGAGTGTAGATTGATTTACATAGTTCTTATTTCTTCATCTTAAAAAAATATTATGAGCATGATACAAAAAATATCATTGCACACTTGGATTACTAGAGCCTGCTGATATTGAAATTGACAGAAAGGATTAAAAGTCGATGTAAATGTATGGGAAAATGCATACAAAGATGTGAAGTTTAAGGCGTGTACTTGAAAATTTGAAAACACTAGTTCAGTCCTTTTAATATACAATCACTTTAGAGTCTGTAGTTTGTGTTGATGTTTGATGACACTGACTGAATTTTTTGTCCTCCTGCCATTACATGATGCACAACAGTGCCACTAATCTTGGCCTTGAAAATTACCGCAGACTTTCATCAACAACTACATGACAAAGTGTCAACCAAAAGGAAACCTAAAAAACTTCACAACCTCAGAAGTTACTGCAAGGACGTAACACTTGGATTTCACCAGATTGTGCAAGTTACGACTGGGTAATAATTCAACATCACATGTAAACTTTCAAGATGGTGTCATGACATTAAGATTGACCTAAGTGATCTTTACACAAAATCCTGTCATTCAAATCAGTATTTCTAAGCAGATGGTCATTTAAAGTAAATGAAATGTTTTGTTTAAAAGTTTTGTACAATGAAATGTACACAGTAACATGTTTGTTTACTTAATTTTGCATACATTTGCCACTTTGAATCTTATATATTGATAGTGTAAAAATGTTCTCATTAATATATTATTGCTGATTTCAGATTCATTGTTATTACAGGTGCACCTGTTAAACTCTGTTTACGTTAGAGTGGCTCTGCGATGAGCTGAGCGGAATAAGTGGATCTAGCAGAGGGACATGAAGACCAATCCTCAGACTAATGACCACTGATAAGGGTTGACACATTGCATGACTCACTCGCTGACCAGACCAGACGCATGTCTGTGCTGGCTTTGTGTGTGTGTGTGTGTGTGTGTGTGTTGAGCGCTTGCACCATGTCCTGAGGGAAGCCCAGGATGTGACTGCACCTTTAGGGGTAAGCTGACCTGAGGGCTCACTGTCCTCTCTGCTCCCTCAACAACAAACTATTTGTGCACACAGATACACACACACACACATCCACAGGGTTGAGAGAGCATATAAATGACAATAAATAAATGGCAGAGAATGTCTCTGTTTGTTCCTGTGATGGATCTGAACACCTCTGTGACAAATTACTGTGGACTCTCACTGGTTTGAAAGACCTCTGCTAAAGTAGCTGGCCTGTAAACTATTTTTGGCATGTTGGCCCAAATTAGAGACACACCTACTCACACATACACACACGCACAAACACTCACACACAGGGAGGCTACACATTACTCTGACCTGAAAATTCTACGAGTAATTAAAATTTCATGTTTTTGTCGTTATAGTTAGGTAATTTTGTGGAAAAAAATCTAATACCTGCCATTTGATGATTGACAAGTCCATAGTTAGTTAGTTAGTTAGTTAGTTTATAAATAAATAAATAAATAAATAAATAAATAAATAGGAAGCCAAACTTTCTCACATGTCTCCAAGGTTTGGACAGTTAAAGTTGTCTCCTTGGGAATTGTTGCAGGCAGTTTTTCCCTATTTTGCAAATTTTACAGAGCAAATGATTAACTGAAAAGTAATGTGCAAGTTATCAAAAAGCCCTAGTATCAAATCAGTATCTCCAATTTAATATCTGATTACATGGTTGGAAATGTAGTGATATGTTGACTGGGGCTTATATTGGTGTAAAGCCTCTTAAAATCATCATTTTATTGTCACATTTTTGTAACAACTGAGCCAAATTAATGTACTGGGAGGAATTTTTAGAAAATCACTTTTGTTACAAAGTTTTTGAGAAAATTAAAGTAATTTAGGGAATTAAAGGAAGGTGTTATATTGGTGTGTGTGTGTCTTTTGATAGGACTTCGGCTACTTTCTGGGACATGTTTTAAACTAAGACCAGTCAACTGGAAAGAAGCATTGCCTTCATTTGAGTGGTTAGAGTAAGTTTTGAGGAAAGTAGTATAAGTCTATGTAATTTCCTCTAAAGTGACCTACGTAAGTTGCAAATTGTGTGTGCGTGCATGTGTGTGTGTGTGTGTGCGCGCGTGTGTGTGTGTGTGTGTGTGTGTGTGCGTATGTGTCCATGTGTGTGTGTGTGTGTGTGTGTGTGTGTGTGTGCATGTGTGTGTCTGAGCCAGACTGTTATGTGGCTACCAGCTATGATAGCAGCAGGTTATGTAAGACTCTATGTATATGGGTATCTGCTGCCATAATAAAATCATGCAACAATGGAATTGCGTCTATATTTACAACAACATGGTGAATGTCACAAGATGAATGACACAGACATGAGAGAGATGAGAGACTGTGTGTGTATTAAGAGTGTGAGCATTTGTCTTTTGTGTGCTTAACAAGCCCACTAAAGCACAGGGCCTCAATAGTTAATACATGGTTAATACAGGTTTCCTAACTGGAGCTGATGAATTAGTGGACAAAATCAATGTCTCATATACAACTGAGCACTCACTGAAGATGTATGGATATTAATGGCTTTATTGATGCTGAAAACTACAGAAAGCTCATCTACTAAACACATTAAGGAAAAAGGTAGAGGCCAGTCAGTTTCACATGGAGTAATTCCATATAAGCTTAGCTAAGCTAAACTTAGCAGAAAAAAGGTAAATAAAAGGAAAGATTTCTGGGTAGTCTTGGTGCAAAAAGAGAAGACATATTAAAAGCTTCTTTTTTAGGTATGTACACAGTAAAAGCAAAAGAGAAAAGCACAAACCTTTGTTTGTCTGGAATACCTGCACGTCTGCACTGTATTATCTAACTGATAACAACAGGGCTGTTATTAAAATGAGCTTCTTTTTCATTAAGTTATGTTTTGTTTGAAGCGGTCAGCTGATATTTGGAGCCAGAGTCGGTAGTGATGTCATAGGTGCTACTGTTATTGTGTATTATACTGTTTGATCTGAACCAATAACCAAAACTGAGAAAGAGTCGTGATGGCCAGCCAAGGGGCAGCCTGTATTTATCCTGCCTTACGGCTAAACAGGTGGCAGTTTGATGTGTTTGGAGCCCAAACACTGAGCTCAATCTGTGACAGACAGTTCCTGGTTGTTTCTGCAGCCAGGCTGACAGTAAGATGTCACAGTGATGTTTGGCTGGCAGTGAAAAGAAATAATTTTTACCATGTCCCACTTTATGGCTCTTTGAGTTTGAAATAGTTTTTTTTTTTTGAACAAAATCAATGCGCACAAGTAGATATTTCTAACTTTATCTGATCCCTCGGCTGTGAGGTCCCAGAGTAGAAGAGTGTCAGATAGTGCGCCCAAAATAAACTACACAAGATGACAATGGCTATGCGAAGAGTTTGATTGTAAAACAATGTTATCTTAAAATCTGATCCCTCCCTTGTCTGTTTGGAACTTTCTTTTTTTTCTCCAGGAGACATTCAAAGCCTGCTTTGGGAATACCCGTGCTAATTAAAGTTGAGCAGACCAGATGAAGGACTGAATTAATACTGAGGCTGAATCTTAGCTCCTCTGAGAAAAAAGGGGTGACCTAGCCTCTGATTTTTGGTATGAAATCTCTGCTTAATTCAACAGTTTAACATCATGTATACAAATAGAATAATACAGGGAATTTTTTTAAGGCAAATTTAGCCGTCAGTTAGATGAGCAAACGTTGTCACATTTTAGAAAATCTGACTTAAAAATACCTACAGTTGTGTATGTTATTGCAGGACATGCAGTCAGTTGAGCCGGGCTTTTGTTTCTGGTGTCTGCAATCAGGTGGCAAGAAGTGTGTGAGGTTGTTAACACTCAGTATGCACCAGGAGACAGCACTCTCTAAATACAAAGTGCATTTTAAATGTTCACACTGCCTAGAGACTACAAAGGCTTGTAAACATGTGTAACAACTGGTTCAGCTCGCATTCAGGCAGATCTTAGAATGGCAGGGAAAGTTAACAGGATGATCAGACCCACAGTTGTCCTGTGGTGGAGGGTAGAAACAAAATTCTTTTCAACCTGCTGCTTATGCTATTTTTTTCACTGTTTTATTGAGTCATTCACAGCTGAATTTGTAGTCTCCATAAACAATGATTTTATAGCCTGATTTTGGTTGAAAGAAGAGGGCTTGTGTAATGTAATAATGTGTTATAATGCAGAGTGACGTGTAGGTATTTTTAGCCAGCTGAATAAAACTAATAAATATAAGTTTAAGCCACAAAAAAGTGATTACTATCATTTCAATTTCGTCAGTGCACCTCAGGTTTGTGCTGGAATACTGTCCTGCTCAGAGAAGTCACCAGACTCTTTCTGAAGGCACAGCTTTGGGACTGAATCCAGTCACCAGATCAAGTCTAGATTAGTGTCGAACAGACAACAGGTAAAAAGAGCATGCTCAGTGACACACATTCTCTTTACACAGTCACACACTGACTCACTGGGGCCAGCCAGAGATTTATAACCATTTAACTTTAGAATACTCTCTCTCTCCTATTAAAAAACTATGCAGATATACCATAAAAGCCCTCTGAGTTTTTGACATGTGACTGTTGTTGTAGTGTGTGAACACAGGGCCTGATGTACTGATATTTATGCTCACCTTTGAGTCCCTCACTTGCACTTTTGGTGATGTTGTCACTGAGGATCTTTCAGCCTTGCCTTGTGTGATGGTGTGTGTGGGTGGGTCTGCAGCAGGAAAGTGAAATGAATGGATGCTGTTGAGTTTGGGTGACAGGGGTGAATTCTCTCTGGGTATGGGAGAGGCAGATGGGGTGGGCCCTGGTGAGGGGCGCGGGGAGAGGGTTCCCATCTCAATGGCTAGGTCTTCAGTGCAGGCCAGGCATTGGTTGCGGAGGAAGTCATCCGTGTCTCTGTCCACCACCAGCAGCCTGGTGCGGTGGGGCACCTCACGGATACGGTTCACCACCTGTAGGGGGAAGGGGGAGGGGAGAAGCAGAGAGGAGCTAAGCACAAATAAAATAATTGGTGCAGTGTCATTTAATGCGTGTTATTTACCCTGAAATGACCTATAAAATACCTTTGGCATGACAAAGACACAGTGATTTTCATTACACAAGGATCACATTGACCCATTTTAACAGACCTCCCTCCTTCTCCTCAGGCGAAGAAAAAGTGGTCTAACAGGTATAGAACTCATTGTCTGTAGCTCAGAGAGTTCTTGCGCCTCTTATGGCCTCGCTTTTCCACGCAAGGGGTTGTCAATAAAAACTTATTGATGGATCCATTACTCACTTGATGGTGGGTTTCGTTTTCCACATTCTGCCCGTTCACCTCCACCACCCGGTCTCCTGGTCGCAGTCCGGCCATGTCAGCCGAGGAGCCGGGCTCCACTTTGCGGATGAACTGTCCGCCTTTATTCCGCTCACCATGCAGGTGGAACCCATAGCCGCACTCTCCTTTGGTCAGGAAACAGAGCCTGGGTCTCAGCTCGCTCTCCATTCCTGCGTGTCAATAGACGGAAAACAGGTCAAACTGTCTCAAGAGAATAAACAGGTGCTTGCTCCCAGAGCGGTGGAAAGTCTCTGACTCTTAATCCAACCTACGGCTGCGCGCTTCAGTGACCGAACAATCCTCATCATTAAGCATGATCTGAGTCCATTAATAGTCAGAAATTATTTAGAGAGCACAAATCAAATACCGGGATAAAATGTATGATTGTTTAATCCATCATGCAAATGCCAGGGGCGCATGGAGCGCGCAAAAAAGTTTGCACTGTGTGCGCAAAATAGAGGCCAAAAAATACGGACAGGGGCCAAGTCCAGTCCATCAGAGTAATCCAAGAGATCAGAGATTAGAAAGATGTTCCTCGCACGTAACACTTAATTCTCCTCGTCAGCGGGGCGTGTGTCCTCTTGTCCGACCCAGTGCGAGAGTGAAGAGGCGTTGACAACAGATGCCACTACGTCTCAGCCAGCGCACACCTGACGCGGCGCAGCCGAAACGTGCTGGTAGAAAAGTGTAACCTATAAACAGAGGTTAGGCTGCAGTGTAAAGAGTTACCGTAGAGAACATTTTTTACGCAATCTATGCGCCAACATAATCTCAACAGGAAATTTGTTCCCGTGGCAGCTTCTCTGGTGAGGCAGAGGTTTGTCCGGGTGGTGGAGTGAACCAGACTGACCTGGGAACGGAAATCTTCCTCATCCGCCCCCTATCCCTATCTCCACTGGGGATCAATGACGGGACGCTTGCGTAAAAGTAGATTAAAGTTTCATGAAATAAATAGTTTCTTTGAATTCTTAATTACTTGTAGTACTTGCATTTATCCTTTCAAACTGAGTCTCTTGCGATTCGGGTCCACATATTTGAGAGTGTGTGTTCTTAACAGTCTTTCAGATCAGGGAAGATGAGACATCAAAGAGACAGATACTGGCAGGGGGGCATCAGCATTCATGTCTCCACACAGCTGACGTTCTCATGAGCAAGACATCAGATCCATATTCGAGGTGCGAAATATTAAATTTTTTCTTCTGAATCATGGCTGCTGAGCTGCCCTCTACCAAGGCACTGATTTGTAACTGTTCTTCCTTTGTTAAAACATCACTGGCCTACACAAAATAACTGAATAACACCACAAATACAGCGGTATGTTGCATTTTAAGTGGCTTCAGTTCTGTGTGTTAATAAAGCATAATTCATCGGCCAGTTTTCCACAGCAGACATGTTTGGCATAAGATAAATAAAGGTGTAACAGCTAACATTAACAATTACTTTGTTTCACTTCAGTGTGTCAGTAAGCCAGAACAGTCGGCCAACATAAAACAAAATGCTCCCGGGAAGTGACACAACGACAAGATGCAGTTGTAATCACTGTTATGCGCTTTTCCTGCAAATGATCATACGACAGAGGTTGTGGCACTGCCTCCTAATGAAGATAACGGGGTTTCACAAATTGTGTGTAAATATTACGTAACAGAACAACTGTTTTTTATCTAAAGCAGCGATGCTGAGAAATATTAAAAACTTGAAAGAAACAATGTAAACCAGCATTTGCCATATTATTTATGTATTTTGTAACCAACAAGCTGACAGCAAAAGTTTAGTTGTTTGAAAGGAGGTTGTGTTTGGAATAACAGTGGTTCTATCTTTCCTCCACAATAGGTTTCCTATTCATCAAAGTTTATATCAGCCCTAAAAGTACCAATCCTTTTGAATCCTCTTATACACTAAGAAAAGTCATCAAAATACATATGTTACTTATCATGTTGAATTATGCGCTTAAAATCCCAAACGTTTCTAATAATGTTCAAACTCAGAGAAGTCTGTCAGTCATTTAATTCAAGGTAAGGGTGCATTTCATGTTGTTGCTAATTTCTGAGTTCACACCTGTCAGATTGAGGAAGGAAGTTGACGAACTTGGCTAAACATGAGTCTAACTTTAATACATTACCTCCACAGTGAACCTTCTGCCTGAGTCGGTCAAATAGATTTCCATCTGCAATGGCGGTTATTTAAAAATTAAATACACAAATCCCATGTTCCAGTGCTGCTTTGTGAGAGACCTCTAGTGGCTGATAGAACATGCTGCGTTCATATTACAGTTAAAGAAAAAATGTGACCCACCCAGGTGCAAAATTTCTTAACTATACCTTTTCTCTTAGTTTCCTTTTCTTGGGAAATGCTACTATCTTTTGTCAGCCTAATCCCAAGTATACTGTATTTTCCATGCACACTATTTGTATGGGACTAGAATATTGAAATTCAATCCATGAGTTTACTGTCGATGCACTTTGAGATATGTACTTTTTAAGTTTATGGTCTTGGTGCGTTTTACTCAATATGCAACAGGCACACTCTCCCTACAGGACAAAATGGGTAAATTTGAAACACGACCTTCACATCTACTTTCACTACATGGATTTATTTTATTTGGTAATAAAGAATTTAGCACTAAGAGTACAAAAATATTTCATTTTCTATAAAACGGAAAATGTATTGTTTAAGTGTCAAATAAAAGTTAGAGAAAAAGACAGAAGAATAAACTAACTGATGTGACAGAAAAATCAATGATTAACTTTGCTTTTTAGTCTCCTTCTCTGGGTGGTTGGAGAAACAGGCATGGGCAGTGACTCCTTCTTTGTCTCCTTGTTTTTTACAGCAGATTCCTGTTTAGACTCAGTTTTTACTTTAAAAGAAGAGTTTGGACTTGGAGGCCAAGGGGATCCAGCTTTGGACCTCTTTGTAGGGGAGTTCTTGTGGGCAGATGGACAGCTGTGCTGGTTCAGACACATGGAGCACAGGGGGTTGATAGGTAGACAAATTTGCTGTCCAAAACCAACAAGCAGCCAGTTGATTTCACTCCAAAGCTCCCTACAACAGAGAAAGACAGAAACATTGTATGCTTACTTGAAACATGTAGTAACTGATTTTGGCCATTTGTGAATAGTGCAGTAAACACTTGCTTTAACTCCTGCCCTCTGGTAGGTGCTAAAGAGATCTGTGCACCATAACGACTGATAATAATTCTTCACTCTGATGAACAAATGACAGTGTACCTAAAAATAACACATTTTACATCTAAATACACACTGTCTTTTAAGATGTACAAATAACTGTCATCATTACAGTCAAACGTAATTTAAAACATGTTCTACAGAGTGCATAAAAAACATCTATGCATGCATATACACACTGTATGTTTTTTAAATCTATATTTATATTTGTTTTACTTATATTTATGCAAAAATAGTTGTGCGTTAATGTTTACTTATTTTTTCCTTGTTTTTTTCTCTAATGCTTTATTAACTGCCTGTAAATTATTTCTAGGACTGCGTGTTACACTGAGAGAAACTTAAAACAGGAGTCAAATTCCTTGCATATGTGCATGTTTTCTGGCCATTAAGCTGATTACGATTCTTTAACTGTTCACTTTGTTTAGTTTAGGTGCTGGGCAGGTATGCAACATGATTAAGGCTTTTTTTTGCTATGGACAAAGTTATAAAGTCCACAAGTTGTACATAAAAACAATGAGCTGAAAGATGCAAAAATGTTCCACTTGCTGCACTTATGTTATTTTTCTGTGGGTAAATAACCACAAATAAACTCCTTTGCATAACATGTAGAATTTGTTTAAACTAAAAATGTGCAAATCTGATTAAACTGACACATATAATGTGCATCTCTGTGTTTTGAAAAACAAGAGGCTATTTTTAATATTTACATGGGATAATATTGTTGCCAGACTGAAAAGCATTTTTGGGATGACAAATTGAGCTTTCCTTAACATTTAAAAAATGAATCACCTAATAGTCCTTAATTCCTAATTTTAATTTTAAAAAGTCGTCTTCTATCTGTCAGTGCGTCACACAGTAAAGAGAATCTATCAATCTATATCAATCAGTGATGTGCTTTGTGTGTCTGGATCAATCAAAGTGATTTGATCTTTTTTGTTGGTCTGTCTTAATCAGGTTGCATGGAACAGCTGGGATTCAATGATGCTGTTACTTTGGTAACCACTCCTCCAGAGCTTTGCGTGTTCCCTCCGGGTTCTTGCTTGGTTTCTTGAGCCATCCCAGCCGATTGGAGATACGGTGCACGTGTGTGTCCACACCTGAACAAACAAACAAAAAAGAGTCAACACTATAAATGAGTCTATGAAACATAGAAAGATTTAGATGTTTAGAACACAACATATGTTGATGTGGACTGAATCTACTCATTTTTTTTCTGTTTCCACTAAATCTGTGATTTTTAATGCTGCAACCTTCCCAACCTCAGATTCCCTTAAGACACTTTAACATACATCAACAGTGTCTTAGAGCAGTCAGTTGATTTGTTTATAAATTACTTATCGAGTCACTCATTTTATCCTTTTTTACAGGTATATATCATCATGCACTGTCACTGTTTATACTACATAATGTGCATAATCTATATATAACAATTAGTGCTCATAATCCATTAATTTCTTTGGAGTACTGATATTGCTATTTGGTACTGCATGTACTGTTTGTGAAGTATTTAAACTGTTTGCATCATACACAGTGATTTGCATAAAAGGCTTTCATGGTTTTGGCTACTGATATTTTTAATATAATAATAGATCATTTCGTGTTCTTTCACATGCTGCTGTACAATACTGTCCTGACCTGTCACCACTCTTTACCCCCCTAGCTGAGTGTCTTTTTTGTGTAAGTACACTGAGAGTGCACATACTTAGCAAAAAAATACAATTCTTATTCCAACTCAAGAATCTCTGAAAATGTTATGTTATTTTAGCCTTTTAGTTGTAAGAATTTGCAATTTAAAAAAAAAAAAAATCTGATTAACTGAAAAAAATTGGAAATTAATTGATAATAAAAACAAACATAATTTGCAGGACTCAAAGATAATTTAACATTGGAGTTGGTGTAAGAGTTTACCTGCAAGGGGACATCTGGTTGGTAAACAATTCTCGCAAAAAGGCCCCTGACTCCTTTATTTTATGTTAAAAAACATAAATAACACTGCAGTACAACAACTAGCAGGCAGTAACATGCTCAGAAATCTATGCGCAACATGAGTTGTAATGCAAAAAAATTTTAAAGGTGTGTAACTATGTGACTCCTAAGTAGTCATTTTATTAGTGAGTTACTATGCAGGCTTCAGGGGTGAGTCCCCACCAATGCCAGACACTCTGTCCCAGGCGATGTCCATAGCCAAGTGAGCCATCTTAGGTCCAACTCCAGGCAGACGGACCAGACCCTCCACGCTGTCTGGGATATCCCCTCCAAACTCTTTCTGCAGCATGGCCGACGTCTGCTTCAGGTACTTAACCTTATTCTAGAGAAGGGTGGGTGGGAAAAATCAGTGAATGAGATGCAAATCCAAAGAAGAAGAGTGGGAAACGGATTTAATTCAAATCTAGTGGCCTGCATAAAGAGAGTTGTGTGTTACCCTCCAGAAGCCAACAGGGTAGATGAGTTTTCCCAGTGTTTCATCATCAGTAGCAAGTAATTTTTCTACAGTGCAGCCATGAGCTCGGAGCCTCTGCATAGCTGCTCCTGTCACCTGATCTTTAGTCTGGCTGGACAGCAGGAGTGAGACCAGCACCTGGAAACGCCTCACCTATGTAGACCAGGAGAACCACAGGGGGAACAGGATAAATACAGTTGTGCGAGTGAATAAATGTGGACTTAGGAACACATTAACATGCCTACATGTGCAGGGGCCTCTGTGTCATAGCATTTCTCTGCTCCCATGTTATCCACAGGTGCATCACGACCGCTTCTCATCTCACGAATATATCCCAACTGCTTCTTCCAGTCCAGGGGCTCCCAGAGCTCTCTCTTCACTGGTGAAACACCTTCATCCTTATCGTACTCAACCTTAAGTTGTCTTCTCCTGCGGCTGTGTGAAGGCAGCGTTAAAGTGGCCTTTTCTGTTTTTAAATGCGCTGTGTTGAGGAGGAGGAGTTCAGAGTTTTCACCTGTGTGAGCAGGGGGGAAAGGGAATGAGAATATCTTACCCAGCAGATTAATACAGGTAGTCTGCATTAACAAGAAAGTACAATACATTATTTGAAACAAAAATTAGGGTAACTCATTAATTCCTTTGTCCAGAAAAACATGGGCAACCAATGGCAAAAAAATCATTTTCCAGTGAAGGCTACACAAATTTTGGGAAAGTGATTCAGGCTTTGCTCCTATTAAGCCTCTACATATCTGAAAGATGCAAATTAGTGATTTTCAGGTTATCTAGTAGTTCAAAACAACAATAAATCGTTTTATGGAAAAATAAACAATAAGAGGTTGCTGCTGAATTTATTCTCACTAAAAAAGATACAGTTCCTATTAAAAGATAAAATTAGTACTAAATTCTTTATGGAAATGGTTGATGTCTATTCTAAATTATGCTGTTAATGCAAATGAGTTTGAGGCAGACATCATACTATTCAGAAACTGGATGATGAACCCAGGCCCTTGGGTGGAAATCGGGAATCCTAACAGCTAGACCACTTGGGAATGCATATTACAAACACTGGAATTTATGCTGTGGCCCATGATTGAGTTAAGGTCAAATGATTCGAAACATATCATGAAGTTTCTTAATGTTGAGTAAATGTGCTTGATTTAGCCCTGAGATTTTACATAAAGCACTTTAAAAAATAAATAAAAATGTTGGATATGGGGTGCGTGAACTTTTAGGGATACGCCAGATAATGTTTGATAACCCCTTCATGTCTATGTGCATCGTGTCCTCTGAGGGGTGACGACTGGTGAGATCAGGTCTACCTGGTCATACCATGTTCGGCCAGTCACTTTTAAGGTGCAGGTGTCCAAACGATAAATAACTCAAAACAACGAGAACGACTTCCCTCAGTAGCCCGTCAAGCTATTTCTATGAATTATAGCCTATTCTTTAATATTCCTCCTACTGTCTGTGTTCAGCCAGAAGTCTAACATAAACATTACCCGTTGATAAGGAGGTCGAGGAGGATCTTTGCTCGGAGATCGTCGCCTCCTCCTCCTCCACCTTCACCGCCGCAGAGGAAACTAGACCCGCATTCCTTCGACTGTTGGTAAGTTTGGACCCGAGGGAGGTCAAAGGTGTGCAGCCAGCATTTTGACTCCCGCTCCGAGTGAAACTCTGCATGAAGTAAGGAGAGGTCATTATAAAACTCTGAGCTACATAACAGACCCTCGTGCTGCTGCTGCTGCGTATGTGAGTCATTGAAATGATGCTGAAGTCAGATTTTCATTCGTCGAATCTGTTGAGGAGCGGACGAGAAGCGTAAAGTGTAGTCCTTTGAAAATAAATGCATGGGAAAGTATAATAATAATAATAATTATAATAATAATAATGCATAATTTAGTAAAAAAAGTGAATGCTTAAAATTATAATTGACAGATTTCAGAATACCAGTAGTTAATAATCTCTTATTAACATTTTTCATTTTGAAAAATCATATAACGGAATTACATGCTACCTGTGAGATAATACAACAGTTATTTAAGTTAAGGATAAGGTTAAAGAACAATTTGAACTATTACACATGACAATTATTCATCTGCATCATATGATTTTAAACATGAAACTATGCTATACTTGGTACCTGCAGTAAAGCTTAAGGCCATGCTGTTTTATTTACCCTAATGAGGAAGAGATTCAGCTCTGGGATGTAAAGAATATTGATAAGCTATTATAAATTGGAAAAAAAGACAGCATTGCAGTGTAAATTAATAATTTGCATCTAAATTATTACAAAAGTCAAGGATATTGAAACAGAAGTAATGTGGACCCCCTGAACTTATCTGCATAATAATAACAGCTAAAATGACCTTTTTTGAATAATAATAATCATATTATTTAATATTTAGGACAGGAAAGCCCAACCTGGTTCACAATCTCTTTCTGATTGGAACGTTAATATGTCCCTGAGCTATGTTTTCTTCCTCTATCATCTCAGTCTAAAACATTATCACTCCTGCATCTACTGTAAATCCAATAACGGATACCTTTCTTTTATTAATTGCAAATGTGACAGCTTTACCCAGCTCTCTCTTGCCCCCACTACTTTCACCAACTCCCTGCCAGTTGGTGTTGGCTAAAACATTTTTGTAATGCTCTAATTCCCCAATGTTGGCAGCCTAATTTCCATATATATATATATAAATTACAATACTCACTTTATTTATGGATCTGATCTATGCCACAGCTTGAATATAATCAAAGCATCTAGTCTAACCCCTTAAAGGTTATTCTGAACAAATAAAAATTAGTTTAAATTTAGGCAGGCACCCTTTTTCTTCTGGAATATTAATAATTTGTGTTTTTTTAAACTATGTTGCTACTTATTGTACTTAAAATACTATTTTGGTAGTAGGAACTGAAGAAGCTTCTCGGATGAGAAGTGAAACGTCTTCCCAAAAACTCAACATACTCCAGTTGCCTTGTTTTTATGACTCTTCAAGATATTTTAGTAGTACTATTTTGCTGTTATTCAACATTCAAAAACTTTATTTCTGTCTATTTTATTCACAGCAAGACCCTAATGAATGTTCTTGCTAATTTGTTTAGGTCAGCACAACAAAGTTGAGTTCTTACAAGCCGTTTTCCTAAATTACAAGAATTGTGAGATTTATCAAAGGCGCCACTCACAGACAGCCTGGTGACAGTGCAGCTTGAAACCAATGAGGAACTAGCTTCACGATCGACAGCAGTTTTAGCTCGCTAGCTAGGTAGCAACCGGTAAACATGTGAGAACGTTTCAGTTTTAATTTTAAAGAAGCCATATAAATCACCACTATTTGGCTTTATAAGCGATCTAAAGGGCGATTGAGAAACTTTAAAGTAGTTTACCATTTTGTAGATGCTTTGTCCTTATATAAACGGGCTTTGGCGTAAGTGAGGGTTTGCTTGCTCTGAAATACATTTCCCATCGGGCAGCGCAGCAACGTGTTTTTGAAGGAAGTGCCCCTGTCAAGGCATTACAGTGTCATCCGGTTGAGGAGTGGAGAACCGAGTCTGGACGAGAGCAAACGCTCAACAGCAGAAACAGAGTTATTCTCAATGCACAGACGCGGGCAGCTCTGTCGGTCTCTCACTGACGGAGCTTTGGCTGAGTGAAACCGAAAGCGACCCAACTCCGATAAGGTAAGAGGGGGCGGAGAGCGGGAGAAGGGGGTGTTGTTTCTTAGAATGCCAAAGAGCAGTGCTAGCCCATGACAGACAATGTAAAGCTAACGTTAACGGTTCAGCAGCGCCATTGTGCATTTTTCCCGATCAAACCGAATTCATTTTCAGTGTTCTTAGGCAGGATTTGCTCTGGTCGAATGCTACCTTGCAGCGATGTGGTTGTTGTTGTTGTTGAGCTGAAACAGAACAGTCGTTGTCTGTCTGCTCACCTCCCCTCCCCTCTGTCTCTGACAAGTCCACATGACAGCAAATTCTCAAACTTGACCCCCCCCCCCAACCCTTAGGTTTACTTATTGACAGGCTAGGACTGCAGTTTCACAGCTGGAATCCTTACCTCGTTTGCTACGCAGCTTTACATCATAAAAAACATTTGTTGTCTAATATTAATGTGCCATCACCTTTGTTAACTCTGCCAGATCTGCTGTCAGGGGCAGGAAAATATCCACCGCACAGACAGAGATATAGTCAAGAATATACTGGTTTTATAATGTACACTGATGATAACAACAATAAATGCTGACTACAGGACTAAAAATTCCTGCAGAAGAACAAAAGTGGCCCCAATTTCCTCACTACACTTGTTTATATTTCTTTTGGCCATGTAAATAATATCTGTGAGAGAGATTTCTGTCTCAGCCCTAACTCATAATTCATATATACACTGGGAGGAAACACTGAAATAGCCACAAAATTCTTAAGAGAAATTTCATAGTAATGGTTTCTCTCTCTGTCCCGCTAAATGGATCACCTCCAAAAGAAGGCAAACACAGTCTACATGTGAAACAATTTGCAGAAGACAGCTAATAGGAGTGTCTCTCTTTAAAATTAAGGAATGAAAGATCAATCTAGGTTAGTATTGCAAGTACACTTAGTATACATGTGCTGCTCTCTGATGCACTTGTCAAACAATCACGTGCCAAAATATATGAATAGTCAGCATTCAAAGTAACTCAAAGTCAGATTGTCCCTCGGCAAACACCAGGGTAAACAGTTTTCAGTGGGACTGCTTCTTTTAGAAGAAATCGTTTCTATCTGTGGAAACTGTTGAAAGTGTGTTCGCAGTTTGAGTGAACTGACTGATGTTTATCAACATTATACATGACTCCAGTTTTTCAGTCATAATTTACTTTGTTGTACAGTGGTAACATCTTTGTTGTTCAGTTCTAATTGTGCTTATTGATTTAATGGCTGCAGCAGGTTTTGGTTAAGCTTGTTCATGTTTTGCTGTAACCATCAAACCCCCTCTGGCTGACAAGCCACATCAAGTCACATATGGAGAAATTTAGCTGCTTCGTCTGGCCTTTATGCATTTCTTTATGCATTATAATAACCAAACTGTAATGCATGTTTCCTAAACGTGTGTTACTTTTTTTACAGGCAGCCATCAGTCACAGCCTGAGTAGTCTTATCACATCTCCAGGTTGGACCATGAACAAACAACCAAGCAAGGAGAGTCTCAAGGACAAGGTGAAGGGGATCTTTGGGCTGGGACCCCCACGGCCACCAAGCAAACAGAGTGAAACCAAACCCTCTGAGTTTATTATCACAAACGATATAATCAAGGTGTGCTAAACTTGTGTGCATGTTTATACTCTGTTAGTCTCATCAGGTATTTTAATTGTTTCCAATCACAGTTTGCGTCTTCTCATGACCTTAATGTTTTTCAGGAGCTACATCCAGACTGTGGTCTGAGCAACCGTGTGCGCATGATGAACCAAGTCTGCGAACTTGCTAAAACAAAAAAGTTCGAGGAGGTGAGTCTGCTCTGGGTGTAACTTTTCGTGCACAGCACTACATGTAGTCTTCTGTGGCTTTTTAAAAACTTAAGTGCACGTGTTCCCTCAGCATGCAGTGGAAGCAGTGTGGAAAGCCGTGGAGGACATGCTGTCTCAAGAGCAGCCACCTGAAGCCAGACATGCTGTCCTGCAGCTGCTGAGGGCCATTATTCAGGGGCAGGTATATGGGCACAGCACACACAAGCAAATACAAAATATGAATATATTTCCTGACACTTTATGAAGTTTTGTTTGCTGTTTTATGTGAAGGGCGAGCGGCTCGGCCCTTTGAGGGCCTACTTTTTCAAGGTGATCCGAGACTACCAGCCTTGCAACGAGGACCTGTCAGATAGGCTGGAAGTTTTTAAGGCCTTAACCGAGAATGGGAAAGACATCACTTATCTAGAGGAGGACATAGGTAAAATAACACAGAAAAATGTTAATGCACTCCAACATGAAGCTGGCTGATTGTCAGTCATAAATCAGGCTCTCATTATGAATTTCAATAGTGAACGCTAAATATAGATTTAAATTGACTTGTAGACACTCTTCTAAGTGTCCCTTTTGAGCATGGACTTAATAGTGACAATTTTTACAGCTTGTTTTATATTACTGCACATCTGATCATTTTTATCCAGACTTGAAAACTAACCTTTCATATCTCAGTGCTGATTGTTAAAGTTTAGTTATGGCTTACAAATGCTGGTGTGAGTGATTGAGATTCAGTCTAAAGTAAACCACCTTGCACCACAGCTTGTAAAAACGTAATTGATCTGTTAACACCAATTTTTCTTCGTTTTTTTCCCTGTTCTCCAGCACGCTTTGTCCTCCTGTGGATGGACATTGGTCTCACCTCCGACTTTCTCCACGTTCTTGTAAATCTGGTGAAGTTCAACAGCTGCTATCTAGACCAAAATGTCTCTATCATGGTCCAGTAAGTCAACAATAAAGATGGATACTTATTATTATTGTTATTGTTATTGTTATTGTTATTATTGTTATTATTGTTATTATTGTTATTATTATTAAATAATAAAGAAAATGATTTTAAAATGCATTTTATCTGCTTCTGTCATGCTCCCTACAGAAAAATCTGTCTTCTGTGCAACAGAACAACATCTTCAACAGATATTGAGGTATTGTTTTTTGTAACCAAAAGCACTCAAAAAATTCTTTATACATACACAAAGATATCCATGTATATAAATGTTTACATCAGTGCACAAACTTAGAAGTAGAAAAAGCAAACAAATAAACCAACCAACCAACAAACAAACATACAAACATACTAACGGACATTATACTTAAAAAAAAAAGAGGGAAAGGGGGACACAGTCTTATTTAGTGAACAGGTACAGTTCCAGCATCAGGTCTTGGTCCCATAAGACCCCATGTTTTATAAGATATCACTTTTCCACACTTTTAAACATTTTTCCAATGTCTAGCGATAAGTGGCTTTGCTTGGGTTAGACAAAGGTTGTTTAATTTCATTTAATGAGTTCTTATGAGTTTATGATTGAATTTAAACTTGAATTTCTTGAATGTTTAACCATGTGGCATAAAGGCAAAAGCGTGTTTTCTACATCCACATAAATATAACAGAGGAAAAAAAATCTAATTTTATTTCAAAGGATGTTTGTCAAATGACAGTTTGGCATAAGAGATTTGTATCAACTTTACTTTCCTCTTCATACTAACCTAAAAAAAGGCTCATGGTTTATTGTAAAAAAATAAACTTTAGACACCATCATGACCCTTAAAATACATAACTGATCTGCTAATCCAGTGAAACCTGCTCTAATTTTGAATTCATGAACCTGACTTTTCTAAAACTTTATACTAATTATTCTTCTGCACTTATAAGTTAAAAAAAATTAACATGGTTTATATTCAACATTGGTCTCAAATGAAGTTGGACCACAGGCCTCTAAATGTATGTGATGCTGATCCGCTGCTTTGCGTGTGTGTGTATATGTTCATGATATGTTCAGGTGGCACTTCAAGTGCTGGATGCAGTGGTGTGTTACAACTGCCTGCCTTCAGACTCACTTACTGTCTTCATCATCACACTCTGTCGTACTGTCAATGTCAAGGAATTTTGTGAATCCTGCTGGAAGGTGAGGGAGCACACACACCCACATTTCTTTTATCTGAAGGGTCTGATGTAAAAAAGAATAACTGGAAACTGCCTCCTGTTATCTGTTCTCCTCTGTTGTTTGTTGTTCTCTCTTGCTGTGCTGCTCTCTGCTCTCCAGTTGATGAGGAAGGTGCTGGGGACTCACCTTGGCCACAGTGCCATTTACACCATGTGCCGTATAATGGAGGAGAGGTATTGTCCCTTTTTTAGGCAGTTAGAGCATCTTTCTAAATGTGAGACTTATTACTGAACATATATTTGAGTTAAATGTGTAATGGTGTATGGGAGTCTCCTTCACTACCTGCTTCTACCACCAGGGTGTACATGGAGGATGCACCACTGTTGAGGGGAGCTGTATTCTTTGTTGGGATGGCGCTGTGGGGTGCACACCGACTCCCTGCCCTCAAAAACACGCCTACACTTGTTCTGCCATCATTCTACAAGGTAACACATAAACATGAGCAATTTTTCTTGGGGTATAACTGATGATAAAATTTCAGTTCAATTTCAATTTTATTTATATAGCGTCAAATCACAACAAAGTTGTCTCAAGACACTTTACATATAGAGCAGGTCT
>JAPZDV010000020.1:19938272-19963239 GCA_029814665.1 Acanthurus lineatus | reverse complement strand
TCAAGAGGGAACCACATTTTAATTTTATTATACAACTTGTTGTATAATGACCAATAAACTTCCTTGTATCCTTGTATCCTTGTAAAATGTCAGCATTGCAGTCAGTCAGTTGTGAATTAACATTTTTAATTATTGACCAATAACAGGACTTTGTCTTTTGTTGTTTCAGAGAGCCGGAGAAGCGTGTGTGTGAAAAGAAGCCTGCAGGCTCAACATCTCCTCCTGCTGGCAGCCCTGCCCCCCCTACAGCGCCATCTGCTTCAGTGGCCTCAATACGCTCAGCCTACCTGCCCTACGCACCTGCCTTCAGTGTCCTCCTAGAGTGCCTCAAGAAGGTACACATACACTCACATTCAGTCACAAAGCTATTGTATTCATCAGTTTAGTGGCAGGCATGGAGTACATGGAATGGATAAATTAATGCTGATGCTCCAGGTTTTGTCTCCCTGGTAACAAATACTCAGACAGTGTGACTACAGTTACTTTCCTGCTATCAGTAAAGATTTCGGACGAGGTTTGTTTTTCTCTTGTAGGAGACAGATTGGAAGGTGCTGAAGCTGGTTCTCGACAAGCTGCCATGGACACTGCAGTACAAAGTGCTGCTGCTCACGTCACCATGCAGCTTGGACCAGCTCTGTTCTACACTCTGCTGCATGGTAGTGTAAAAACACACACACACATTCGTACAAATCTGCACGTGTGACTTTACTTGCACACACTAGACCAAGTACTCCTGTATGTTGCTCATTCTGAACTCTGTGTGCTTGTAGGTGACAGATCGACTGATATCAGATCGCCTGAAAAAGACCCCGGAGGGGTTTTCTCGCACTGATGTTCAGCTGGCGGTGGTTCCTGTCCTCACAGCCATCACTTCCTTCCATAACTACCTGGAGCAGTCGAGACAGGTACAAATGAAAGTCTGTTGAATGTAATAATAGCCTCTTCTATGACATCAGCAACAGGTTTCTGAGATGTTCTGAGGCTTAAATTTTGGACTAAATGACAATCTAATCAGATTTGTGGAGCCTGTCAATCCACCCAGCCCATTGTGGCTGGTGTCTTTATCCTGTTTTTCTCAGATTAACCTGCCTCTTCCATGCACGTACAGTCACTTCCATGTGAGCAACCCCAAACAGATGGAATAACGTCAGTTAATTTCCTTTCCCCTCTGACAGAGAGAACTGGTTCAGTGCCTCGAGACCGGCCTCATTTACCGCTGTGCCAAGCAATGTGTGGTGGCTCTTACAATGTGCACAGTGGAGATGCCTGACATCATGATCAAGCTCCTCCCTGCTCTAATTGTCAAGCTCACCCATATCTCTGCAACTGTTGCCATGGCATCCCCTATGCTCGAGTTCCTCTCCAGTGAGCACCAAAAGCTTTACATAAATGTCTTTGTTCTTATTGTACAGTGTTTTGTAGTGTTGTTATGTGTTCTAGGTAGTCACCTCAGAGTTTTCTGTCACAGAGAGAGCTCAAAACAGAGTCTTTTGTTAATGCGTTCTTTTCTTTTTTCTGTTTCGTAGCTCTGGTGCGCCTACCCCATTTGTATGCCAACTTTGTAGCCGAGCAGTATGTCAGTGTGTTTGCCATCTCTCTTCCTTACACTAACCCTTCTAAGTAAGAGCTCAATTCCTCACAAATACACACATACATGTATTTTCCCAGACAAACAGACTCTCTTACTTGTTAGTTTCTTTCACTCCTGTCAGGTTTAACCAGTACATTGTGTCCCTGGCCCACCATGTGATCGCTATGTGGTTCATACGCTGCAGACTCCCCTTTCGCAAGGACTTTGTTCAGTACATCACAAAGGTACATCCTTGTCTGTCCAATTTTATTGATTATTTGGTTTCTGAAATTAAACAACTCCCTCTTTGTATTGCAACTTCACCGTTTCCCCATTTCCATCCACACAAACAATACAATACACAAATGCACACAGAAAAAGAGAAGGGAAACCTTACGATACGAAGAGAGTTCAAAAGCTTAAATCCCTCATAAAAATATAATCACAGGGTTTTGATCTCATACTTTGGCTTGAACATTTAAAAAGGCAATTTCACACTTGTTCTCTACTGGTGAAGCAAACTTTTGTAAGGCAGCAACCTTTCCTAAACCCTTGACCCAGTCCTGTAAAGAGGGGACCTCAGGCAGTTTCCAGTCCCTGAGAATATTTTGCTGTCAAGTGATTATTTGTTGCACACCTTCAAGGAAATGCTAAAAGTTATAGAGGGATTTACCGTGCATATTTGTTTTTTCTTGCTGAGAGTTGGATTAAAAGCACTGTATGACTCTCCCGCCTGAGTATTAGGTTTAATAGTGAAGGAAGAGAGACTTTAATAGTCACTGTGCTACATCAGTGTTATACTTCAATTCTTAAATCTGTGGAAACAGATATCTGATGTGTTGTGGTAGGCGGATGTTTTTGTTGCTTTTGGACAGAACTGGACTGTGTTCTTCCTGTCTTAATGCTTCATCACCTTTTTGTGAGACATGCTTCCACTGTAGGTTCTCCTACATGCTTGGAAGCAGAGTGTAATGTAAGGGATATTGAGTTGATTAAAATCTGCAACTTCACCCCTGCATGTTGCTTAATCCTACACACTGAACCTTTAATGGACAGACATGAGTGGTATCATTATACTCGTTTAACTCTTAGCGAGAAAATAAAAAATGTATTTCCTCCCAAAAATTAAACTATTCCTTTCAAGTCTCTTAAAACACAAAATTTTAGGCAAAATAAAAAACTCAGACCCCCATTACAACAGATAATCTAGTCTAATCATTGATGTAAAGTTTTAAATAGTATAAGCTTTGTCTTTAAGCATTCGCCACGATTAAAGAGTCTCTGCATTAATTTTTAACTACATTTCAGTTTAGCAATGGCTTGTTTTTGTGTCTCAGGGTTTGCGCTCAAACGCCCTGCTGCCATTTGATGACGGCCATGAGCAGAGCTCATTCAGAGCCCGAAGCACCAGCCTCAATGAAAGGCCCAAGAGGTAAAGCATCCACACACAGCTATGAGCGCTTACGTACACATCAGCAGCAGCACACACTCCTCATGTGGCCATGGTTGTGTAAGAGGGTTTGGGTTGCCAAGGTAACAGGGGACTCAGCATGACTGTGGCGTGATGGTTGCAGTGACTCTTCTCAGGTTGCCATGGTGATCATTGATTCATTGTATTTATTATTTCTGCTTTTTACATTTTGATATTTGTTTCCCAGAGTTCACCTGTCATACAAATGACACAAAGGGGTGGACAAAATAACACAAACACCTATGTGATATAATGTAATCCAGTTCATTCCATCAAAGAATTTTTTAAGCTCATGTGTGTGTTTGTGTTGTAGCAGTAAATTGTATTTCATTACTCAGGTGTTTGTGTTGCTGTGTCCATCACCTACAGCATATTAAAGCAAACACATGATAATGGCTTTAGGAAAGGCCTCATCCAGGCCTGCTGGATGCTGTCTCATCTTGCCATCTGTTTATAACAACAGTAAAAAAGGAGTTTACATACATAAAGAGAAATACACACTGTCTTTTCACACAGAGGTGTAAGGAAGCATATCTCAGCAAGGCGTAATTTTCATCTGTATGTGGTGTGAATGTTTGTCAGTTGTCTGTGTCTAAATGTCACTAAGAGCTCAGGATAAAATGACAATACAGAACAGGTGATCACAGCAAGAACGAGGGGGCTGAACAGATGTCAGCTGACACAAGCAGACTTACGGGGACATGAATGTACCACTCCTTAATAAATGCACAATTTTTGTTACCAACTGAAAAAGGACGAAGAAGAAGAGTCTTAACTATTTAAAAGTTTTAAATTCGGTTAAAACTGGATGTTTTTCTATAAAAATGTTGAATGACCTGAAGACACTTGTGTGGACACAAGTCTTTTTCACATCCTAAACAGTGCTTTAAAAGATTTAATGTATATTTAAAAGAAGCAAAATAACCTTTAAATGTAACCATTATTGTTTGAGACCACACTGGATGAGCTGTTCTGGATAAATCCATTTAACTGCATTCCCTTTATCAGACATTTATTGTAACTTTTTATGAAATCCCTTCTCTCACTCTTAGAAAATTGTAGGCGCTGCTTCTTTGAATACAACTTTTCCAAAGTCCTCTCAATCTTGATTGGGTCTCATAAATGGCTGCTACTGCAATCAAGTACAGTCCCTGATGTAGCTCTCCATAGTGTTACAAAGCTCCTCTGCTAACATTGGTTTGCACTGATCCTCTATATAAACCCACTCTAAGTGTTCCACATTTCATGATCATTCATTGGTGATCATTAGTGATCTGTCTTTGTGCTGCTCATTGCTCACTGTTGGGTTGGAGTGCTGCATGTCAGATGTCACAATTTAAACCAATGTAATTTCAAAATAATTTTTTTTATCCTTTTGATCTATTAAAGTATTAAGCCCTACACCAGTAGGTGCTTGGTCTTGCGTTTGCTATTTATTAATAGTGTTTAGTCCAGAGTTGCTGTGCTCCAACCCTCAGGTTTAACCCAGCATTTTATGTTCATTTGGATGAGTTGTTTTCTTGTATTTTAACCTCCATGATGTCAGGCCTGTGCTGAGTCCATCCCTACTATTTTACTTCTCCTGTACTAGTCCTTGGCTTCTCTATGTACCTGCTGTGTGAAATAATGATGATTTTGTTGCTCCTTCTGAATACTTTGTGTGTATTTTCTTTACTTGGTAGCAGAAGCTTGATTACCCTCTGCTGTAGCTTGTCTGTTTTTTTCCTTTTAGTTCATATTTATCCTTTTTTATTCTCTTTTTCTTACTCCGCTCTTCTGTAACCTGATTCATAGTGTTCACTGCTGTTAATTTTCACCTTGTTTTGTTTTTCTTTCAATTCTTTATTCGACCCGTCCCCTGCCTCCTGTGATTGGGTGCTGCGTTGTGGTTGTGGTTTTGGGGGGTGGTCGTGTCATCCTGGATCCTACCTACATTACTCCTGACCCCTCCCTTCCCCTGTGGCCCCTACCCTTTGACCTTTGTGGTCCTGTCCTCTGTACCCCTCCCCCTGTGTGGCATGTGCCCTTTGGTCACCTGCTGCTTGCTCTGGTGCTCGGGGTTCCTGCTGTCTCCTGATATACCTCCACACACCACACTCTTTCCCTCAACACTGCCAAACCACTGCCACAACCCTAATGATGATCCACCCCCTTACTGCCCACCGCCACCATATCGCCAACCTGGGCCTGTTCCCCTCGCCCCTCCACATGGGTACTCATCACCATCCAGTCTGCGGGCAGCTAAAGTGGCGAAGGCGGCAGCAGCAGTAGCCAATAACAGCAGCTCTCCAGTTAAAGAGCTAAGGGACCTGTCAGCCATGGACGCTTTCCGCTCCCGCAGCATCAGCGTCTCAGAACACGCGGTCCGCAGGTTAGAGAAGAGCCTTCTGGGTAACCAAACCAAAAATCAACAACAACCCAAACACTTGTTGCTTCCTCCATGAGATAGTTGATGGGATGTAGGGTCATTGTCATGCGGGTCCGTTGGGTGGGTTGTTTGTTGAAAGGGAACGCCTGGAGCAGGTGGTGCATGCTTGAGAAAGATTTGTGTGTCAAACCTTTTTGTTTATTTTGGGCTGTGATCATACATGTGCTGTTTTACATTTTTTTTGTATGATTTGCTTTTGCATGCGGTGTTTGCAGAGACATCAGAAAACATTTGATGTTTTTATGTTTGGTTTTGCTCTAACACAGATTTTGCCTTTGCTTTTTGAATTAATTTTGGATTTTTATGTTGTTGTTTTTTTTTTTGCCGGGTGTTTTGCTAACTGGTTTTGAATTGCATAACAGCAAATGAATGGCAGGAGAAAGAGGTACAAAGCATGCATAGCTGAAGTGATAGGATCTTATCCTGACAACAATGCAACCCACAGCCTTCTGTGTCCTGATGGTAGGGCGCTTCTGCCTCCACAGTCGGGGCAGGGGCAACAGCAACACACCAGCTTTGTTTGCTTGCTTGATATATTTTTGTTTGCTCCACTTACAAATATAAAAACACTGTGCTACAATGACCATGGCAATCTCCTTGTTTGGGATTTTAGGGCAAGCTGGGCTCATGTGAACTTTTAAATGTGTAATTACTACTGATGCAAATCATTGGTGTCATTACACACGCATACACACACACACACACACACACACAGAAACACCAGACTTGTCTTCATATCTTTATGCTATCTTTATGCTATATCTCTTCTTTTTTCACTCACTCAAGTGACTGACCATTGTATGATCTAACATTGCAGTTGTCAGATGTGGCCGCAGTGCCATTACAAATATATATGGTACAACTCTTGTCCAACAGATGGCAGTAATAGCCCAACTCAAACTACTGTACATTGTATTTAATTTTTAATCAAGGATCTTCATCAGTCTTAACAACTGCATTGTGGATCTGTTTAACCTGCTTCAACTGCTTAAATGGCTGCAAATCTGCTATTTTTTTTAACAGCTGGTTTTGTCTCTTTTAAATGGTAACATCTCAGAAAGATTGAAGTGTGTTTCCTGGTGGACACGTGTTTCACTTCAAACAATATGACCATGTTTTATGTTTTTAGAATTTTCTCAACTGTTCATTTCTCGAACTGTTCTGGCCTTCTATTTAATATCTAGGAAAAACTCTAAACACATTTGTTTTCGGTTAAGCTGAGCTCATGTTGTGCTGCTCATACAAACCCCTAATTACAAAAAAGCTTTGACTCTGTAAAATGTTAAAAAAAAAAAAATTGAATGCCATTGTTTTCAAATGATCTTTGATTACTGACAGTGGTTATCAAAGTGTTACTTAGTATTTTCCTCTATACAATCCTGTCTTTCACAAAGTGGTAAACCTCACTCCATCCTTGCTGTTGCTGGCATCAAATTCAGAATGAGCATTTATTTAAAGAATTTAAAAAAGCTGATGAAGCACAACATTAAATTGATTGTCTAAGGGTTCCAAAAAAGTGCCAAATCACATTACTGTGCACACAGCACAGTCTGTGTTAGTCATGAGCATCTCATGGTCATGTTGTGTGGAGTGCGTGTCCAGCAAAAATTGAACTTAAAATACACACACACAAACACACACACACACACACGCACACACACACACACACACACACACACACATATTTATGTATATAGTTGAAGAATGGTGAGTAAAAAATATGCTGAATAGCTGTTGGTTCACACGCTGGGACTTGGTCTGAATGAAAAAAAAAATACTTTGTCCTTTCTGACAGAACTATTAAATGAACACAGAAGTAATATAACTCTGTCTATAAACATTGCACACGTCTTTTTCTACTTAGCATCTGTGAACGTACCTGACAACTTCAACAATTTTCAATTTAGACAGATTCCTTGACAGACCTTCCCTGAATACTAAAGTCCCTTATGTGAAGATAGTAACAGGGCTGACTCAGATAAAGCTAAAGCAGTTTACCATTATAGATCCACTAGGACAATCCACTAGGATAATCCTCATGCATTATTCTCTGTCTTTATTCCTCCCTTAGCTTTTGTCTTCCTCATTTTGATATCTGTTCCTATATGTAACTTTTCTTTGGTTGTCTACTTGGTTCTGTCTGATTTAGGCATGAAATTACTCTGTCTGCCCCACTGTGTTGGAAGGAGACATCACAGAATCTTCTTTTAGCTCTGGTTAAGACTGCTCTTGACATTTATAAAGGTGCTACCTTGTTTACCCGTAGAGCAGCAGGCAGTAATGGTTGTTGTGGATACAAAGAGGTGCTGCTTGCCCGTAAGAGAATACTAATAGAAATTTGGCTGCAGCTTCTTCCTGCTACTTTTTCTGCAGTTCTGTGGCTTATTTAGCATCAAAACATGTTACACTGCAAAACCCTTAAATCTCTTACACAGAGCACATTTACATCCAGGGAAAGAACAACTGTGGTATCACAGCTGATGAGGCCTCTTGTACCATGTCCCAGCATGTGTCTGTTTGTTTGTTTGAGAAATTGTAATTATATGTTGGTGTATTTGCTTATAAACACACACGTATGGATGCATGTGTGCATATAAATGCTTGCCTTATGTGTGGTTTGATTTTTATGATGATTTGCATTTCTCTCTGTAATCTATTTATCAGAGCTTGCATGTCTCTGTCGGTAGTGATTAGATATCTTTAGCCTGTGTGCCTCTCTCTTTGCCTTTCGCCCTCCTTGTCATTGTTTAATATTCTCTCTGTTTCCTCCTGTAGGATGCACACCTCAACAACGACCTGCAGTCTGGGCTCAGCTGATGAAAATGCAGTGACTCAAGCGGACGAGGGGCTAAAGACCGTCCACCTGGAGCTCACAGAGACCTGTCTGGACATGATGGCACGATATGTCTTTTCCAACTTCTCTGCCCTGCCCAAGAGGTTTGCAAGGATTCTTTTGTTTTTTTAGGGGTTTGTGTGGTTGATGGTACTCTATGATAGTGATGTTTTTTCTGGAGTAAACAGAAGCAGTAGAAGTCAGGAGTTTGACCTCTTTTATTCTTTTAGGTCTCCCATTGCAGAGTTCCTTTTGGCAGGAGGCCGCAGTATGACCTGGCTGGTGGGCAACAAGCTGGTGACCATAACAACCAGTGGAGGGGTCAGAACACAAGCCCTGCTGGGACTGGACATGGCAGAACGGCTAGGAGGAGGAGGAGAAATGACGAGGTGAAATAGCTTGCGCGCAGAAAACATTAAAAAAGAAATGGATGTGATCAGTCCAGTGCTTTGGACCAAGGTAAAATATCTCAACAACTATTGGATGCATTGCCATGAGGTTTTGCACAGAGATAAATTATAATAATTTATGTATATCTTAACTAATGGCATTCCTGACATCCACAGCTGTATTTAGTATTTAGTACTAATAAGCACATTTTGGCATTCTCAAATATAAAGTCATATAGCGACCCCAATCGACATCATACCCTCCAAACATTAGCATGTAGTGATTTGTGGTCACTTTTCTTTTTCCTGGTCTTGCAGGTCAGATCCATCACTGCACACCCGAATAACCAAAGAGGCCCCAGCCAAACTGGAGTCACAGTCGAGCCAGCAGCACAGCAGAGCCACACGCATACGAGTTCGCTCCATGTCAGGTATCAGTTATTACCATTTGGCAAATAAGCTAATAGTGTTTTTTCTGTTTCTGAAATATCTTTTGAAGATTAGGTAAGAGGAGCTCCCGTTGTCTTAAAGTGAGGAATAACATTTTAAAAAATCAGTCATCCTCTGCAGATTTGCAGCCATGCTTTTATTTTGCTTGCCTGTGGTATCTCATAGCTTTCAGACTGCAATCCACTCTACTCCTGTCTACTTCTGATACATTTCTTATAATTGAGGATGGGTTGTATTATTTAAAATGACTCTATATTGAGTCAGAGTTCATTCAAAGAAAATAAGGATGCAAGATTGTTCTTTCTTACAAAGATCATCAACACATTAATGTCTGTCTATGGTTTGAGTATCTTCAATTTCTTGTTGGTGCATTTATATGACATAAGGAATCAAAGCTAGATGCTACCTGCTAGTTGTGCAACAGGTGTGTTTTAATTTTAATAATGTTAGTATTTTTGGCTTTGCCAGACTACCTGAACATGATTTATTTTCTGTCTGATGTTTTATCATAGCTGACCTTCATGATAAAAAAAAAATACATATATCTTTTATCACATGAGCTTTGACATATCTGCTTCAGACTGGCCTGAATATAATGTGAGGAGAGGAGCTGCCAGATAATGATAAGGATGACCTTTATCTCTTTGTCTGTTCCAGGAGGCCACGCTCTACGTGCTGGTCCTGCTCAGAGTCTTAGTCCTCTGGTGTCCCCCTCAGAGGGCGAGTTAGCTGCCCCACTCTCTCCTCCCTCCAGTTCCACCCTGGATGGTCTGGGTCCTCCATCCACCATATCCACCACCCCGTCTGCTCCGCCGCCTCTTAAAGACAACCCCAGCCTGGCTGAGTTTGTCCCCATGCTCACACAGGGCTGGGCAGAGATCTTCATACGGAGGCCGTCTGGTATGTAAACCCTACTCATACTGATTACCGCATATCTGAGTCTTGTTGTTTTATTATTCAAAGAAAGATTATCTGCAAGGTCAATTTTTGTTGGTTTCATTCATGCTCATTTCATGATTTTTAAAGTTGCTTTTCATACTCCTCTGATGGTGTGAACCAATGGGAGTTGATGCCTCAAGGAAAAGTGTGTAGTTGAATGAATGAATAAATGAATGAATGAATGAATTTATGTCAAACCTATACAAAAAAATGTCATCATTTATACATACAAATGAAAGAGATGACTATAGAGCAACAAACAAAACAACAAACAAGCGAAAACAAAAAACAAAAACAAAAAAAAGCTCCATATATTCGAAAAAGAAGTAGGAAGAAGTAAACACATTTTTAAATTCCTACCACTTTTTAGCTATTCCTCAGTTTGTGACAGCAATAATTCTACATAAATAAGCATATAACAAATATGAATATTCCTAAATAAATATACCATATGCAGTAAATACAATTGAACAATCAACACTATTTTATTAATACACCGCATCGCTCTCACAGTTTACACCCTTCCTCTTGCATATACTTGTTTAGAAAGAGTTTTTTGTACCTCTTTTTAAACGTATTTATGTTTGTACTTTGTTTTATCGCCATTTCCAAACTGTTCCACAAGGTCACCCCACAGCTCGACACGCAAAAGTTTTTCATGTTTGTTCGAACCTTTTGTTTTTTAAAATTTAAGTCTCCCCTTAGGTTATATCATCCCTCCCTTTCTGTTAACATTGCCCATAGGTTATTTGGTAACATATTATTCCTTGCTTTGTACATTATTTGTGCTGTTTTGAATTTAACAAGATCCAGAAATTTCAACATTTGTGATTTTATAAAAAGTGGGTTTGTGTGATCTCTGTATCCTGTGTTATTTATTGTCCTTATTGCTCTTTCTGTAATCTGCATATCATCTGTAGAATGCTTTTATAGGTGTTTCCCTAGACCTCGACAGTAGTGAGGCAGTTTAAATATTCAAAAGCCCCCTTAATTAGGGATGATTAACAAATTCATATCCAGTTCTTTGTAGAATTGGGGTCGTGGCATCCAAGTAGTGCTCCAGTGAGTTCAAATTTCAGGATACTGTACAAATGCAGATGTTGTCCATTTTCTCAAACAGAAACAGACACCACAAGTTATTTTGTGAAAACTTTCTGCATAATCAACCAAAGTGTGAAATTGCATGTGCATGTAATAAGAGCTGCAAAACTCATCTCCCTCTATCATAGGCCACAAACTTATCAAACACCTCTTGTACAACATATCAGTGTCTCTTTCTTACTGCCATCACAGGTAACACCAGCTGGCTGATGTGTCTGGAGAACCCACCTAGTCCCTTCTCCTCTGAGCTTGGCAACATGCCGTTGCAGGAGCTCTCTAGTGTCCTCATGGCCATGGAGGGAGTGAAGGAGCCTCCTATCCAGACAGCCAGTGCTCCAGCCAGCACTGCAGCTCCTGCACCAGCCCCTGTCCCTGAGCCCCCATCCCTAACCCAAACACACTGCAGTCTCGGAGGGAAGCCAAACCTGATCCAGCGCTCCAACATTGGTGAGGAACAGTCTGCTGGTCTGAGTGGAGAAAGCTCTTTCAGCTTGTTGGTCTGTATTGGTCTGTGGTCAGATTAGCTCAGTGCAGTTGAGTTGTTTGTCCTAAACTTTTAAATCATGAAAATGTCAATGTGTTTTGTTATCATCACAAAAACAACAACAACAACAACAAAAAATAGAACAACCATAATATTTAGCTGCAGAGCAGAAAGTCATAAAGAACTCATAACTCTGTTATTATGCACGAATGCATCCTTTCTGTCTGCCTGACTGCCTGTCCTGGACTGAGATTAGTGCCAAATTGCCTGTAAAAACTCTATTTGAACCTGAAGTTGACCAGCTTTTATTTGCTCCGCTCAGCTATCATCGGTCATCATTTGACATTGTTTTGTTTAATGTGCCAGATGTCTTTTTCTTTTGTTCACTTTCTCTCCTTGTCTGTGACTCATCTGCCTCCAGTTATTCATCTTCACATTTTCTCTCTCTTTACTTCATCAATTCATCTTTTTTCATTCTTCTTTCAGCGTTTTCCTCTTAGCCTTTCAGAAGTTTTTTCCCTTGTTCTGATTAGTTTGTTCTCACATTTTTCATCCTTACCACCGTGCTGGTTTGTGATTGGCTGCGGTGTGCCATGTGGCCTCGTATGCCACCGACCTGTCCCTGGTGTCTCGCCTGCAGTGAGTGGTTCTCTCTGGTCTTTGGGTTGGGGCTCTGCCCCCCCAGGCCCTCCAGCCCCTGGCAGGTTGCACAGGAGCATATCCTGGGCAGGTACTGTCCACCACATGTGTGCCCCTACTCCTCCCCCCTACAGAAAATGCCTGGGGTAGTGTATTTCTTCCCACTTGCACAATACAGTGGTCTGCAAGCACAAATTGGATATTTTATGTCATCATCACACTGCTTTCAGTATGTCCCCTCTTTTGGCAGAAAGATATGTACACTATCTTGTATTTCAGTTAAATATCCAAAGACCATGATTCGGTTTTCACAATAAAATGAAATATAATTTTTTGCTCTCTTGAGTCACTTGAGATGGTAGAAATCCCCATCATATCTGCTCAGTCAGCAAGAAGCTGGAGCCAGCAGCTGGTTAACCTAGCTTAGCATAAGTACAGAGGGGAACAGATATGTTGGCTCTGTCCAAAAGCAACAAATCTAAATTTCCAGTCACCTCTGAGACTCCCTTATATTGTGTAAAGGACCTGCTGTTTATACTTGAAAAGTGTGCAAGTGAAGGAATCCAGCATTTTTGCTTTGCCCATGAGTCTCCTATTAACACAGAAGAGGTGGAGGATCCTCGAAGCTGCAAACATGTCTGCACTCAAATCAGTTAGTCCAATGACACCTAAAGAGGAATCTTGACTTAGTTTTTGTCCATCCATGATTTATTTTTTCCTTTCTAATCTTCTTCTCTAACTCTGTTGTCACTGAAATATACTCCCAGGTTGACCTTTTAACCTTTGACCTTCTGATGTTGCCAACAGGAAAGCCCAGACCTCATCCAACTAACATGCTCTTCCTTACCTTACTGGTAGACCAGTGGGGTGATGATGAAATTTGCAGTGCACTTTTGAGGGCCAACACTGATGTGTTTAAGGCACCTGACTGCATTGGCTTCTTCTTCTCTGAGTAGAGGGAGAGTCAGCATTTGGGAAGATCCAAGACTGGAGGGCCTGGTCTGGGCTGCTGTTGCAGTAGCTGCAGTGTGTTTGGGCCAAGATAACCAACAAGCCAAACAGATGCATGCATCTTGATGTAAAAATCAAATAGATGAAGGAGTGATGAATAGAAGCTGCCTGCTGCGTTGAACTGTCTTTGTCTCTGATCTCAATGTTCATAGGTTAAGCATACTGAAGGTCATGATCTGCCTGTTCATGTCTGTCCTTGAGTTGGTTTGATCAACTTAGATGCATCTGATTGTTTCATGTAGCAATGATTAATGTGACTTTTATGACTTTTTCTGTAATAAACTAGATTCCAGGTTTTAGTGAGAATGTGTTTGAGGTGTCAAAATTATTACTGACAACTGTGATGAAATCTTTGGGGTTTGTTGTGGGAGTCTTACATCTGCTTTGTGTCTCTCTGATTGTGTAACTAATAGTGAACAACACTGTGGTCTGTGTGTGTTTGTGTGTGAGGGGGTTACTGCAGTTTTTGTTGTGGGTGTGTTTACCTGTAACTCTCATGGTTGTCACTGTGTCGTGCTGTAGACTCTGTGGTGGTGCTGGAGGAGGGGTCAGGGGTCTCCACAGCACACACTCCTTCTGATTGGCTGGAAGGTGAAGAGTTTGAGCCGCTGACCTCTGATCCCATCTTCATGTCTGCAGACAAGTTTACAAAGACGCCGCCCCCTGGGACGCTCAGCAGGGTAAGTAGATAGAGCACAAGAACACAGAAAAGCATCTGTACTACAGCATGGGGAACATTACAAACATATAGATATCAACTCACATTACTCTATTTATCAGCTGATGATAGATTCAATATTGCTAAGCAGGATTTCACATCCCTTTTACCTTTTGCATGTAATCACACACCGACTATTGTGTTTATTCAGCACTTTTATTTGGATGCTTTAGAAATACGAAAATCTGCTTAATTATGCTGAATGCATCAGAAAAGTCCTTTTTAAAACCTTCTTTTTGTTATTTGTTAATTGAAAAAACTCCTCTTATCTTTCTCCTCCAGTCCTCTTCCACCTCAAGTCAAGATGAGGAAAAGTCCACACTTGAGGAAGTGAGTGAAGGAGCAATCCCCATAGATCAACCGACTCTAGGACCCTCCACCCCCGGCGGTCAGGGGCCAGATCTACCCTTCCAGTGCCACACTCAGTCCCAGAGTCATGGACTTAACAAGTCCAGCTCCTCTCCAGAGCTCCAAACCTTACCTGAAGCCTTCTCCAAGGCTGCTATGGAGTCAGAGAATACATTAGGAGATTTGTCATGGCCCAGAACACCTTCAGAGAATAAGCCTCAGCCCCAGCAGCCTCATTTTGAAAAAGAAAAGGTGGAGGGAAGCACAGGACAGGACCTTAATGGACTTGCAATTCAGACTCAAGGGGGTGAAGGCCCAGGTGTAGTATCATCTCAAAGTGGAGGAACAAGGATGAGGTTGGAGTTTCCAGCAGCACAGGCACAACCTGGACCCATCTCCCCAAGCGGGGGCCACCGCCCTAGGGGTCACACTATCTCAGTATCAGCCCCCTCCTCCAGGAGGGAGAGGAGGACAGAGAGGGACACGTACCATGGTCGACCTGGACCCAGCAACACAGAGAAGATCTCTGGACTGAGCCCTAGGTACTCCATGATGTACACACAAAACCACAAAACCCCATGGCAGCCTCTGTCGCCTGTTTCTGTCAAATGACACAACCTCTCAACTTTAGTCTGTAAGCTAATCTTTGCTCCACTGCTGAGATCCAGAGAGGCAGCCTGCTAGTGAAGAAAATTTTAATTACAGCCCACTTGTAAATAGAAAGACTGTTTGAGATGATAAACAACTGAAATTGCAGAGTTGAATCTCTGTTACAGCCCTTGAACATAACCCATATTTAGCTGTATATTTGCACATATTTTCCAATGCATGTCTTTATTGTGTTTGTATTATGTAGATTTTTTTATGAATACAGTGCCTGTGAATCACACATTTGTTGTGTATTTAAAAGCTATGTACAAACAGAAATGTCAACATGAGGTTTTCTGTTTTAATTCTTGTGCTTGTATCCAACAGTTCTGTCTTCCTCTCTATTTATGTTATTTGTTTCCTCTAGCTTTGTCTTCCTCCAGCTCTACCACTCTCCTTTCTTCGGAAATGAAGCCAACAAGCCGCTACTGCTGCCGAAAACTCAGGTTAGTTGACCTCTCTAGATGACCTGGAATCAGCTCCAGTGTGTTTATTCTCTTTAGTTCACAATATTTATTCTGTGTGGCAGGTGATTGACCGCGCTGTGAAGGTTCTGGACCAGATGCCTCCTTATGACACTCACAAGATTGGAGTGGTGTTTGTAGGAGCTGGTCAGGTGGGAACACAATCATATTCAGTGCTGTCTTAAAAGAATATAACAGTCAAATTTTTCCAGTGGTTTCTCTGACTCTGCACCTTCATCCTCTCTGCCCTCTTCAGGTTAACAATGAGGTTGCCATCCTGTCAAATGAGTATGGCTCAAACCGCTACGCAGCCTTCCTAACAGGCCTGGGCAAATTAATCCATCTGAAAGACTGTGACCCTGACCAGATATTCCTGGGAGGGCTCGACCAGTATGGAGATGATGGAGAGTTTACTTACTGCTGGCATGATGACATCATGCAAGGTGAGCGTGTGTGTGTGTGTGTGTGTGTGTGTGTGTGTGTGTGACAGAGAAAAGAGTGACATTGGTGGTAATTTAGTAATCCTTTCCTTTTTGCAGTCAGTTGACTTATTTAAAATGAAATCATGTTTGTGCAGCTATCTTCCATATAGCCACACTGATGCCAAACAGAGAGAGTGACAAAGGCTGCTGCAACAAGAAGCGTCACATTGGGAACGATTTTGTGATGGTGGTCTACAACGACTCTGGAGAGGAGTACAAACTTGGCACCATTAAGGTACATGCACACATGAATTAGCAGTTGACTTTGGCCCATGTACATGTACATGTTTTGTATTAAAATCAGTTCTTGTCTTTTCTCTTCCTGTTAGGGTCAGTTTAATTTTGTAGAGGTCATTATAAAACCACTGGATTATGAATGTAACCTGGTCACTCTCCAGTGTCGCAAAGGTGAGCTGATGTCTGTGTTTTCTCTGGCCTTGTTCTGAATTGCTTAGTCTTTTGATTTCTTTTATTCTCTCTCTTGCTCTCTCTTTCAGACCTGGAGGGGTTGGTAGACACAACAGTGGCAAAAATTGTTTCAGACCGCAACCTTCCACTGTTAGTCAGACAGATGGCCCTGCATGCAAATGTAAGCCTTGTCCTTATCTCTCCCCCTCACACCTCGATACACCCAAAGTCCCTCACACACGTCATACTTAACTCCTCCTTGTCCACCTGTAGATGGCCTCTTTGGTGCATCAATACAGAGCCAATCCTTCTGATGCTTATGCCTCCAAGTGGTTAGCGAGATTGAGACACATTAAGAGGATAAGGACCAGGGTAAGAAATAACACAAATAAAGAAATATCTCTCCTTCATCACTGTCACCATTTATATATCAAGATATTTTTTCATTTCCTCTCAATTTTCATCCATCTTGCCCTCTATGTGCTCAGGCTCAGGAGGACATTCAGTCTCGTTCGACCCCTGGCATCTCGCTGACCCAAGGACATGCTCAGAACAAGACCTTTCAACAGAGCACTCCAGCAAACCCAGAAGCCTCTGGGCAGAGAAAAAGACTAGTTTCAACAGTGGATGATTTTACTGACTTTGTGTAGTTACATCTCTTGACGCACACGCACACACAGGACCACAGACATGCACACACCTGCCTTTAAGCTGTGGTAAGTTTACTTCAACCTTTCTGCATGGGAGAATTCAAGATACACTGATTTTGACTTAAGCCAATAAGGACTTGGAACTGAAAGATGCAGGACCTTCATGGTATTATAAAGGCTTATTTTGTGATGAAGTATTGACATCTGAAAACAGTAATTTCTGCATATTTTTGAAGATTTTCGCAATGCTAACACTGTGCACTTTTGAGTCTGGTCATTATTTTTCTGATGTGCAACATGAGATGAGTAAAGTTGTACAGAACACTACATTTGAGAGCAGGGTGTGTTTGTGTGTAAATATGTGTGTGGAATAAAAAAAATGAACAAGAAAAAACTTTTGCCTTTTTGCTTGATTACAGACAAGAAACCTGAAGCAAAGGGCAGGAAAATGGCTATTATAGTATTTGATCAATGTATTTGACATGAAAACTGCTTTATTTTAAAGTGTTCAGCTGTCAAACTCTTTATTCAACTTTGTCAAGTGCAAAAGCAATAGAAGTGCTACAACTGCAAAACACAGACACAAGATACAAAGACAAGCAACTGTTTTTAAAGACAAATCTGTGACACCATTTCAAAACAAAAAAGACAGCTACAAGACTACAAGGTGGTCTCTGGCACTATCTTATTAACACACAGTACACAGAGCAGGAAATATGGAGGTCAGTGGAGGTGTTACCTCTCAACTGCTGAGTCTCCTGTGGTTTGTAAGTGGCTTATTGTGGACGAAGATTTATCTTAAATAGATTAATAGCTTTGGTTGTAGTGCCTCAGTTAGACTGGAGAAATGTAAAACTTTGGGGTTTGTAAAACCAGTGCTTGACCTATGCTTATGCCACTGCAGCTCATAAACAATACTGATCATGAAAAGCAAAATATATACATCATAAAGCACCAATATTTACAGAAATGTACACACACAGATGAAGTGGGGGCTTTTTCATTCCCTTTTCTGAGATCCTGAAACTTGTGAGACTCTTATGCAACTTCTTGGGCAGAAAAAAATGGTATGGTACTGTTTCAAAATAAAATCTTTTAATATGTTAGGATTTTGCTTCATATTGAGTAACAACAAGGGATATGGAGTTTGAGAGGAGGAGAGTGAGGAAGGGCCTCAATCAAACTTTGGTATGCCTGATGGTATATTTGCAACATCTGCTATTTTTCATCATTTAAAAAAAGCAACAGAGATGCAAAAGCTAATATCTCAGCTTTTGGCTGAGATAGACAGAAAGTTGGACACTAAAGCAGGCTGGAATTCAAAGGAACAATTTAAAACAAAATATAATCTTCCAAGATTACTAATAACATCTCCTCTGTCCCCAGTTTAGTTTTTCTTTTGGTTGTATTTTCAGGGTTTGGGGAAAAAGGTGGGTTCCCTGAGATCTGCCCACTGGACACAGGAAGTTCAAATGTTGATCAAATGAAGAAACAAAAAACAGTCAACAAAAACATTACCTTGAGCAGAAAATGGTACAAACACAACAACTAGCTATGGCTTCAAAACATCGATAATACTTATGAGGATGTTTCTACAATATAGCTGCTAAAATATGAATGTAAAACATGGCACAAGAGTTAAATATGGCATTAGATATCAGCTCCATTAGGAAATAAAGTGCTAAGTACAAATCGAAATGAATGAATTACTTGGCATGAAAAAGCTGCATAAGTGATGAAAAAGCTTTGGCAACATTTACAGCTAAGATATAGTATGAGTGAAGCTTTCTCTATTGGTTTTGGACACCAAGCTTATTACTGATTACTATACCTCACACCTTGCCCAAAAACAATCTACATCAGAACAAAAGTGCTTTTAAATCACAACCATGTTGAACACAACTCTTTGTAAAAAGATCATCAGAGCGGGAGTCACTTTGACTTTATGAGGGGAGAACATGTGTGTAAATAATCAGTACTGTATCAGCCAAGGCAAATCCTCCCTGCTGTCTCAACTAAAATCTTAAACTTCTCCTTTCTAAGCTTTTCTTCTTTCCCTCTCTCTGCTAACACTCCTACACTAACTTGTTTTGTACGTGCAACACCTTCTCATCACTGCTTGTAGCTTCCCTTTAATTTGGCATTGTTTTCATATCTCCATACTTTAACTTGTGGTTAAAACTGCACCCTGAAGAACCGGCCGCTGGGATCCCAAGAGTGGTTTTTTTTGTTTTGTTCGCATGTTTGCTTGATTCAGTTCTCTCTTGTACCTCAGTGGACTTGAGTGTGCACTACATTACAATTAGCGCATCCGTGCCTACAGTGTTAATTCAATGCATGTGTATACCTGCATGTGCGTATATCTGTGGGTCAATAAAATATGTCTATCTTCAGACAGGCCACAATAAGTACCCATGGTGACCAAAATATAAAATATAAAAATATGTAGACGGACAACATAACTGAGAAATGGACACATTTTTTCCTGTGATACACAAATAGACTGATTGCATTGCCTGCTTTCAGTTGGTTAAGTTCTCAGGTGAGCACTCACATGTGCTCCTGTCAGTGACCCCATGTGACCTCCAGGGTCAAGTAGGGTCAGATTTAATCTCGGGAAATAAGGAAAAGGAGTACTTTGGTTTCAATGGTGACCTTTACGTGGCTGACTAATCCAGCTCAGATAGTACTTGGTGCCTGCACCTCGTTTCTGAGAGAACTGAACTGGGATTTGAACAGATCACTGCTTATAAACCTGCAAAGTCTTCTTTGATTGCTTTCTGTTTGTCTTTCAAGACCCCAAACTGCTTGTCTCTGTGATCCCTCTTGTTAACAGAACCGCCTTGCTGTGGATCTGTTTCTTTTTCATCCACAATCGTCTATTTTCCCTGGGTTTAGAGAGGGGAATCTGGGGACAAAACCAGCTGCCCGTGACCTCTCGTCCTTAACCCAACACTCACTCTCGCATTCCTTTGTTCCATCTTATTACTTTTCTTTGCTTTATAATCTGAGTTCTCAGGATTTGGGGTGTCCAGGGCCATGCCTGTCTAGGTTGGGGTGCACCTTGTTTTTGAGGGGAGGGGGTTTGCGTTTTCTCTTGCGTGTAGGAATGGTGGTAGTGTGAGCTGGGTGGTTAAACAGGCTGGAGGAAGGGAGGATCTCTTTCTCTGGAGGGGCAGGGGTAGATGGCAAGGAAGGGGTACATGGAGGTGCAGTAGGTGTTTTGGACTGTGGGACATGGAACTGAGGAGTGTTTGCTGATGAGACAGGGAGAGAGGAGTCTGGGGCAGATTTATCTATGACTGGTATAGGTGCACTGACTGAAGATTTGGCTGATGATTGAGGAGCTGGTGTATGTGTGGTGGCAGAAGCCGGTCTGGCCTTTAAAAAGGGAACAGGTGTGGCTACAGGAGCCTTTTTGGGGTTGGCAGCAGTGATTCCACACTCCTTTGGAAGTTCACTTTTATTCGTCTTTTTCCCCTTTTTGCTCACTTTGTGTTTTTCTTTGCCACTCTTCTGTTCTCTCCATCCTGAGTCCTTGTCCTCTCCCTTCCCTCTCTGTACCATCTCACTCCTCCCTTCCTGACCACCTCCTCCTCTCTCTTGCCCTCTACGCCTCCTTTTCCTCTGGGCACGCTCCAGTCTGCACTCCATGTGGTAAAGATCCTCTGCTGCCATAGTGACACGGTCCAGCTGTTGCAGCAAGGCGTCCAAGGTGGGGAGGAGCCTCTTTAGAGAAGCCTCTGTCTCTGCCCTCTCTCTCCAGCTGGTGCTTCCCATCATCACTCCTGGGCCGAGCCCCAAACCCAGGCCGAGCCCAAGGCCCAGGCCCATCCCCGGTGCTTCTGTCAGGCTGCAGGGGCTGGAGGAGGCCGGGCGCCATGAGGCCTCAGAGCCTGCATCAATGCTGTCTGGCGTGGGAGGGGAGTCGGGACCATCAAGTGGTGGTAGACACAGGGACTTACAGTCACTGGTGGAGGAAGAACGGGATGGTGGCAGCTCCATGCCCTCGAAGCGCACCTTGTGACGAAACTAAGGAGAGAAAAAATGAAAAAAAAAAGAGACAATGAAGATGTGCTTGAACAGTGTTAGGATTAATTTATATCTTTCAATAGAGTAATGGATATGCAGCCACTAACCAATATTAACCCTAATATTCTGACCCCATAAGATCTCTAAAATTTTATAAAATAGATAAAAACTACAATGTTTCTTCTCTGCAAATGAAGTTCCTAACGGATGAATAAAGTTGATTTGATTTGATTGATAACAGCCACAGCAGCTGCAGAAATGTACAGGAAATGTACCTCCTTGGCCCTGCTGAGTCCCATCCACATTTTGAGTCGTCTGAGGAACAGCTCAACCATTTCGTAGTCTTGGAGATCCACAGCTGGACGGTACAGCTCAGCTCGTGCCCGCCGGTAGTTCCTTAGTAACACGGAAGTAAGCAACCACAGCAAAACCAGCCGAAGTATGGCAAAGCTCACATGGAACACCAGTGAGGAGATGGTGCTAGATGGGCCCATAGTCATCCAGCTAGGACGCCATGAGAGCAGACCACGTCCACCAGCACCCAGCAAAGAGAGACAGGCAGAGCTCACACTGCCGTAACCGTCCAACACAGAGTGGAAGAGCTGGAGGGAAGGAAAAGAGGAAGAAAAGCTTAAAACTGAGTCTTCCTCACAGTATTTCACAGGGAACAAATAAAAAGGAGCCAAGACAGGAGAAAACAACAATAAAGATTAAAAAACAAACAAAAAACAAAAAAAATCATGTGATAAAATGGGCACAAGCCAATAAGTAGCAGCAAAAATCTGCCTTACTGCCATGTGGACTGATGGATAGAGGCTACATTTTAAAATGAACTAATTAATAAATTAATTTTTTATCATTCATGACCAACATTAAGACACCCCAAACTGTTGTAGTGACACTCTGTGGATAAGAGGGACATCTCACTAGTCATTGTGTTTATGTTCTAGTTACATTTGTGTAAAAAGTAGGACTTCAAACTTTCATTTCATTGTGTAACCCCGTGTTACACAAGGACTGTCACATCACCTTGAATCCTTGAATAGCAGTTGTTTGCCTCTTTGTTAAAAAATGATCCTTTGTATGAATTCAATTATTTAATTGATCACAAATAGTGACATTATATCTCAAGGGAATGTGCTGGTTAAATAAGGCCAAATAAAAGTAAAAACTAATCTGTTTGGTAACACTGTCCTTATATATATGGCTGAGAGATTTTCTCTGGCATTCTTTATTTTAAACTTCAAATTTTTGATTTTTACCCTCTTCATCACATTTAATACAGCTAAGGCTGTGTTATGCAACTGTGCTTAATTTAAAGATTATAAATGATGTGTACTGCCTTTTGAAAGAGAGAGAAGATTTTAGGCCAACAAAACATGTTCTGAACTGAGAGAGATAAAGGAGAGAAAGAGAGAGAGAGACAGGAGCAGGGAGAGAATGGCAGCTGCTGCAACCTTCACCACGCCATAACTTGTAGATAAACCAGGTGCGCGAAGTCCTATATGGAATTACTTCGGCCTTAAAACAAATGAGCACGGTGAAGCCATAAACACCGAAGCACCACTGTGCTGTGCAAACGGTGTTGCAAAACATGTCTGGCCAAGGGTGGAAACACTTCCAATTTCGCAAAACACTTGAAAGACAAGCACCCAGACCCGATGCATAGTTATAGTTCTAAGATTTTCTATTAAAATAAAGTCAATAATTTTTTGTGTTCTCGTCTTATTTGGAAGAGTATCAAAAAGTATCGAAAAGTATCGAAATACATGGTGGTAACCAGTACCTAATACCAAAATGTTGGTATAATGACAACACTACATCCAATCTCCTGCAGTCATTCAAAGCATGCTTTGGAGAATTTCGTGAGCACACTCATCTTTTTAAGTTCATCACTCATCCAAAAGGTTCCCGACCCCTGGCCTATAACATCATGGCTGTCCAGATGCATCACCGTTGCTGGTCTACTTCTGCATCTGAGTCAAAGATACAGTGATGGGAGCTGTGGTATAACTTAAGCCTATCTGGGTAGAGAAGAAAGCTCTGAAATCCCTCCGTGATGCCAATGGCAGAAGAAAAGCATTGGTGTTGTTTAATTTTACATAAGCTGCTCGAGGACCTCCTCTTGAAATATAGTGGGTGTCATTAGTACCCTTATCTTTCTCAGGCATCCCCAGGATACTTAAGTTGTCTCACCAACTCCAATCTTCTAGATCTGCAAACTTAGCTTGATGAACTGTAGGCTATTTTGTATAGCTTTGTGTTATTTACAGCTTTTGGAGAGGTGGTTGTAGTTAGCATGGAGTTTTTTGTACATCCTTCGTACAGTTTGCTAAACAGGTTCCAATATCATTTAACTTCCCATTAAAGCGTGTGAGCAGAGATTTGATGAAGAGGCATTGCTTATCCGTTGCTGTGGTGGACATCGATCATTGCTATTTAGCATCTCCATTCTGACTAGAAAAGGCAGGAGACCACCTGTGGGTTAGGGCTGCAACTAATGACTATTTTAATAGTCAAATAATCTATTGATTATTGAAATGAATTATTGACTATTCAGATTATGGATTTTTTTCTTATAAAGGAACTACTTTGTTGAGAAGCTGATGTTGACAGAGCACATTTCAAGACTGAGAAGCAAAAGAAAATACATAGTATCTCAGAAGATTCTTAACCCAAGAATGACTTCAATGCTTTTATGTAACTTTTATGTAGAATCCATGTGCATGGCTGGACCATGAAGCACTTCACTATCTACCAGAATGTGCTTTTTTTATTTGAGAGCACGAGGCCCTCCAAGCCCTCACCACAGCACACACAGAAACTGCCTTCAGTTCTGCTGCTGATTCCCCTGAGGATGAATCTCCACAGTGGGTTCCAGCTGCCCACTCTCAAGGCACCTCTCCATCCACCTCATCTCCAGTTGAAGCATCCTCCAGTGACCTCCACCTCACTCACCACATTCACAGTGGACACCAACTGTGCAGGATCCAGCTTGGACAGCGTGCATACAACACCTAGACTCCTCTTTTCTCCAACCACACTGATGGTCGGAAAATTCCTTTACATGGAATGTCAGCTTCTTTAATGTGGCCAAGCCCTGTTTACCTGGGGCCAAGATTCCCTGGCTAAGCTGTCAGACCTTCTGCAGACTGCCTGGCCTCAATCCCGAGGATGATAGTGCATGTGGGAATAAATGACACAGCTGCTCAACCCTCAAAGCTGACAAAATTTGATTTTAAACAGCTTTTTAACCTGTTAACCTCTTAGTCTCAACACCTGGCAGGACTCACAATATTGGCTTCATGGACAATTTTAATTTGTTCTTGGTTCGCTCTTCCCTTTTCAAAGCAGATGGTGTTCATCCCAACAAATTGGGAAGCCACAAGTTAACAGCTAATTTACAGCACTTGGTGCAATCCTGCCCACATGACTGATGGCTCAGTGTCAACACACACATGCTTCCATCTTCCCCTCTACCCCACCGTACCATTTCAGAGCCTTGCCCTGTATCAGAGCTTCCTCCACTGGCCTAACCTGTTGTTGATTCCCTTAGTCACCTCTGTCAGTCTCTCTATAGAGCAGTGGTTCCCAAAGTGGGGGGCGCAGAGCAATTGCAAGGGGGGCGTGGGGCGTGGGCGGAATGAATCAATCACTCAGTAAATGACACTGCCAGTATAACATGGACATGTTTTTGACAGGGCTCCCGTGTAAACTCAAAACAGAGGATGAAGCATTGCCAAATGTGCTTCCAAAGCAATTTCCTTCCAAAGTAAAGACTAGAAAATATGACGATACATATCTTGCTTTTAGCTTCACCTGTAGGATGGTGGGTAATGAGGAGAGACCGCAGTGTGTTGTCTGTCTTAAAGTGCTAGCTTGTGACAGCTTGAAGCCGAACA
>JAPZDV010000020.1:19916325-19930533 GCA_029814665.1 Acanthurus lineatus | reverse complement strand
ATCTCAGAGTAGATCAACTCAGAGTTCAGGGTTAGACTCAGAGTTTGTTGAACCTGCTTTGTGAAACAGACCCCAGGGGTGTCAAACTCAATTGCACAGAGCAAACAGCTGGCAACAACAGTTTAAATTGCATTTTTGCTATAGGCTGGGCCATGCAATGTCTTTAAGTACTGGCAGTGACTCAAGAGTAACTCACCTTTTGGTTGATGGAGTGGGCAAGTCGACGTTGGTTTCGTCTGAGTTGGTCTGAGGCACAGAGAGGGATGGAGCACATTAAGAGAAAAGCAGAAAGAGACATTCACTAATGATCTCACGAGGGAAAAGCACGAAATATTTCCTTGACTCACTGCACCATTCATTTAATCTTTAAAAATCACTGGGCCAGGAAAAAAGCCTGGGATTTATTTTAATTTGAAACTGATTCCACAAGAAAGTAAAAAATACATGAGGGCAGCTGGAGCCACATCCCCAGGATTTTATTTCATATTGCCGTCTTTTCTTGAGAGATTCTACCTCGCCATTAAAGAAGAGGAAGGAACTTCCAGCTAAGGAGTTGTCTAAAAAGTCATCGATTTCCACTGACTCCTGGTCCACTTGTGGTGGCACCTGCTCAACAGACACACACTAATGTTTGCACACACACACATTCACACAAAAGAGAAAATATTCAACTCCATGTTTGGCCTGTGGGAGATACTTAAAACCATTATTGTGTTACAGTTTGAGGCAGGTTGTGTTACCTTGCTGCGGCTCATCCTGAACAGTGTGAAGACAAGCAGGTAGAGAGGGTAGACAACCAGACAAGTCACCACACCTGCTGCCACCGTCTGTCCGTTTAATGAAGCAGACCTCGACACGGCCCGGGGGCTGCATACAAGTAGGTATACAAACATTGGAACAACTCACCAGAATTTGTATAATTTGTTTTTTACACCAAACAGGTAGACAGGGAAGACTGAAAACAAAATATTCCTGTACCTGTATCTCTTGTCCACAACAATGCTGTACCACAGAGTGTTAGCCAAAAGGAAGAGCTGCAGCAACAAGGCACAACATGTGGCTCTTTGCAGGCGGGTGAAGGGGCTGCGAGGGGGTCTCTCCCACAGCGACAGCCACAAGTGACTCTCACACAGCGCCCTCTGCAGCTCACACCGCAGGAGGCGCGGTGGCTGAAGAAGCACTGCCTCCTCTGATACAAACAGGAAGTAAAACAATGAAGTCAACAAAAAAGGCACGCACCATCAGCAGATACTTTGGTTTAGATGATTTGGTTGTAGTTCCTAACCTGAGGCCTCCACCTCAATTTCAACCCGTCCGTCAGTTCTCTCATTGTCGACTGACAGCCACTCCTCAGCCAGAAAGTAATAGCTGCTTCCTGTCTGCAAGTCTTTGACCAGGACGTACTGTAGCATCCATGCTGGGGACAGACCTGAGGGAGGGTAAGGCAACGGTGGTTACAAGAAATATGTTCACATTTCAGTTCAGATATGAGTCTATTGTGTGTGAATGAGAATCAGTACCCTTGTTGTCATGCCACACTCGTATTTTCCAAATACTGCCTAGGCTGGTGTCTGTGGCAATGTGAAAGATGTCGAGAGTGTTGCGTGAAAAAGCTCCTCTACTGTCTAGGTGGCGGTGTCCGCTGCGGCTCTCACGTCCATACAAACTGATTCCCACATGAGCAGTGGTGCCTGGAGGGGCAGAGAGAGCTCATAAAGTCAATTGTTCCTCAGTTGTTCCTTTTACTTAAATTGCATGTGATAAAAAGGGATGATGTTCACTCATGGACTACACAAAGATGTTTACGCACACTTGTGTCTTAAACGTAATTATATTTCACGTACATGTAAAAATGTTATGTATGTAAAGTTTATCAGTCTACTTTCTTCAAAAAAAGTTTTAGATTTTAATCTCTTAATCTTAGTATCTAACTTTAAAATCTATGTGGAACTGTAAATATCCTTTTAAGCTATTAAATGATAACTTTGCCCACTCTTTACCATCCTGACAGCTGTTTATCAACTCACCAGCCCCACGGTTCCAGCCAGTCTTGACCTGGATCTCATACTTAAAGAGTCCGTCCCGGCCGCAGAGTGGAACCACACCAGCCCGACGTAGATCCAGCTGGTCCAGCTTGTGTAAGATGGCTGCAGCCACAACATAGCTCAGTAAGCCCAACACACACACCAACAAGATAACCAGGCTTGGCGCACCAGACAGCTCCTGAAGGAGAAAGGAAACAGTTTCAGTGTGTGTCTATCTGGTGCTTGTGCATGGGTGTGTTTTTTGGGATACTGACTGGCACTATAAAGCTGATGGCATTGGCTGGTACAAACAGGCCTGCAGCGAAGGCTGTGAGATGCCTGGTGCGACAAACAGCTCTGCTGGCATTGGTTTCTGCCAAGGGCACCATGCCATCTGTCCGCCACTGCTTCTCATTCTCACTGAAGTATTGACACAGAGAGGCAAACACCCCAACCTCCAGATGAACACCCACAGGCTGAGAGCCGGGACCGCAGGTGGTGCTCACGTTGATAAAGTAGTCCAGAGCTGTGTCGTAAGACCTGTGTGACAGGGAGTCAAGCACAAAATGAACTGATGCCTCTACCTTAGGCTCTCAGCTGCAGCTCCAGTTGCCACAAGCAAAAGTTAAAATCTGTCTAATTCTGCAATGGAAGAACACTGTAGGGCTCTTACTCTGGCGACAGGAAGAAAGTGTATTTCCTGTGATCGAGAGCTTGCCCTCTAGTCATACTCAGTGTGATCCGTTTTCTGTCTGTGCAGTTGAACTCATTGGGTCGTTCATGTGAATGAAGGTAGGCGTTGATGTACGGCTCCTCCACATCAGCCTCTCTTTTATCTTTTCCACCAGCATCTGGAGGGAGAAAGCATATATGATGAAAAAAAAGAAGCTGCTTCAATCCAATTAATATTATAAGTATAAAACTGTATGAAAAAGAAACCAAATTGAATTATATTTATCAAACCAGTTTTAGGAACCAAGCTAATCACCAAATGACTAAACCAGGTCAGATATATATTCACTAAGTGAGTTCAGTGAGTTCTGTTTCTTTTTTTGTACCTGTCATGTCAATACATTTATAGGAAGTGATCTCCCTATTCAGCACATACAATAGCTTTTTCACAGCCAGTGTGTCCTGCTGCAATGAAATACTGGCCTGACTCACAATTCTATATAATACCTAGCACTGAAATAACACCAAATGTCTCTTTCAAATACTAAGAAAGCAGCAGGTGCCAAAACAACCCTGCATGTGTCTTTATTGATCCCATAGAGAAAACCGCACTGTCACATTCCAACACCACAAACAATTAAAGAGAAATAAAAACCGAGAGGCTACAAGAGGTCCACCTGGCTGATAATGCAACCAAATACAAGACTACTATAGCTGCAAGATGCCTTCCTCACACTGGATCAACTAAAAATGAACATTGTAAGGTTAAAAAGTTTGTGTTTTTGCTAAACCTAAAACATTATATACTGTTTTTTCTCTTTTTTACCTTGGTTGCAGCACAACCTTGTACAAGACCTAAACCTGAGGCAGGCTTATACTACAGGCAGGCTTTTATTTCTGTTTGATAAGCTTTATTGGATAAACGTTAGTATTTAGCTTCATTTTGATTCACAACTATTTGCCCTCGGAAAGTTTTTAATTATGCTGTTAATACAAGCTCAACAGTTTCTGCATGTTTCAAATTAAAAGTCTTTTAGCATTTCAGTGGTTCAGCTTAATTTCTTTAATTTTTACCCTGAAACATAGCAGGGATGTGTTGTAGAAAACTCCTTGACTCGCAAATTTTCCATACAGTACTTAAAATCTAGCTACTGCCACCTTGTGGTGCTCAAATGTTTCTAATGAATTCAGTTTAGCTGAGTATAAGTGATTACGAGCAACATGGCATTAATACATATAGTATGACAGCCACCAAGAGTTTATCCATCCTCATGTTTTGCTTGGCCTCTCTATTGTTGGAGTGGTTCACGCTCTCAGCCACAGTTTGAGACCCAGCTTTTATTTGGCTGCTGTTTTTTTATTTTATATACAGTGATGTTGAAATGTTTGTGCTAAATGTGAGAACTCACCCTCCAAGGATGTAAAGTTGAGCTGCACAAATAACCCCGCCTGTCTGTTGGTGTTCCCTGTGTTGACTCTCACGATGACAGAGTCACAGTGGCTGATGTTAACAGCTCCAGCTGTGGGGACCCCTCCAGTCCCAGAACTCTCAAGACCTGTTTCTGCTCCACTGCTGCCATTGTTAATGGCAACTGTAATGGCTAGACTGTCATCCAGTCCAGAAATAGGAATCTGGGTACCATTTTCAGTGCGGAACTCCATGGATGCCACTTCAGTGGAGACAGTGTAGTTTGCTACATAATTGAAGGGGAAGGGGTTGGACTCCACCTAATAATAAAAGAGAAAGGATGGAGGGTTTGGAAAAGACATTAGTTAGGACAGATGTCAAGTTCTCAGCAATTTAAAGAGAATAAGAGAAGATTTTTGTGCTGAGAAGTTTTCATTATGTCAGATGTTTGCCAGTGTTACCTGAAACAGGAGCTGCATGATGCTGTTTCCTGCAGCAGCTCTGCCAAGACTGTTATTGAAAGCTCGGGGGATGGAGAACCTCTGGCACTCTGGATAAACAGAAGTAAACAATTCTGATAAACTGTCCTATTAATAATATGCAACTTTTTTTTACAAATTTTTAGGTAACTATATTTACCTAAAGAAACACATCTTTGATCAGCTCATGAGGCAATAACTACACACCTGGACTGTCTTTGCCATGGTAACAGAGCAGGCTCTGGGGGTCTGCCAGTTTCCCTGTGGCAGCGATCTCAGCTCCCCTCAGCACAAGTGGCTCCTCGTTGAGCACACGAGCGTGCATTAGGATCAGCATGAGGACAGAGGACAGACTGTAGGCCTTGGCTGCTACACGCAGGGGGTGTGGCTCCAGTGAGGAGGGGGAGGGGTCTAACAGGGCACCTCCTTGCTCCTCACCAGGTGGGTAAAAAGGTGGGGTGATGGGCAGAGATGGGGAATCCACATAGGCTGGTTGGAAGTAAGACTGGGATGCTGATTGGCTGACTTGGTGAATTAGATCACCTGGAGGGACAGAGATAATACAAGATGAAGTAAACTTTTTTAAATTATTTATTTCTGAATTTATGTTTGATGGAAATAAATTATGTGATCTTGTAGAACATTAACACTACCCTTCATTGGCAACAAGGCTAACAAACTAATCTCCAGCCTACAGAACAAGTAGTATAAATCCAGCCTTTGTTTCTGCTGATTTTCTTATGAATTCAGGCCAAGCACTTGATCTGGTGAGAATGCACTGCCCTCCACCTAGCAACAAACGTGCATGATTCAATGACTCGTTTCTGGCTCTACTGATCTGAAAGATGGAACCGCTCAGGCATTCACAAAAAAGTAGTAAACTCTTGTTTGTACCCATTATGTTCAGGATGTTGTCAGCTATCTCAGTGGGAGTAACGGTGCCCTGTTTGGTGTCGGTTTGCAGTATCTCAAGCATGGACTCCAGCTTGTTCAGAGTGCTGTTCTGACACTCCTCACAGATGAACTCCCGACTTACCGCCTGAAAAACACACACAACTGTTACTTTCTTTCTTTGAAGTTTCATCTTTTCCTACCTTTATTCTTTGCCTTTTCTTATGGCTCTTCTTTTTTTCTTCCCTCTTTCCTTCTAGCCTTTTCTCACCGTGCACTGGGCCAAAGCAGCTGAGGTCTGCTGGATGTCGTTAACAGTTGTAAGATCTAGAGCTGTCAGAGCTCTGGTGATGTTGCTGCGGACTCTAACTCGGTAACTACGCTCATCTTGGGACACTCGCACCGACTCCCTGGTCTGCTCATACTGGAAGAAATGGTTGTAATTAGATTTCATGTGTCATAATTTTGAGGAATGACTGGAACAAAATCATGCATAACTGATGCTGGGTGGATGAGCCTACCTCGTTTAGGACTGTAATAAGAGCCAACGACAACTCTCGGACCCGCTGTGAGTCTCCCTGCTCCAACAGCTTCTTGAGTTTGCTGTCTGTCAGTTCCGACAGCCAGTGAGGGAGGCTTTTGTACTCAGAGGGTGGATCTGGCAACACAACCTCGATGGACCTAGATAAAAACACAGAACACAAAGCAATGTTATGTGGTGATGCAACTTTACAACATTAGTGTGGTCTTGAATGTGCATGCGCTTGCCTGCAAGTGTGTGTTAGCACAGTAATGTGCTTTAGACATGTGAGGGACAAGATTAAAGGGTTCCATTAAAGGGTTCATTCAGTAAATGTCCCTTTTTTTATATAAAGAATCAGATAGATTTATTAAAACTTTTTAGCAATATGATAGCATAGTTGGTTGGTTGATCCATCACTTTCATCCTTACTTAAATATCTGAACAACTACTGTACGAATACGAATTTCCATGAAAATATGTACTGCAAGCAAAAGGGTTTTGCACAACATTTTGTCAGTCTTTTGTGGTTCCCAAAGGATGAATTCAAATGACTTGATGATCCTGCTGCCTGACCTGTAGTGACACCTGGAGGTCAAAGTTGTCCCTTGTCCAGATAAATGTCTTAACATAACAACCTGATGGATTTAAATGACATTTTTTAAAAGACACTCATATTCTAAGAGGAATCCTAATGACTTAATATCTAGCAACCCCATGAGGTTGATATTTGTAACAAGTGGATGGACTGACATGGACTTTGGTTCTCTCATGATGAGTTTAAATATGATCCATTTATCTCTTTATCTGTTTATTTATGGATACGTGCAATATGGGTAATGTGCAATGTTTTTCTTGTGTTTTGCATCTGCATTGTCATTGTGCTTGTTAAACTAGAGTAATATTGGTATAGCTTTAAAATACTATTTCTGACACACATGTACAGTAAAATTAGAAAAGACCAGCATCTAACATCTAGTCAGCATCCAGCATCTAACTTTTCCTATTTTTTAAAAGAGCAGCTACTAGATCCCACATAAATTTAGTAACTGATCAAAGAGAGGCAAAATCCAAATGTCACCACGGAGCAAAACTTAACTCTCTTTGAGCTCTGTGGTGAAATTAGGCTTTTCTGCTTCCACAGGAAGATCAGAAGTCAACAAAAGAACAAAACCGTTTGAGATGAAGGGGATTTATTGTATCGCTCAGAAAAACTTCAGTAATTTACAGGCTTAGTTGGCTACCGTAGCTTGGGATGTACACAAAAATGCCTAAGGACTGAATCCTACTTAATTGGCCTCACTGATTGTTAACTAAACTAAACCACTGAGTATATAAGCTCCAGTTACTTGTTGAGCGCAGTGATGGCAGCACCCTGGTGGTCCTCTACTGTGATGGATACGGCCACGCGGTGTCGGGCTGAGCTGAAGCCTGGGGGCAGGAAGGCAGAGTGCTCTGGGCTGCTGCCTTTGTACACACAGAAGTCCTCGCAGTAGTCTTCTCTGCAGCGTGTCACCAGCAGGCTGTAGAGCAAAGGAGTTTCTGAGACGCCCAGATCACTGTAACCTAGAGGGAAAAAAGTGAGAATGACAAAAGTGAAAAAACAAGGTGTGAATAATGGAGGAAGATGTGCCAACGAGATTGAATGAATTTAACAAAATCAAAAACAAGAGAAAAGAGAAAAAGTGAAAGAATTAAAGTAAAGCCAACATATTTTAATCCACATACGAGTGAGGTAATGCCTTCCTTCTTCCTACCTGAGCAATTGAAGTGCACCCGGTCCAGTAGTGTGCATATCCTCCAGCCTTCAGCGTCTCCTTCCCCATAATCTAGTCCCGCTTCCCCACCTCCTGTCAGGTGACACTCTCCGCCAGTCGGAGGCATGTTGTGGTGCAGAGTGATGGAGGCGACACCCTCGCCATCCAGACTGTCGTCGATCACATGCAGAGTGAAAATGTAGGAGTCTCTGTGGCGCAGGACACCCTGCCGCAGCACCAGGTTCATGCCATCACTTCCTGTGGTGGTAGAAGAGGAGTCCAGGACCAAAGTCTCATTCTGCAGCGTCATTGCACTCCAGCGCTGAGACACAGAGGGGAAATGTTTTACTAAGCAAGATACATTTGGTAATGTCCATAGAAATACAAACACACCAATGAATTAAATCAGCAGAAATTGGCCAGTTTTGATTTAAAGGTAAGGACGACTTCTGTTTTTTTTTTTTAAATTTGATTTGATGTTTAGCTAACCGCATTTTGCTTAAAACAGATGCTAGCAGTGATAAGGAGTGCCATTTAGATACATGAATGATTCATTGGGTCCATCTTTAACTGACCTAATTTAAGTGTTAAGTGGGCAGTGTGTGTGTGTGTATGTTTACCCCTCGGTGGAAGCCCTGGCAGTTGGTGCAAGTTCCTCTGAGGTAGACATATGAGTTTTGGCTGACCTCGTAGATGGACTGGGCCTTACAGGACACACACTCCAGATACACCATGGGAATATGGCCACTTTGGACGAGCACCTGTCACACACAGACAAACATATCACACACAAACATAAATTGCAGACAAATGTTAACAGTTCATGCTGTGGACAGAATTGCTTCAAAACACCAACCTATCCACCTCAAACACCAAAAACAAGAACTGCGTTGATCCATGTGCAGTTTCTCATTCTCTCTTCATGATGAGCATGTGCCTTCATATGTTCTATCTTCTATACCTTCTATATGTTCTATCCTACTGGCTTTGCTATTTACTCTTTGTTGTATTTAATCTTATCAAGGAGACTAAAGGAACAGTTGATTGTACCTGGTTGCTGAGCGGCTGATTAACAAACATAAGACATGAAAACAAAAGCTTTTAAAAAAAAGAGAATGCAGAGAACTTGTGTTGTCATGGTCATTACAGTGAATAATGTTAAAAATGGAAAGAGGAAAAAAACAATTCATCAGCGTGCATCTATCTACATGTCATACAACTAAAAAGATGCTGAAAATACTGAACATTCTCACAAAATCCAAAACCAACGCAACTACTTTGTCAACTATAAATAGTCCTTCCCACACTGCTAAATGTTCAAATTGATTACATAGAGAGCCATTTTGCTGAAAGCAGTTTACTTTAAAAGCCAAGGACAAAGTGGAACAATTCACTTCTTAGGTTGTCATTAACTTTCCCCTAGACATGCTCTATATGTAAAGTGCCTCGAGACAACTTTGTTGTGATTTGACGCTATATAAATAAAACTGAATTGAACTGAATTGGTTATTTTGAGAAAATATAATAACAGTTCTGCTAACATAAAAGATGGGCTCCAAACTATTCTAACTGAATCTTAAGTAATTAAATAAGATGCTTTTATTGTCAGTATAAAATAACACACAAAAAATTGTAAAAGAATCAAAAAAGGAAAAGTACAAAAAAAATTGATTGTGTAGCAAATCAGTTTACAATCCCATTAATCATCTTGTGACCCCTTGTAAGGCACCTGGCCCCTCGTTGGGAACCACCATTTAAGGCAATACATATTCATGTATGTGGGAGAATGTGTGCACTTACAGTCTGTGTGGTGGACTCTGGTGCCATGCCCTCTTTGCTGATGGTCAGTCTGAAGGTGTACTCGACACCCTCCTCCAGCTCAGAGCCAGAGATTCCCAGCACCGGACCGCTGGAGCCTAGACCGAAGTTCAGACTGGAGCAGTGCTCTGCACCCTGGAGGTACAGAGTGGGCCATAATGTTAGTTGTGTTTGTTGCTTTTTAATGACGAGAACAGGGTTTAGTGTATACAGCAATATTGGTATTCAGAGTAAGTTTAGGCTGTTGCGAGAGCATCTTGCTGAGGTAGACATGGTTTTGCGAGGTGGAGAGAATCAGGGTCATACTGACGTTTCGCAAACGTGGGTGGTGACTTGGACAGATTTAGCCACCAATAAACTTCACCTGGAGAAGGAAAATGGACTTCTGGATTTGATTTGAACAAGGACACGGAAAGATGCACGTGTTCTGTTTCACTAACCACAACTACAACAAACAAATATTTATACTGGAAAACCGGTGTAAAACTCAAGCTCACTGATGAGTTACCCACCCACACACCCTTTGGGATTACCTCTAATATCTACAGTATTTTCAGTAAACTGCAGCTAAAAATAACTACAAAAAGATCAAATCATCTAACTCTTCATAACACTGCACTAATCACCTGCATCTTTTAAGTTTAACCAGACTTACATCTTTATAATCACTGTTATGTGATTATCTTCATTTTATGGTCCAACAAAAGCAGCTTTACACATGAGGTTTATTTTGTGCCCTTGAACTGTCCCTCCCACTTGATGTGAGAATTGCAAGCTGTATAAGCTGTATTTATTTAAAAAAAAGTTTTTAATGAGACATTCAATTTTGAATAAATTTTTTGCAAGTCAATAATATAATGTTAACACTTTGTTTCATGTAAATACACTTCTTCTGCCACTGATTTTCATTCCTAAAAAACTCTTTTTTTGTACAGACCATATGAATATAGATGTTCATCATATGAATGTTGTGGCTTTTAATTTAGTCTCTGTTGTCTTCTCCTACAGCTGTGTTTTCAGTGAAGGTCTGGACGGTGTCAGATAATTTAATCATCTGCATTTTCTGCTGACCCCTTTTCTCAGTCTTTTCAACTTTGAGTCTGTTTCACTCTTTGCAGTTGGATTCAGTGAGCTTTCCTTTTATCAGTTGTGCTACACAGCTGTGAGTGCTTGTGTATGTGTGTGTTGCGTGCATGTTGTTAACTGTGTAATTGTAAGGGTGGGGAGCACAGCACCAGATGAGGAATGCTGAGTTATCTGTAAATAGTTACATAACCCTTTAAATGCTTGTCTGCTTAGATGTACAGTGCACAGACACACAAGCACACACACATACAAACACACACATACAAAAGCACACACACAACATTTGACAGAAACATTGACAAACAGTCCTAAACTTTGTTCTCCTCCTTACATCGATGCTGCCAGCCTCTCTAAAGGCAGTTACAGGAGCAGATGACGATTATGTAATTTTTCCACAGCCTTGCTGTATCAAGTCTGCACCAATAAAGGAGTGTGGTCTGACATTTGAACACTCTTTCATTTCTTTTACACTCAAGGTAAACACTGAATACATAGCAAGAGACAACTTTTTCAAAACACGAGCAAACTGCTCTGGTGTTCTTTGTTGTACTTAAAAACAACACTTGTTCATTCACTTTAGGAACATAAGGAAGAGTGAGATCATGAGATTTCTTTCTTTCCATGTTAAACACCCTCCACTGCAGATGAAAATCTCTGTCACTGACTCTGGCAGAAATGTTTACAGAACATGTAATGAAATAAAGTTTGATTTACGCTACGCCTAATCATGTTTGGTGAGTTCCTCCCTAGCCCTCGCAAGTTAGAGGCCGGAGACAAAAAGAAACACACCTTGAATAAAATAACAGATTTTTCTCAGTTTGAACATGGAAACATTGGGGATACTGTAAGAACTCAAATTAATAAATTCTATAACACAGGTACAGGCCTTTTTCTGATATTGTAGTGTCTCACAGTCTAGCCTTACCTTTGAAGTGCTTTGACACCCCCAGTGGTAGTGGAGTAGTGACTGGTTGTCTGGCTCCATGTTGGGGTCGTAGGACTGCTCCGCACTGAGCTGCAGGTCCTGTGACCTTGACCACACCCTGTAGGTACCCCCCTCAATGATGGGCATCAGTCTGGCAAGAAAAAAGTGATTAATTTGGCATGAATAAGATGAAGTATTGCATATTTACTGTTATTTAATTTGACAGATTAACCAAGTTAAGCTGGAATATTTGAGGTGCACTTAAATGTCTTGGGAATGTACATAAAGAAAGGAGCACACACTGTTATCAACTTGTTTTACAGATCTTCCATCAGGCATCTGTTCTGACATCCTTATCCTGCTTGAAGTTTTCCCTTTTCTTGGGGAAGTTACTTCAGGACAAATCTGACACCGTGGTCTTACAACAGAACAAAGAAAACTATATTTCTGTTACAGAAACCTAATAATATTGCCTTTCTTGTCACTGTCTTCTCCATTTGCATTGACACTTTACCTCTATCAATGGGTTGAATTCTTCACATCGCCCACATGACACTGATTTTAGCTTTATTCTTTGTTTTTCTTACATCAAGGTTTGCTTAATGTGACACTGCTTCCTGGTAAACAAACATGTTTACCAACTATCCATATGGCACTAAAAACACACACTGTACATTCTGAGTGACACCATTCTACATTTTCTCACATATGAGAGTGAAACATGTCATTATCTTTGTGGAGCACAGGCTTCCTTGCAAGAGGGGACCAGTGTCAGGGATGAAATGATTGAATTTATTTAACTTGGGCAAAAAGAAGTAGTTTATGCAGCAGGTTGTTTGAGTGGGTCCAGTTCCCTTTTTGTAACTTTTTTTTCACCATGAACCCTGTACACTGCAGCTGGCATCAATTCTGTTAGATTATTATGCTAATTTATATTCCTTGAACTAAGTATAACAAAAAAATAGAAACACTAAAAAAGCAGGGTAAAGGATGTAGTCTGTAGAGAGAAAGTCAAAATGTTGCTTCTCCATCTGGGCTGTCCTGATATCAAAATTTCACAACACGATTTTATGCATAAGGAATTTACTGTAACAATATTATAATATCTATAAAAACATTAGGAAAAAACAATGGTACTAGCAAAATTTATGATCAACTTTCTGTTTTTGTGAGTTTTTTTCTCCTCTTTGGCAAATGGATTACACTTACTTATATTTTAATTTTTGAATGTCATGGTTACTGGTTATTATCAACACCCCCTCTCTCCACTGACCTGGCAGCCATGACACTGAGGTGCAGACAGGCAGCCTTCCTTAGTGGCACATCCTCATATGACAGTGAGAACACCAAGGTATAGTTTCCTGCTGCCAGGGCCATCTTTGGTAATGACAGCTGCAGCCGCTGCATATCCACCTCCACAGGCAGGCGAATTACAGGGGGAGAGGGTGGAGTTCCCACCCCAGAGGGAAAACGGTGGTCTTTGATATCATCACAAGAGGATGTCGAGAGAATCTGCCAGAGGTATTGAGCTCCATAGCGCAGGCAGCCTTTCAGGTCCACACTGGCCTCCACCAGAGCGGGCTGCGAGCGCCAGATGGCCAAGCGGGGGGCTTGTACCACCTGCACCTCCGGCTCCTCACACTCCAATATACTTATGTTCACCTCCACCTGGGCCAACACCCAACTAACCAGGTTACTGCAGTTTGCCTGGAGAACAAAAATGAGTTGGTGAAATCACAAAACTCATGCAGGTCAAGCTTTGACAAGCAGCTTCTGTCAAATGACTTAATCAGAGTATATTACAGACTAACATAACATAGAGGATCTGTACAATACATGGAATGTAGCAGTCAAAGAAACATACTTGGATCAGAAAGTGTCCAGGGTGTCTGAACTCATGACCCACAGCTGTGGTGCTGGTGTGAACTGGAGCAGAACCATCACCAAAGTCCCACACGCACTCCACAGGATTAGATCTGGGTGTGACATAGGCCTTCAGGGTCACTGTCTTATTAACAAAAGTGTCTTGAGGCGCCGCATACAGGAAGGCAGCTGTCAGCAGGTTCTGCACCAGGATGTGTCTGGTGATGTTCTGAGAATGCAGTGCATTGAAGGCCTTCAAGTAGATGGTCAATAAACCGGCTTCTTCTGGCACGTAAGATGCCTGTGGTTGTAGGATTCATTGAGACATGTCAGTATTTGTGCAGCTTAACACTTGTTTATTATATTGTGATTTTTACACCATAACACTATATTTTTTATGAAAACTTATCATAGCTAAACCCAGTGACAACAGTGACACCAGTGTGTCTGTGTGAGTGTGAATGTTTTGTCGCCATGTCAGTATACTTGATGAGTCTGTGAATGTTCTCATTCATCCAGGTCATGGTTATTCTGGGCAAATAAATCGAAGGCAACTGGACTCGGTAAAATGTCTGTGAAGACGTTTCGCCTCTTATCTAAGGGGCTTCATCAGTTCATGCTTGTCAGATTAGGCTAGGCCTGTCTGACTGGCTGGTGGAGCCTGAGCCACACCTATGAGCACTAACGATTGTTAGACACCATTGTCCTTTGGAACACCTTCACAGAGGTTCAAAACCAGGGATCTACACCAGCCAGTAAGACAGG
>JAPZDV010000020.1:19879084-19916225 GCA_029814665.1 Acanthurus lineatus | reverse complement strand
GGAGCCTGAGCCACACCTATGAGCACTAACGATTGTTAGACACCATTGTCCTTTGGAACACCTTCACAGAGGTTAAAAACCAGGGATCTCCACCAGCCAGTCAGACAGGCCTAACCTAGTCTGACAAGCATGAACTGATGAAGCCCCTTGGATAAGAGGCGAAATGTCTTCACAGACATTTTACCGAGTCCAGTTGCCTTCGATTTATTTGCCAAGAATATACTTGATGAGTATTTTGTTGTTAGTCTCTCCGTGTTTGTTTGTTCTGACCCTGCCTGTTCTCCATGTCTGAGGGGTGGGTGATTTTTGTCAGTCTACCTTGCCCTGAAACCTGTTTCCATGTCTCATCCAGAAACATCTTCAGCTCAGCCATCCAGCCAAACCCAGCAAGAAGCCTCATGTTATTCCCACCACAAACCAACCTTCACACACTGCACCTTTTATTAATAAACCTCTTTCATCATTTACTCTTCTGCTTCTGGGTCCCCTCCCATTCATGAAACCTAAAAATGATATCAAATGAGATTACCTCTTTGCCTATGTGTGATGCCTGGAGGTGGTGGTGCAGATCAAAAGTCCAAAGAAAATGGACTGGTTTTCCCGTCAGGATGTTGGCAACAAACAGTCTCTTTACACCTACAGGAATTGCTGCACAGCTTCCCAGGATGGAAAGTCCACGCACTGGTTCCATTACTTCTACCTGGAGGTGCCGCCTCTTGAAACTCACCTGGATTGTTATATTGCAACACATAAAATCAGTATGCATTGTACTGTGCATTGTATTAGTTTGATTAAATTTTCTTGTTGGATTTGATAACAATTGCATATGCAATTAATGTTTAAAATATTCTGATGGTACACATGTTGATGTGTGTTTTGCACTATTTTTAGTTAAGATTCATGGGTGAGGGGGTTTGGGTGGAGGTGCTTTAGTCAGTAGGAGCTTTTTCAGCATTAAATCAGAAATTTTCATAAAACTCCACTCCACTAACAACCTCAGGGATGTCTTTCTTAAAATAGGCTGTGAGGTTCAACATCTTGGCCACATTTTACAGGGGAATAATGAAAAAAATTGAAAAATGCTACAAAAAAACTGCCTGCTATCCATTTCTGATATGACTGTGGTGATTTTTAAGTAATGTTTTTAAACATAGTAATAAAAACTGACTAGCAGAACCATTGGTATGATATGCCCTTATGAATGTAATCCATATACTTTAACTTTACCTGGTTGAGAGCAGTGAGATTCACCATGTATGTATCCACCCTGCTGAATGTGTGGACGTAAGTTTGATTGGGTTGAGGGATAACAGTAGCATCGCCGCTAATGCTGAGGATAAGATGCACATCTGAGCCTGCTGCCATTGAAATGGTGAACTCCACTTTCTCCCCAACTGCTGCAATCTTCTTACTTGCCCTCAGCTCCAACCCCTGAATTTTGTCCTGGACAAAAAACTCTCTGGAAACCACTTGATCACTGATGTCATTAGTGGCATTAAGAGTGACATTGGCTGTTTTTGGCTCCTGGAAAATCAGAGAAATTTTCCTTCCAGTTTCTGTTCTTCCTTCTAGCAACCATGTCCATGTCACATTGGTTCCTGTCGAGACCTCGCCCTGGAGCCAGATGCTGGCGCCCGTTGCAATGTAACTGTCATTGGTGGCTGTGAAATTTAGCCCAGAAATGACTTCCTGGACACTAAGAGTCTCTGACACAACCTCTGAGCTAACCTCATTGAAGACCTCTACTCTAACTACCTTTAGGCCAGGACTAGTAAAGGTGTGGGTCTTCCAAGGTTTGTTCCACTGCAGATCGTCCCCATTCACAGACCAGCGATACTGTAGGTCTGAGCCTTCAGCTGTCAATACTGTCAGGTTAGTTGAAGCATTGACTGCAACTGGGTTGTTGCTCATCTGCAGGTACACCTCTCCAGCTGGTTCCAGGAAGTGGATGGTTCTGTTGACAGACAGCTGGCCCAGGAGGTTGGCAGCCTGGAGGAAGATGTCACATGGACCTGGTGTGGAGAAATTCACCTCCACAGTCTTCCCAGTAATGTTGAAGACTGAGCTCACAGGGTCCAGCTCTCTGATTATGTTCCAAGTAAACGTCATGTTGGTTCCTTCCTTTAATCCTGCTTGAAGGTGGAGGACACGATTTGTAGCAAAGCAGCAACCATCTGATCCTGGGGCCCCTCCTCCGCCAACCTCCTCTTCTGCTAAAATCTGCAGCCCCTCCAATTCACGTTGGACAAACAGGAAAATACTCGTTTGAGCCCGTCCTACATTGTTCTCTGCTATCACAATGATGCTGAAAGTGCCAACAGAGCGGAAGGTGTAGAACATGGTGTGGGTTCCTGGAATTTGGCTGCAGTGGTCACACAAGATCCAAGAGAACCGCACATCATCTCCTTCCTCCATTTGGGCCTCAAAGTGAACTGTGGCATTAAGAGGGACATTAATCAAGCTGGCATTGACAGTCAACCCACAAATTGGTGCAAGCACAGCAACGGGTAGAGTAGTGTGATTACTGCTGACTGAGTTGACAGCAGTCAGTGTGATATTGTAGTTTCCTGAAATGTTGTAAGTGTAGATGATATTCTGGCCTGTAAGTGATGTGCCGTCTCCAAAGTTCCAGACATAGGTAACATTGGAAGCCAAGGAAGATGTTGTGAAAGTGTATGGTGCTCTAAGGGTCAGGTTATCGTTCTTAGTGCTATTATGTTGGATAACAAGGGGCCCTATGGGCATCAGAACATCAATCACAACACTGGCGTTAATGGTGGAGATGTTATTAAAGACACTGACTGTCACCATGTAATGGCCCGGATTTTTATATGTTGTCATGATATTTCCAGAACCACGGATGGGCACAAGGTCTTCCTCCCTGCTAAAGTCCCACTCATAACTGTAGTTAAATTCTGGCTCAGCTTTGACTTGGAACTGGATCCCCTCCCCGACTGCATAGTGTGACTTGTCTACAGTGAGGCTGATATTGCTTAAAGCAGGCTGCACACACACCCAGTTAAAGAAGCTGGCCTTGGTTGCTTTGTTTAGCCCACTGAACAGAAGAAGAGAGAGGTGATAGTTCCCACTTGTTGAGTAGGTGTGCGAGACTGTGGGGTTGCCATGGTGTGTCTCATTAGGGCTTCCATCCCCAAAGCTCCATTCATAAAGATGAGCCGATGCATTACCAGACACCCAGGCCTGAAAGCTCACAGGGGTCTGCTCTTGGACACACCCGGATGGCTCCATCCTCACAACTTGAAAGACAAACACCTGCACAGGCAGGATTGTCCAGCCAGAGCTCACAGCATTTGCAGCTGTCACATTCACTGTGTAGTTGCCATCTTTAATATAGCTGTGTGAAACATGAGCTTCAGATATTGTGTAGATGGTCCCATCACCCATGGAGAATGTCCATGTGATGTTGTTACCTGATCCAAGGCGAGCCCATATTGTGGTGGGGCTGTGAAGCTCAGTGGGAGAGGAGCTTTGAGCTGTTAAATCTTCAATCTCTTCATATACAAACATCTCGGCACAAACCTCTGTAGAGCTGATGGTGTTATTAACCGATACACAGATGTTGAAGATGCCACTCTGAGCATAGGTGTGAGCCACACGGCGACCTTGCTGCAGTGGGGAACCATCTCCAAAGTTCCAGTCATAGTGAATGCCATAGGGTGAGGGCAGAGGGTGAGCCTCAAAATCTGCTGACTTGCCAGTGAGGAGGAGTCGAGGCTCTGTTTGTATATCAACACGAGTCAGGATGCTGTAAACGCTCATGTTGATGCTCTGACTGATGTTCTCATAGCGGTTGGACACTGACACCAGCGCTGTGTATATCCCTGTAACATAAGAGACAAAATAAAAGGGAAAGAAAGAGATCAAATCACTCATAAGCCATTCTCTATAATTCCCTTAAAACATCTCAAGACTGTATGGAAGGACTACTGAAAGGGAGTTACCTGGCTGAGAGTAGATATAAGTGACATTGCTGCTAAGGAGGACCTGACTGGGTGACTCGGGGCAGATTTGGGAGGGGGGATAGGGAGGCTTGTATTGAAACTCCTTATATCCACCGTCACCAAAAGACCATCTGCAACAAAACAGAGACAATGTGAAACCATTAAATATATTATAAAGATATGTAATAATGGAAATGCACTGCACACCAGCACAACCAAATCATATGTAAATTTGTGTGTGTGTGTGTGTGGTGGGGGGGGGGGGGGGAGTGTGAAAATTATCTGGCTTTGGACAAGGAGAGGTGGAAAGTGGAAAGTGAGAGTGGGGGGAAACTAAGTGAAAGAGTGCTCCACAGTTGGGAGGATGGGAATGTGAGAAGGGAGGGAAAGAAAAGATTATAAGAGTGGAAGAAAAAGGGGAAAAAAGTGCTGGGGAAACAGCTGAGCAGAAGGGAAAATTCTTGTCAGCAATCTGCTCTGACCACACAGTTATGAATCCAAGGCACTGGTAGCACACTGAAAGACAAAAACAGAGGTAAAGAGAGGAGAAAGACACAGGGAGACTGATAGAGGAGAGGACAGAGGAGCAGTCAAAAACAAATGTATATACTATGTTTACCCTACCTTAAAATAAAAGAGAGGAGAAGAGACATAGAGAAGAGGAGACACTATTGTGATATTGTTACAAACCACATCACAGACAGTATCTATCCACCCATCTACCAATCTACATTTCTATCTCTGTTCATACCGGAAAGTGGCAGTCACAGACATGTCGACGAGCACAGAGGTGGTCAGAGTCTGTGTGGAGCCCTGAGGGACCACATCTGGCACACCCCTTACTGTGAGTTTGGCCATTGGCTGCAGTCGGTCCACGGTCACATTGAAATGCTCTGTGAGGCTGCTGACATGGTTCATGGCAGTCACCTGGAAGAGATGTCACACAACCAAAAAGATGGTTGGGCACAGCTGATAAGGCATTCAAGTCTTGTACAATCTGTTAGCTTAAGTTGTGACATGACACTACAAGCTGCCATCAAAATATGTTCAAACACAGGAGGCCTGAGTCCATTAACCAGTGATCATTCAAGATAAATGTTAAAAATATACTAGTTCTGAATGTCTTTACTACAAATAGTTTCTGTTCTCCTTAAAACTGTGTGATAATTAGTTCAATCTTTGGACTGTTGACTGTAAAGACATCAAGTTGGGCTCCGACAGACTATGAAGGGCATTTTCCCACTTTTTTCCTTTGACATTTACAGACCAAAAATGATTCAACAAAATTGTCAGCAGATTTCACAGTTAATGGTAACATTTTTTATATTCTGACACAGTGTCCAAGAACAAAAAAAAACACAAAACATGTTCAAGGTCTTCAAGAAAACAAAAATGCTGAGGATTTTAGAGATTTTATGGTTACAGAGAGCTGACAACAAAGTTTCCAATAAAACCTTATCATCAAAACTTTACAAAATGAGAGGAGGCCTAAGTCTGATCACAGTTAAAGCTGATTTTATTTTTTCTTAATATTTAGACAAAAATGTAGAATATAACTGACACTCACCGTGAGTTTATAGACAGCAGCGTGCTGGTAGATGACATTGAGGACAGTGTTATAGTAGGTGAAGTAGGGCTTGTCATCCACTGTCCATTTAAATGTGGGGTTTGTGCCTTCAAGCACTGATGCTGTGTAGCTCTAAACACACACAAACATATATATATATATACACAGAGTATAGTGCAGTATATATCATTGTGAAATATGAGCTCTTATGCAAGAGAGTAACCACAAAAACACAAACACAAACTGACCACAACTGACTCCATCAGCACGCGGTGTGCAGGGTGTGGCTGCACTACCAGTCCTCTGAGTGGCTCCTCCAGCTGAATGACTATAGTCAGGCTGGCCTCTGTCACATTATTATGAGCCTCCAACTCAATCTGCACTGGACTCCTTGGGTCTCCCTTCACCAGGCTCAGATCCATCACAGCATACAGGCTCGGTTCGGTGACATCAGCCCCAGGGCCTGAGCTCGGCCCAGGCCGACAGAGCCCTGGGCTGGAAGAAAACTCTGGGGGACAGTGGGCCTGAAAGGTTGCATTGCAACTACCGCCCCGGCAAGAGGCCTTTGTTTCATAGCGAGACTGGACACGAAGCAGCAGCCGGGTGTCATTGGGCTGCAAGTAGAGGGTGCCATTCCTGGGAGAGGGGTGAAGGATCGTCAAACCCAGAGGAGGCACCACCCGCAACGGGCATGATGCTGAAGCTGGATATGATGGTTCAGCTGTGGTCACCTGGAATTTTTCAAATTAAACTCTGTCTCATGACTTAGTCTCTTTATTGAGACAATTAAATCTGTTGAAAATCTGTCACATGCTTGCTGAGATATGACACAGAGTTTTGATATCTTACCAGCAGGCTGTAAAGTCCAGGCTGGGGTAGACCAGTGGACAGCTGTGTTCCCTGCAGCTGGGTCTCACTGTGTCCCACGTAGAGCACTCTAACAGGGCAGTCTACTTCCTCCAGCCAGCCTCCTTCACCATCCTCCACCAGTGCCTTCACGTCAAGCTCTGGTTCTGGCAGAAGGTCGGCCTCGCTGTCAGCTGTGGCATCTGTCGACTGTCTGGTGTTGTTAATCCAGAACCATTCAGATTGGTTGAGGGCTAAGACAGGTTGCCGCCACAGTGAGTTTGAGGAGGATCCACATCGGAGAAGAGAGGCGGAGCCAGCGTCATGCTGCAGGGCGATGACATCACCACGGGAAATGAGGAGGTCCTCCAATTGTTCTTGTACCTGGAAGTCAGAGGCAAATACCGACGAATATCAGAAAGACAGAAGTTAAACTGCAGGTTACAAACTCTACAAATAGGGACTGAAAAGTAAATCCTCTCACCAGCACATGTGCAGCTGGTCCTGCTGCAAGAGTGAAGACCACCTCATTCTGCAGGACATATCGAGGCCTCAACGCCCCAGCTGGCAGGTGGTGAGCTTGTGTGCAGTTCAGGCAGGAGGATGGGTGGCAAGGACTAGTGAGGGGAAGGCAGCGTTGCTGAAAGGGACACCACTGCTCTAATGGGGGGCAGGAGGGCGGACCACCACCCCCAGTGTCATTGGGGACACAAATAGCCACTGGAGAGCAAGCTGGTCCTCCACAGCCTAAGACAGAAGATTTTGTAAGATTTTTTTTTTTTTTTTAAATTAAGTTTAAAGTGTAAAGTGTATGAAATCATATCAGAAATCTCCATATACAGGCAAAAAAGTGATTTAACTCACAGACAGCCAGGTCAAAAATGAAAGAAGTGGCACTAATGCAGTCAGTTTAAACAGAGTACTGAGATCTTTGAGTATCTTTTGCATAATTCAAAAAAACAGACAAAATCATTAGTGGAAAACAGAGCAGTTTGTTGTTAATTGAGCAAAAGTGTGAGAAGAAAAAAGTTTAAAATCACTTTTACTTTTTTCGGAAGAAGATGATGGACTTCATAAATCCTGAAATACGGGAATAGGAAGTAAAAGACGATGAAGGAGAAGAAGAAGACAGAAGATTAAGGAGAAGAAGAAGATGAATAAGATGCAGAAGGAGGAGTGGAAGAAGACAAAAAAGACTCAGGGGATGAGGTAGGAGAATGAGACAACAAAGGAAATAAAGAAGATGAAGAAGAGCTCAAAGAAGATGAAGGAGAATATTGCCAAATACAGGAGGGAACTAAAGTTATGCAGTGATAACAAATCAGAATCTAAGCTGATTTGTCACTGTTTTCTTCCTGAGTTAATGCCTAACAAGCAGTGTAAAGCAAAACTTTAAAATGTCAGCTAAAAGAAATTAATTTCTTGATCAAAGAAATTAAACTAAATAAGGAGGTATCTCTTAAACAAAAGTGTGTACTTATATTATTAAACATCCATATTTGTGTGTGTGTGTGTGTTTTTGGTTGACACATATTTAGTGTGATGGGATGGTATCCACTCAAGAGTAGGGCAGAGCACTCTCTCTTTGTAATTAATAATCCAGCTGCATTATCTCAGTGTCTCCTCCTCTGCTGCTTTGTTCACAAATTCCAAATGAAAGTTTCACAGGAAACGTGCTCCTGTGTCTTTAACGAGCTGCTCTCCTCTCTGTGGATTACTGTTTTTCACATCTTTCATGAGCATTCACTCTCTGCCACTCTGTCTTTTGCAGAGCTCTGCCGCTACGTCTCAGTGGACAAGTTAAAAAAAGAAAACACAGAAAGCATTTCAATTTCTTTTGCCTTATGCCGTGCAGTGTTGCAGTTACATGTCATGCATCTGGATGAGGACAGGAAATGCCCAGAAGGAAGGTGACCTTGACTGGTCATGTTTTCTTCCTCTCCTGTTTTGCACTACTTTACACCCCATTCAAACTTTTCCTTCATGTTCACTTACCTAACAACTTTGGACAAGGCTGGTCAGTCTAAGTGTGCGTGTGTGTGTGCGTGCATGTGTGCATGTGTGTGTGTGTGTGTGTGTGTGTGAGCGTGTGTGTGTGTGCGTGCGTGTCTTTTTTTTTTTCAAACTGGAGGTGTTGGCGCAGGTGGCGTTTATTATTTTTTTTAACACCCGCTAGTGTGGGCAGGAATGTGCGGATGGCTTAGAGTGTGTCAGTGTGTGACAGTGAGTGTGTTTCTGTGTTTGACTCACTGGGCAGCAGCAGGTGCAGGCCGGGATAATGACAGTAAGGCCTGTACGTCTGGAATCGGACATGAATTTGCGTGCTGAGCTCCTGAGTGACAAACTCTAGGGAGGACAATCGACCTGCCTGAACAAAGCTCAGCGCTGGGAACAACAGCACCTGAGGGAAAAAAATTCAAATAAACAGACGGAGAGTTTGATGAAAAAAGGTGTGAGCAAAGCATCACAATGACTCAATAAGATGAGATTTCCCTCTCACCTCTATGCCACCACTGGGAGGTTGAGGAGTGAGGAGCTGAGAAGATTGAACCCGATGAAAGTTATTATTGTAGGGAAACACAGCCAGGCCCAGCATGTAGATCCCTGCATCTGGAACACGGACTGTGGAGGTGGAAAGAAAATGAAGTCAAGGTGACAAAGAAGGAGGGAGGATTAGAGAGATAGGTAGAGGAGGCATTATAAAAAATGATGGGCTATCTCTGTTACAAATTGCTATGAGAAGGAATGAGATGAAGAGGTGAGAGACAGAAATAACCTCGAAAGACACAGAACAAAAATGACAACTATCAAAGTGAAAAAAGGAGGATAATGGTGTATGTGTTTGCTGCAGTCTGGAACCAACAGACTAGACCATCGAAATAAGACAGATCAGACAGATAAACACATTTATTCTATTTCACAATATGATGCTGAATTTCAGCTCACTTTTGGATGTAATTTTTAGTTTCATTTTTATTTTCTCTGAAGTCTACTTGCTGTTGAATTAATCTGGAGAGGATTTAAGCCTCATTAAGACTCTTCCTGCGTTGTAGACTGACACAGACAATCCAGCTTAACATCTACCTAACCCTAACCCTAACCCCACACATATTTTGTCTAACTTTATGAGACTGGCTTGCACTTCCTGACATTTACTGCATATCATGTTCTGCTGCAGATGTAACATTTGCATTTTGCATTTTGAGTTTGGAACAATGGCAGCAATTTTGCTGCAGCACTCATTTATTTAATTGCAACATATCAATTTTGTAAAAGACTTCATGACTTTTCTCCTTATTTTTCTCAGCATTCAGAGTTTAGAGAACCTCAGATATTTTAAAAGTAATGTTTTACTCCTTGACCAATTCCCTACACAAAGTTAAAACTCAACGAACTAACTGGAATATTTAAAATTTCCATTTAATTGCTTAATTTCCACCTAGTCTGAAAATATGACCCTGTTTCCTCAACAGAGTTTAACAGCAAGATTATATTAAGATGATTCTATGTCAAGAGATGCTCTGCAATAATATTCTGCTCCAAAACAAATCTGAAAGTGTCCCTTCTTACACAAGGAGCATCATTAATAGCATAGCTTCAGGGAGCCAATCTGATGATTGTGATTAGCTTTAAAGAAAACATTTTTTCTTTTCTTTCCGATTTACAAACTTGTTGCCCTGCAATTTAATTTACGTAAAAATAAAAGTGAAGAAAAAGTTCTCAGTTCTTTGACAAGACAACTTAGCCACAGAGGGATTTAGGTAGAATTAATGTGCCTTAAATCTGTGCCTTAGTTGTTATTTTCTCCATCAGATCAAAAGTTTTCTAGGCATTTGAACTGCTCTATATTCTGTGGGCATGTGACACTGTCTCTGTGTGAACATATGGAGCTAACCTTGGGGGCTGTACTGGCAGACACAGGCACGCTTGGCACTGCACGGGTGTGAACTGGTGTGGCTGCCCTGATCCAGGGACACACACACGTTTCCGCGGGAGATTGGGGAACGAGGTGGCAGACCTTCCTCACCCTCCTGAGCCTCTGAGCCGTTCACCCAGTGCAGCTTGCCTGGAGAGTTGACATCACCCAAGCCCAGCCACACACCTCGCTCCCTGGGGCAGGAATAAACACGTAAGACTCAGATTAACACAGCGCCTGCTTGACATTTGCTGTAGCTACAAGGGGGCTGGTGGCTGGAAAAATAACTAGCACACACACAAAAATAAACATTACCAAATCTAAATTGAGAATAATGTCAAAATACATGTAGCTTAAGGGTAAATGATGAGAAGACATGTTATACACACGTGTTCTTATGAATGTAAAAGTAGTGAGATGGAGGAACACACTACAAACATTATTGGAATCCATGTGGGTCTTAACAAAGGGACATTGAAGCCTGTAAATTATGTGCCAGCTTACCTTCGACAGGCAGTGATTGCAGGGCAGCAGGAGCATGAATGGGCTTCGATTGTTGAAACCCAGCAATTTGTTACATAAGGAATGTCAGATATTTCATATGTCCCAGTGATTACGACAGATAAATTGGATTTTCACTGCATTAGTCTACTAATGGACTCATATCCCCACTGCCACCCCCTTCAATTTTTCCTCTCTTTATGTGTATGACTCATTGTAATCTGGTTCAGCTTTTCTGAACCAGCAAGGCAAATTTATTTATAAGGCTCCATTTAGACACAAGGCATAAAAATACATTAAAATGAGACATAAATGAGGCACATAAAAGTGACAAATAAAGAGTTAAAGATTAAAAAGAAATTGTATTAAAAAACAGAAAGCAAGTACAGAGCCAAAAAGCTATGGATTAATAAAGACGTTCCACAGGTGGGGAGCATAAAAACTAAAACCTGCATCCCTTGGTTTGGTTGGTTTTGGTTTTGAACCTGAGAACACTGAGTAAACCTGTTGCAGATGACCCTAGAGGTCTGGATCCTTCGTGAGGCGCAAGTAAATCACAGATGTGTTTAAGATATGAGACATTAAGTGCTTTATGGACAAGTAAAATGATTTCAAAACCTGTCCTTTCACAAACAAAGCTGGGTTAAGGACGAGTGGGATGAGGCCGAATACAAACTTTGTGAGAAAAACATCTGAAAGGGTGTACAAGGGTTAAAAAAATACAAGCAGATGGAACAAATAAGAAGAATATTTGTGGCAAAAAACAAGTACTGATAAAAAAAAAGAAAAAAAAAGGGCTCCTTATATAAGCGAGGGGGCGGAGGAACACAGGAGCCGAGGAGGAGAGAGGGGCTAAATTTCATCTGCAGCAGTTTTTTCTTAGGTTTACAGAGGCAGGGCCTCTACGCTCACATTAATACACACACACAAACACACACACTATGAATTGCAGACTCCTCCTCCAAGGGTGTTAAGGTTACAATGCAGCTGTGCTTTTACAGATGTGTTTTTTGCGACTCTTTCAAAGCCAAACACCAAACATTAAAGGTCTTCAGACCAACACAAGGCCAGATGCTTTCTCATCCCAGCAAAGCTATGACACAGACACAAAGCAACGGAGCATCACTGGTTAAGAGGTAAAAGACTGTATACTATTGAAATGCCTGAGCCTGAGGGCCATGATCTGTTCAAACCTAAACCCATGCTATACAATGAGAGGGAAAAAGCCCAGCATTTTCACTGTCTATATGCAGTCGGATGATTTACAAAAAACAATAAATATAAATTAATAGTGACAAAAACAATGGACAAAAAAGCCAAAGATAAAATAAATTCAATCAGCTTTAAGGCATGTAGTAAATAAGGACATAGAATTTGATAATAGCCTGATGTCTGAACAACACAAATATAGAGGGTTACGTTCAGTCACAAAAGCCTAAAAGTTCATGCAGACATGAGAGGCAGGAAGCAAGAAATACACACTTTTCAATCTCCTTTCATTTACCATCCACTTTGTGATGGTTTGTCTGTGACTGGGAGTTCAACATGAGTTTTAAATATGTGTTGTTTTCTTGGCTGTTGATGATGCAAGCGGGCAAGGCATCATGGTGGGAATACTTAGGTTTGTCAGGTAAAGGAGGATGACACATTGGGCTGTGCATGCAGGTTATCTGTTCTGTATTTGATAATTTTCTACCACATAGCATAACACATGTAACATAGAAATAATACTATATTAATAATTAAAAGAGAGGTTCAAAGTAATTTTAGCTCTGTCTGTGTTCAGGGTAAACTCACAGAATGCATATAAACAGAATTAAAGGGCCACATTTCTGCCCATCATATGCACAAACACTCACTGTTTGACTTTGTGTGCCAGCAGGTTACGCAGTGCGTCACTCCTGACTATTGCCAAATCCCCGCCGCGTTTTAAACACTGTTGTTGAGCATCTGTCCAGTTCATCTCCCCCGGAACGATCTGAAAACAGCGTGAGGACTCGGCATGGAAAACACCATCCTTTGGACAATGAGGAGAGGCTGGAAGAGGACAGAAACATCCACATTATTTCTCAGAATGTTTGAAGTTGACTTGTAACATCATAAAAAGTAATTTTCCCTCATTGGATTTTTGTCTGTCACTCCACCTTTTCAACTATAATCATAATACAATAAAACAAATCAATATAAAAATATAACAACAATATATCTGCTTTTTCTTTTAATTTCTTCTAAAGACATGTTTGTTAATTTGGAGACCTGGCATACAATATCTTAAAGAAACACCCAAGTGCAAAGATCAAATGACAGAAGAAGATTGAAGTATAAAATCATCAGACAGGTTGATCTAACCGTGCTGTCATGGATGAGACAGTTTATAAAGGGGGCTGCCTGGAGAGGAATGGAGGAGGAAGACAGGTTAAATTAGTGTGTCGTGAAAAAGAAAACATGATCCCCACCATGTTTCTACAGTAACCCAGAATGGACAAAATAAACACTGGCCCTAGTAGGGGCCTTTTGGCTTTTGCACAAGTTTTGCAGACATTGTATGTTTTCCTGCATGTTTGAAAAGGGGGGATTAGCAGGGCGATATTCAGTTCCATTGAGTCTGTAATTAAGTCTGTAATTGAGTCTGCAATTTTGCCACTAGATGGCACCAAATCCTACACAATGGACCTTCAAAACGGCCATAATCAATATTTTAACAATAACGAAGGATCACATGATGTTGTATTGTACAAAAGTTGTTGCTTGATGTAATGAAGCTACAGAGATGACAACCGGACTCCAAAGTTTCCCCCAGCTGAGAGTTTTTCCACTTGTTTAGTTAATCCTTAATCCTTAAATAAGTTTAGTTAAGCCTTAGACAAGGCTCTAAAAACCCATTCTACACTCTACACTTCCTGTTCAGCTTCAAAGAGCATACAAAAATAGCCTGCAGCTAGCTGACATACAATAGTGGAGCATTTTGCAGGTGAGGAGGCTGATATTTCCCTTTGGGATCAGGTGGAGACCAAAATCAGAGCTAAAAGTTAATATGTTGGGCTCTCATTGACCAGGAGAACAGAATTGATAAGTTGTAAATGCATGTGTAAATAAGAAACTGGTTGCTAACAAGTTTAGCATGACAGTACTTCTTTCACATTTTATTTCTGCCACCAAGTGGCCATAAATCCATTATTGCAGGTATCAAAAGATTCAGATCTTGTCCTCCCTAGATTTTCTGGAATTACCTTTCAAAATGTTGTATTAATATTAGGGCTGTCAGTTGATCAAAATTTTAATCGCGATTAATCGCATTAGTGTCCTGAGTTAACTCACAATGAATCGCAAATTAATTGCAAATTTTTTACCCTTTCCTTTTCAATTTACAATAAATACAAATTACTTTTGTTTTGTCCAGAGAACGATCGTGCATTAATCACGTGTTAAAAAAAATTAGTGCTGTTAAAAGGAGTTTGAGTCAACGCGTTATTAATGCGTTAACTTCGACAGCCCTAATTAATAATCTATCTTAGCCAACCATGTATTTACTAAGCGGCTTTATTTAAAAGTTCACAGAAAAATGAAAAATGAAAAACTGAATTATTCTGTTTGTAATCCTGACAAAATTTCATAGAAAGCCACATGGCTAGTCTTAGATTCACAGCAGCAGAAGGGCCAGAACTAACCAACTGCTGATTGTCATGTGGAGTTAGAGTCAAACACCATTTCTCTGCTAACTGACCAACTGTTGACCAGCTAAATGTCAGATCTTGTTTTGGTGCATCTCACCTTTGGCAACTTGTACGCCGTCCTTTAAGAGCTTCCAGTCCACGACCACGCCAACAGTGCCCCAACTGACAAGTGTGAACTCTAGGGTCTTATTGGCCACTGCAAGAGTTGGACAACGCAGCTCCAGTTTGGGAGGAAGTGTCACAGTCACTTCTCCACGTGCAGAGGCCTGAACACAAATCAGTGTGAAAAAAGGTACTGAAACCCCATCTGTGCAAAGAATCCCTAATTTTATTTTTTCTTCAAATTTGTACAAATTTATTACCTGCATTTTCTCTCCCACTTTTGGTTCAGCCAAGGCCGTCAAACTGACTGCATAACGTCCTGGAAGTCCATATTTGTGAGTTGCTGTGGTGACCTCTGTTCCTGTGGTGTTGACTCGAGGTGAAAGGTCACCAAAGTCCCAGGATAGTGAGGAAAGTGTCACCGAAGTGACAGAGGAGGTGGCGGAAAAGCTAATGTGGTTGTGAACACTTTGCAGTGGTAGAGGCTTCAGTGAGACGGAGAAGTCCACAGCAAACGCATCTTGAATCAGAGTCCACCCACATTTCTGTGCAAAGAGGTAAGAGGAAGTGTTGGTATTAAAATACAACAAACTTTCCACACTGTTAAATAAGTAAAAAAAGTTTCAATTTCAGTTGCAGTTTTGGAAAATTTTTCCTGACTTGCTCTGTACAGCAGTCCTGCAGGAAACCAAATCAGAGGATACAGGAAAATCAAATCAAGCCACAGCAGGAAGTTGTTGGGAGGTTATAGGAAGGTTTAGAGGAAATCCTGAATGCTGTGTTTACAGGAGAGCAAGCAAAGCAAGCTGAACCACAGGAGGTCTCTTAACTTGAGTTAAAATAATTTCTACCTTGGACCACTATGTGCCACATACCTGCATTACATGTTCATCTGTACAGGCAGCAGAACACTGAGATTCACTGATGAAGTTCAGCCGCGAGTTTGTGCTGCAGAGACACTCTTGTCTCTTCCCCAAGCCCCCATAGCTTTGAGACTCGGCAAAACACACACTGTTGCACTGTTTACGCGTGAAGTTTCCGGGTTTGGAGGAAGAGAAAATAACAAGCTCGATCCGTCCTGCTCCTCCACTGCTGCTGTCCTTAAGACAAGCTGCGTAGTCTAGACCTGTAGAAGAGGAAGAAGTTCTATCACTCAGTCAGAGCTGTGCAAAAAAATTTTTTCTTAAAAACCATACACAATGTTAATCATAGACCATAGACTTTATTTGCCTAAACCAGTTGTAGGGGTTAAAATATATTTTTAACAGAGTAAAATTCAATTTTCATTCATACACTTTAGATTTTTTGGTAGATAAGTCTGTAATCATCAAGTGCACTTGCTTGATGTCTTTCTTCCCTGTATTAAATTTGTCAGAGGTACTTAAATTAGGTCAAGAAAGTCTCTTAGTTATTTTTTTTGTAGTACAAATGACTATAAAAATACAGGATGGGTCCTTGGCCAAATAAACAGCCAAAGGAGGTTAATGAGATTTTTAAAAGTACTTAATTTTTTTTTTTTTTTTGGTGACATAACCAACTGTATGCATTAGTGTGTATTTTTTATCTACCACAGGTTAGCAGACTGATGTTGAGCAGGGGTTTGTGTCGGAGCTCAGGTGGGTGGTCGCATAGCATTGCATCTGCGCGTCGAACTCGCACTCCTTTGTCCTGCAGCCAGCTGACCAGCCGGGACAGCTCACAGTCACACTGAAAGGGGTTACTGCTCAGGTCACTGGAGGAGAGGAGGACAAGGCAGAAGAGACTGAATGGGAAGACTCACAGAGAACAGTGTAAGTGATAAGCTAGCATATAAGCAATTTCACTTAGTAATGTGAAAATGTTCTAAACTCAGCAAATAACTGGTTAATTGCCAGAGGTGCTAATGTAATATAGCCCTAATGTTTAGCAGCACTCGATGAAAAGGTTAAAAAAGCTGGTATTTTAACCAAAAAGTTGCACAGTTCAGCTTTTGCATTAAGATCATTCTCAACAAACACTCTGGTATAATAAATTTGTGTTTCTGATTTAATAAGGTTATATGCCAAAAATAACGTCAAGTAATATTTAGCATAACAGCTAGCTTAACACTTTAAGGTCCTAAACAGTTAAACTTCCGTAAAAATTTAAATAATTCTTTTAAAAAATTGTATCTTGTTAGCTAGCACACTAGTCACAAGTTTTGTCAATTAAAAAAAAAAAAACAAAAACAAAGTTTTATAATATAAATGTTACTATACAAGCAAAACTTTAACTTTATAATCCATCTATTAATTAAACCATTATGTAAATATAGCAAGATTGAAATTGTATATACATATAACATCTTGATGTAGTTGTAAAGAACCTTTGGCAGAGCTAAGATAGCTTGTCTCTCTTGTTTATAAATGTTTACATGTCACACTTTGGCTTTTCACAGCAAATGTAACACAGGTGTTACTTGTGACATTAATAATGGCTCTGCTGCATTCAAGTGTCCCTGTAAGCCATGACAGTGAGCCATTATACACAATAGCAGGACCCTGAGGACCCCTACAACAGAATAAAAAATAACCTGTTATTGGTTATGACTGTGCTTTTCATGTTGTAACATATCAAAATGCCATTCCTCTAAATTGTGTAAGAGAAAGAAACAGACAAGGACAAAGGTGTAAAAAGGCAATGAAGAAGCAATGGGGATGGGAATGACAGGTGAAAAAGAGAAAAATAACAGAAAAGAGGAAAAGAGGGTGAATAGATAGAGCAAGGGAAAGAGGGGGGAAGAGAGATAAGGCAGAAAAAAACAGAAACATTATGTGTTATCTTCTGTCTGTCTATTATGGACCAGCTAGTTAGCTTTGCTCAATTACAGACTCTAAAAAAGAAGAAAAAAAATCTTCATTTTAAGAACTGGTGAGGAATAATTACTACTTACTTCATCCCACTCCAGTCTGAAATAGAGCGTCATTCATCATGTGTGTAGGCGAGGTAACCGAAAAACATGCTGCTTATTTTACCATGTGTTATCAGAGGTATGTTTGTGCATACAGTATGTGACTACGTGTGTAAATACAGGCTAATTGCATTTGGGTTACCATTTCTGTTTATATTTTTTGCTTAAACAGGAGACCGAGACATACAGAGAAAAACAGTGAATTGTGATTACTTACATTTGTGTTAAGTTGCATAGGTTGTCACATATTCTTTCCTCTATGGTGGTGATTTGGTTGTTGCTAAGATCGCTGATGGAAACAAAACAGACACATCACTGTTGACATTAAAACAAGAGAGAACTTTACTTCACTTTTGTGACTGTACTGATTTGTTGCAATTGCTATCATACTTTAATTTTGGAAACAATATTGTGATACATGTTTGTCATCAACTCAAAAACTTGAAGCCAATAACTGATTCATTGGGTCACTGAACATGTGAAATTGCTCCTCTTACATTTTTATCCAACTGTACTGTGATGTAGTCAAGCAAACTGACTTAGATTTGAGTTGATCAAAAGAGGGATATTCTCTTTTCAATAAAACTTATTTATTTAACTAAGATATACAGAACAACACATAACTGATTGACAAAACAGAGAGGATTCAGACTTTTGATGCTTTTGCCTCCTTTTTTCCCTCATTTGCACCAAACTGCCTTGTTTCCATGCTTCTTTCACTCTTTCTTTCTCTTCCTCTTCTTGGTTTTCCTCTTTTACTCATAATCTCCTTCTGCCCCACTCTCTCCTCCATCCACTCAGCTACATAATGGGGCCGTTGTGTGGTGGTTTTGGAAGGAACTGATGGAAACCACTAGAGTCCTCTCTCATCACACAGACACACACACAGATACATACACAAACACACACAGACACACACAATTGGACACACACATGTGCCTAAAAGCACATTCAGTGGGTGGAAGAAATAAGGTAATGGGTGGAGGAAGGGAGATGGAGAGAGAAATAGAGGGAGGTAGCGGTGCCTGAAGCAGTAAGCTGTAATTGAACTTAATCGTGCTGAGACTGGTGTGTGTGCATGCATGTGTGCAGTATGTGTGCGCTTTTTTGTGAATGCTCTCTGGTCCAGTTAGCTTACTCCTGGGATTTCTGCTCTCTGAAATACAGACTAAACCTTGCTTGGTCTTGCTCTCTCCAGTTTTCTTATCATCTTCCTCACTCCTCCCCACCTTGAGTTTGCTAGGCTGTTATCTTTTCTGGACTCTGTACTCACAGGATAGACAGTGGCCCACAGCAGAAAACTCCTCTAGGCAGGACTTTGATCCTATTTCCTTGAAGATACCTAAAGATAGAAACATATAAAATGAGACTGACAGAGATGCATGTGAATAGATTGAGGTGTGCTGAAGGTAGAGTTATTACAGCAGACAAATACATAATGCTGAATTTACTTACAGCTCTCGGAGGCCAGTGAGACGATCTAGCAGGCTGGTATCAAGAGAGGAGATGTGGTTCTTGGAAAGGTCTCTGCAAGGACAAACACAACACATGCACATTTCAAGTGCATGTTAAGGTAAGATGATTGCATGTAGAATCACACCCACACAACACAAATGTCACTCTCTCACAACTACATAGTCATGTTCATCATCTTCAGAAAAATAGGTGAATCCGTTAATATGCAGTCAAAAGGAGTTGTTAATGGGACATTTTAAACTGTAAACTTGTCAAAGTCCAAAGAAATTAAATTAACCTCAAATATTATTGTCATTTCAGAAACAATAGCTTGGACACAACAATACTTTTTAAAATATAAGCCAATTTATCTGCCAATAGCCAAATATCTGCAATAAGCTAACATGTATATACTGTGCACTGCACACACAGTGTTGACAGTATGTAAACTAAACACTACCATATCATCACTTTCAAACTAAAAACCTGAAGTAAGTAAGACACCAGCAGATTAAACATGCCAGTAAGGTAGAAAACTGAATTGGGTGAACTGTGGAGTTGAGCTTTCAGGACAGAGGAGGCGGGACAGAGTCGAGCGAAGTGAAGCCAGCAAAGTTTCGGCTGCACATGAGAACGATGACACAAAAGGAAGAGAAAACAACATGCAAGAAGCCAGGAGACAAGAAGCCAGAGGTTGTGAAAGTACAAAAAAAATCAGTATGTGTGTGAGAGAGAGAGAAAGATAGCGAGAGACAGCGGATAAGATGCCGCTGGACTGAACTGTAAAAAAAGCCTCAAAGTCTAAGACAGGAAAACGTGTATGTGACTGTATGGGAATGTATTCCCATTTTTCCTCTCTCTCTCTCACTCTCTCTATTTCTTTAAGTGTGTGTGTGTGTGGACAGAGCAGGACGCCCATTCCCAAAAGGAAACATCTGTACATTCCAGACAAGCTGTGTAAGAAAGATGGAGACCGAGAGGGAGAGCTCTCCCCTGCTAAACCCATCAGCAGATGAAACAGGACAGCGTTTAGACTCTCCACTCCCATGAGCTGATCATTCTCACATTAGTCTGACACCTCGCCTCATATAATGCTCTCAACAACAATACCAGATGTGCGTCTGTTTGTGAGTCAACTTTGTACAAGAACTTTCTTTCAGACCTCATGGACGATATTACATGGTCAAGAGGAGATTAGGAATAAAGAAAGTATGCGTGGGAGTAAGTGTGTGTATGTGTATGTGTATGTGTATGTGTATATGTATTTGTGTGTGTGTTTAACATGACCATATAATGTGACCTTCACCATGTCCATTAGCAACAAGCTCCCGTTCTCTCTGCTACCTCTGGACACACATGGCTTTACTTACACTTACACACACACACAAACACACACACACAGTAGAATACCCTTGAGGCATGTGTATGTGTATGTGCTAACCCACACACACTCACACACATACACATACACATACACATACACACAGTAGAGTACCCTTGAGGTATAGGCCATGCAAACCCACACACACTCACACACACAGCACACATATGGTTCTGTTTTACTAACGGTGTGGCCAATGATCTAACCACTCCTTATAAGGCCTGTCTGGTGCCACTTATTCTGAGCTGGAGGATGAGAAGAAATACACACACACACACACACACACACACACAGTCGTCATTGACTACTCTGTGCTCTGGAAGAATGACAGAGGGGGGGTAGTGGGTATGGGCTCTCCGGGTGAAAGATAAATCTACGTTAACAGTCAACAGAGATTGAAATGAAACAGACAAAGTGAGCCACTGCAGAAAAAAAGCAAAATTTGGTGATTAAATCTGTGATGTTGGTCTGATGGTAGAATAGACTTAAACTGTAAGTGAAGGCCAGCGCTCCACTAACCCACTAAACACAGACTGCATTGTGGTCGCTTTCATCCCCCTCATCCTGCCTGCGTGATTCCTCCTCTACTGCCTTCCCTTCCCCAGTCACTTCCACCAATTTCTTCCCCCTTTTCTCCCTCTGTTTCCCCTCGGCTTTGTTTATATTCTGGGCAGACCTCAACAAGTCTGACAGGAGAGGCAGCAGGATGGAAGTATGAAGGGGTTAAAGATTATAAAGGTAGAGGAAGAAAAGGCAAGAAACAGAGGAGAAACTGGAGGAACCAGTAATGAGGGACACAGACCAGGTCTAGAGAACAATTGCCCCAGCATGCACTGCCTCTCCCATGGGTGCCTGTCCTAACTCAGCCTTACTTCTCTACATTAATGTGAGGGCTGCCAGCCGGCATCTCATGCATGGGTCGTGTGGAGGGTGGGGTAGAGGGGTAATCGCAGGAGTAGTTGACTACTTTCCCTACTGCGGGAAGAAGGAGAGCATGAAATCAAGAGAATGGGTCTAGGAGCTCGGGAAAAGGGGGTGTTGATTGAAAAAAGTTTAGTCTAAAAAGTCTAACATATTGCCTTTCAGTCTGACTGGCTGGGTCACAAACACTCTCCTCTCCTTTTTAGAACATTCTGTCCATTTTTCCAGCTGCTGCTGCCTGGGTTGTCTGCTGTCCAGCTGGCAAGTTAAGGGCAGCTGTGTGCAGCAGTGAAACACACTCGCTAAAAGAACGACGCATGCACATACTTACACACACACGTACGCACACACATACATGCGTTTACATGCTGTCAAAGCATACAGGAAAAACAAAAATCCTGTAACACTGTTTTGGACTCATTGCTCACTCTTTTTCTGGTAAACGAAACTGTTTTTACGGATCTTGAAGTCATAAACTGTGGGCTTTAACCGAAAATGGGTTTCAGGCTTGCAGCTCTCTGGTGTGTGGCTATGCAAAGGGAAAAAAATACTTATTTTTCCAGTGAAGCATAGTTTTGATGAAAATTGAAATAACTATTACTTATTGTTGTTTAACTGCAAAAACTCATAACTCATAACTCAAATTCAAATACAAACATCCATAACAAACTGAATAGTAATGCCAAGAATTATAAAAACCTGGTATAAATCTAAGACAACTTGGCAGCAATAGAAACAGATGTTTTAAGTAAACAATGAGGCAACTTAAGGCAACTTCTGCAGTACAGTGTTGACATCTCTTAAGACCACTGATGCTATCTAACATGGTCAAATTAATAACAGTAAGAACTTTATTTGTATGTGCAATTCAATGGATTTACATTTAACATTAGAAAATATAAAGATAAAAAAAATAAAAATATAAAATAAATAGATAAATACTAACACTCAGAATGCTGCATTACTATTTGTGACTGATATGCTGACATGTTATTAGTTCACAGTAATGTGAGAGCTGCAATCCATCCAATAGTTTCCAGCTTTTTCAGTTTGCTTGCATGTTTGTCTGATCTGACTTTGTTGGTTTGTCCTGCGTGTGACACCAGTGCATTGACACTTTTTCTTTGTCGTCCTTTTAATGACAGATTGGTCATGTCTGCATTCTGTGTGCACACAAATTAAACTTTAGCACGGCTGCACAGTGTAACATGATCAACATTCATTAAACATAATCAAGCAATTAAACATTGCTGTAAAAAAAACTTGGGCTGTAGATCTATACTTTTTAATGCATTTTATCATTTGGCAGTGTGGCTGTGCAGAAAACACTATAGTACAATACATCTCATGTTTATTAAAGTCTCAAGCTCCACATAACCTGATGAGACAAGTAAAAGAGAAAAAGAGGAGAGAGCAAATAGTACAGCACTCAGGAATGCAATTAAATAAGCAAACAGCAGACAGCAGACAGCAGAGAGCACCATAATGGGGGCTGACACCCAGCAGTTAAATAATCCTCCAACATCAGTGTTACAAGCAAAGTAGTGGCCACCCTGACAGCAAAGAGTTCATCTACCAGCACAACCTGTGGCTAAAATGACTGATGACTACTTTTGTTCCAACCATGTGATATGTCCCAGAATGCACTGCTTCTATTTTTGCTTTTGATATTGAAATTGCCCCCACTCCAGCTCTCTCTCTCTTTATGTTTTGCTGTTCATACTAGTGTTATTTGTGGCTCCCAGATTCATTGGTGTGAAATAAGTAAGACTCAACAATGCATTTTCTGACTTCTCACCAAAACAGGCCCATAGATATACTGTAGAGCCTCTGTGAAGAATGAACAAATCTTACAAATGGGAGGAAGCATTTGCCTCAAGTCTTAATTCTCTTAACCACAGTTAAGTTACATTATTCTTTGAACTGTAAAGGCTGCATCAGAAAATCATGTGGGGTACGGAGTGTGTGGGTTGGTCTTTTTTAGTGAAAGCAGGCTGTGTGTAAATTGATTTAAAATTAAATGCAAAACATGGCTTTTTGAATTGAGTAATGACACTGAATGTAAATAAAACACAATGCTGACTTGCAGTCAGATCATAGAAACTTCAGCAGGGCTGTATAACTTAGAGGCTAAAAATTTTCCATTTTCAGGCTCAAAGACGCTGTTCGCATTTAACCCAGACAGGAGAGAGTCTTATGTCTGTGACTCTCTGCACCCAGAATATACAGACTACACAAACAGGTTGTGCTTCTGAAATTCTCTCATGAACTCAAGGTGACTACAAATACAGCATTCATAAACACACACACACACTCAAACACACACACACACACACACACACACACACACACACACACACACACACACACGCACACAAACACACACACACAGACACAGATGCACACACACACACACACCCTCTTTGTGTTGCTTGTTTATATCTCAATACTTTCCAAAGGAACAAAATTAAACTATCCCTCTTTACACTCCTTTTTAAAGAAACAACAGCTTGCTTAATCAAGCTGGAAAAGCTCCAAAAGTCATAAGTCTCCTCTGCAGTGAACACCTGCTGCTGTACAGTCAGAAAAATGTTCCACAAGAAACTACATATGAATCATTTGAAACGCAAGCAAACTTGTTTTAGCCCGAAAAATTTAATCTAGATGCTGAAAATTAGCATAATTTGAAATTGCGTTTTTTAAGTTTTAAACTGAATTCTAATGACAATTAAACTTGATGAAATTTTAGAAAGCAACCCTCTGTTGCTATGAAACTGTTTTGCAAACAGAAACACTTCACACAATTCAATTCCACTTTACTGGGACACATATCTAGCTGTTGCAAAAAAGAAACCAAGTTCAGATTCACAATTACACATTCAATAAAAAGAAAGCACCACCTGCACACTTACTTAACACCTAACGATAACATTTTGATTAAACTTTGATTTTCCTTAGGTCAGACTGCAGCAGTAGGTGTGCAAGCACCTTCATGATGTGCATATAGTCAGTCTCTTTCACACATTCTCATGATCACACTTGGTTCCACTCTGTCTTGCTCTCTCACTCACCAGCACAACCCACTCCAACAAGTAACACTTTAAACTGGTGGCCTGCAAAACAATTATGTATGAGATTTTAATTATTAAGAGACTGAAGAAGCAAGAAATAGCTTGAATTTACATATCAAATTCAAATTAGGTTTCTTGTTGTTCTATATCTACTCTTTTCTATTCATCTTCTGTTGTTACATTAAAACACAAAGCAGGGGTTGGAGTTCAGGCATGACAATAATAAGGGTAAGCTTCTTTGAAAAAATAAAAAATAAAAAAAGACTCCCTCATGAATATCCAGTCAGCCTTGCTTTCCAATATGCCAAATGAATTTCTAATGATGGTCTGACAAAGGAAACTCTAAACAACAACATTAAAATTAAGTCCTGAGTTCACACTTCATTAAAAGCTGCCATGATGGGTGATTTCAATTAAGAGATCATACTTTAGGTCTTATGGGTATTTTAGAACATTTGTTGAGCCAGTGTCAGTTTGTCTCTCAATATTTTCCAACAACATGTATTGTTTTAAACTTAACTACCTTCTCTCTGCCGTATTTACTTTGTGACTGTCTCACAGTATGTTCCTCTGCTGCACAGCAAGACTCATACTAGGGGCCACAATTTGCCTCACATTATCACTGCCTGACTGCACTCAGTGATATGACTCTTCATTATTTTGAGTGATGTCTAATGTCTGTTCTACATGTGGATCACAGCCTGCGCTTCTGTACAAACTACATGTCCAATTATGTCTGCACCATGAGAGCTGGTATTTTTCTGAAGTGATATTACATTCAAAAGCTTTATTAAGAGTATTGAAAAATCACCCTTAAGAGGTGGTTGTACACAGTGGCTGTAAAAGGGGCAGGGGGCAGCTTGAATTTAGAGTAAGGGATAAAGCCTTACAAGGTGTCCATTATCAGGAATTAATGTTGCCTCTGCAGAGTCCATTAATTCTTGATTACGTTTTTAATTTTTAAAAACGTAATAATTTTTTTTCTTGATTATTATACCCATTAAACCATGGTCACTTGCCAGAGAAAAACTATTTAAGACCATAAATTTATTATTTCATGTGTTTTGCGATCAAAATTATTTTTTGTTTAATTTTTTTTACAAGCCATAACTCAGTTTTTCTGGTAACACCTGAGGGTTTGACTAAAAATGCCTGGGACAATCAGTGCATCATGTATAGTTCTGTTGCAAAGGAAATTATATTCACTGCTCCTATAAATAGCTTGAATTTTAAACACGACTTGAAAACAGGAGTATTTCTAGAAGCAAATGCTATGCTAGCAAGATTCAAAGTCAAAAACACTGTGTAGATAAAATATGGAAAAAAATAATTTGACAGTATGTTTAACAAGATTTCCACAAACAGCTGACAGCTTTTGTGTACCATCAGCCAGCACCTCAGAGGGTGAGTTGGATCATGAACAACATGTGAGATGATAGCTTACTCTGGGGGCAATTTTCTTCTTACTGCTTGTGTTACAGTCGCCGTCCTGTGTGGAAATGACTGAATACAAATACACACTGAACTAGAGAGTTGGTATGAACTCAGGGTTTTATTCTAACAATGTTTTCTGGGTTTCCTACATCAGAGTGTAGAGTAATCACCAAGACCTTGGCATAATCGGTTTTTATGGATTCCAGTAATGACCTGCATAGCATTCATAATAATTTTAAACCAATCCTGCAGCATAATCCCATTCTCCATTGCCAAGTTTTCCCTAAATGCAGATTAATCCTCAAAGCAACTAAGTCTACACCGTTAGTGTGTATTTAGTGATAAACTTTGGTATAAGGCTTGCGGCTTGGAACATACTGTGCATTAGGATGGACAGTAGATGCTGCAAAGTGATCAGAGAAGATTTTTTGGATGTTTTTAGAAAACTGGTCACTACTGGAATCTACTTTAATGGAATGGAGACAAATTTAAAGTCAATGAGCCAACTTTAGACTTTATACAGTCTATTTTCATATGAAATGCTCTTTATTTGTTTGATATGCAGCATACATAAAAAGCATACTTACACTGATCTTCAACTGGTTTGACCAAGACTCAGTGTCAATACCACCGCAACTGACACAGTATGTTTACTTAGAAAATTAAACCTGTATCATAGCAGTGTTGCAGTGCTACAAAGTTACCAAAACTTAAAAAGCAAAATTGACCTTTAACACACACATGCATGCACGCACACCACCAGAACTTAACTAAGTTAACAGTCACCAATCAATTATGTGATTTCTTGCATAACAATGGCCTATTCGAGGAATTTCAATCAGGCTTCCGAGTACATCGTAGCACTGAGACAGCACTGGTAGAAGTAACTAATGATCTTTTGTTGGCATCAGATAGGGAACTTGTCTCTGTACTTGTTCTGTTATATCTTAGTGCTGCATTTGACATGATTGACCACCATATTCTTCTGCAGAGACTGGAACATTCAATTGGCATTAAAAGAACAGGATTAAGCTGGTTTAAGGCTTACTTATCGGATCGCTTTCAGCTTGTTCATGTTAATGACGAATCCTCTGTATACAGCAAAGTTAGTCACGGTGTTCCACAAGGCTCAGTGCTTGGGCCGATACTATTCACCCTGTATATGCTTCCCCTTGGCAATATTATTAGAAAGCACTCAGTTAACTTTCACTGTTATACAGATGATAGCCAATTATATCTATCAATAAAGCCAGAGGAAACAAATCAATTAGCTAAACTTCAAGACTGTCTTAAGGATGTTAAGACCTGGATGACCCGTAATTTTCTATTACTAAACTCAGATAAGACCGAAGTTATAGTGCTTGGCCCAAAACAACATCGGATCAGACTATCTCATTATATAGCTACTCTAGAGGGTTTTACCTTAGCCTCCAGTACCACCGTTAGAAATCTGGGGGTTATTTTTGATCAGGATATGTCCTTTAACTCTCATATTAAACAAATCTCAAGGACTGCCTTCTTTCATCTCCGTAACATAGCAAAAATCAGGGATATCCTATCACAAAAAGAAAAATTGGTTCATGCATTTGTAACTTCCAGACTTGACTACTGCAACTCCTTACTATCAGAGTGCACCATAAAGTCTTTAAAGAGTCTGCAATTGATCCAAATTGCCACTGCACGTGTACTGAAAAGAACTGGGATCAGAAATCATATTACTCCAGTATTAGCTTCTCCGCATTGGCTACTTGTAAAATCTAGAATAGAATTCAAAATCCTTCTTCTTACCTACAAAGCGCTTTATGACCAGGCACCATCTTATCTTAAAGAGCTCGTAGTACCCTATTATCCGACTAGACCAATAAGGTCTCAGGTCACAGACCTACTGGTGATTCCAAAAATCTCTAAAAGTAGATTGGGAGCCAGAGCCTGCAGTTATCAAGCTCCTCTCTGGGAGGTGCTGTTGTCCTGGTTATCTTCATATACCATCACAGCACACCTGTGGTACGTGCCAATAATTCAGAACTCAGTTTCCTGCTTTTAGCATCACTTAAACTTTGTTTCCTGTGTTCTCTGCTGTCTATCGGCCAGCCAAGGCTGTGGACATGTCAACTGAGACATGTCAGCTGAGACATGCAGCATTTGGGATCAGCTTTGTGCTTTGTGTCTCATGCATTCTAGTGAAAAACATGGTGGTTCTGGCTGTGTTCAGGGTCTCCAAGCCAGGAGGGGGTACCAGTCTGAAGTGGTTTGGTGCTAAGCAGCAGAGAGGGATTGTTATGGTTCTAACATCTATCCAGGCTGCAGTTTGTATTGCCTGGCTGGTCTCTTCCTCACCATCTCCTCATAAAAACACTCAATACCATAATGACAAGATAGTCTATGAGTGTGTAGTTGGGTCCACGGCTGGCTTTGGAGTTTTGCTTGGCTATATTGGCTTATTGGCTATCCTTAGCTTCATGTTGGCATTTCTGGCAAGGAATCTGCCAGATAATTTTAATGAGGCCAAGCTTATTACTTTCAGCATGCTAATCTTCTGTGCTGTGTGGGTGGCTTTTGTGCCCGCTTATATCAACTCTCCAGGCTAATATGCAGATGCAGTGGAGGTATTTGCTATCCTGGCTTCTAGTTTTGGCCTCTTGGTTGCACTGTTTGGACCCAAATGTTACATAATCCTGCTGAAACCAGAGAGGAACACAAAGGAAGCAATAATGGGTCGAGGAAACACAACTTCATGAAACAAAAGGTTATGATCTTGCAGTCCTAGTTCTTTTAAAGTACCATATACTATCCTCCAACAGCGTACAAGCATTTTCTCACTGATATAATGTATATACAAAGCAGGATGTTGCTACCCAAATGCATCAATCAGAACAGATGTTTTCATCAACTTCAGCACAGATATAGAACTGACTCCACCTTGCCTGTTGATGCAACCCTCGCTTTCCCTGTTCAAGGGACTGAAGCTGGTTCATGCATCTGTTTACTATCCAAGGCTGCACAATACCAATTGTTCTCAAGCCAAGTCTATTCCACCCCTCTTGCCACTTGACATCCAAGCAGGTGCTGGCAAACCAATATTCGAGGCAGTGCTTGTGCCGCAGCTCACTCAATGTTTTTTTCCTGGTTCCTAACAACTGTATGCCAGCCAAAGGTATTACTATTTTCCGAGTACAGTTTGTGAATTTCCTGCTGCGAGGCCAGCTGAGATCTTGAAAAAAAAAAACACCACGACCAAACGTTCCACCCGCAGGGTTACCACGGGTAATCACTCTTCCAGTTGATTGCAAAACCTATGTTAGTTAGGTTTAGGCTAACTTAGGCACAGTCTTTGACTCTCTCTCTGACTCAACATGACTGCAGAGGTGCACACCTGCTAAATTTGCAGGGTGCCAGGGAATAGCCAAACAACATCCTCTTGTGCTTACACTCTAATGTCCAAAAAGCAAAACACAGAAATCTCCTGTTTCTGCTATGATTGACGGAGAATGCATGTATCTCTTGGATTTCTGCTGAGGGGACTTCTATCTCCTCCAAGGAAGACTTACAAAGACACAAATTAAAATATCATTAATAACTAATAAATACTCCTTTTGCATGACAGCTGTAGTTTTCTGAGATCGCTCTCATTTTTTCATACTTCCCTTTTTCATCTCTTTTCTGGCTATGGGTCATAGAGGTAGCAAGCTTTGCAGTACCATCCCTCCACTAAACCATACCCTTCAGTTCTTTCTGTTTACTGTGTCCTCTGATGCCAGAGGTACCACTGCAGTATAGATAAAATGACTAAAAAGTTGATCAACAACACACATGAAAAAAACTCAAGCTTAAAGATGGAATTGGTTGTAAGTCCTGGGATTTCTACTTTTAAAATGTATCAGTCAAAAGGTCTATACTGTGAAAAATGTAACTTCTTAATTTCTTCACCAAAGTGTTGTAATTTTTCACATTTGATCACTTTTGAGTATCTTTTTGACAAATCGTTTAACTGGGTTTTAAAAGTACTTTAGGTGACTGATTGTGAAAACATTAACACTCTTTAAATGTGCCTCTTGATTAAAAAACAAGCATTTCACCACTGATAAACAACCTTTACAGTGTAAAGTTATATAAGAGCCTTTTTTCACATTTTGCAAGAAAATGTGGAATTGCCACCATTGAGAGGCCTTGTCTGCCCTACAATACTGCCACCTACTTTGATGTGGTTGGCTGGTTGCAGGATGGTAGACTCATGTTGCCTACAATATATGTCATCAAAGTAAATTGACTGAGTGGGTCTTATTAACCTTTTATTCTGCTTTAGCAGTCCAACTTTTTGTTCAGCATCCAAATAGAATCTGAAATTTGTATTCTATTCATGAAATTTGGTTGATAAATTAGCCATAAATGAAGGCTCTGTCCTAACGCAGTGATGTAACATTTGGGTTCTTGTCTGCAATATGAAGTGTCAAGTCTGTTCTTCAAGTGCTTTAGTTTGTGTATCCTCTGGTTGAATTTTAAGTTGTATAATAAGTAGGGCTGTCGAAGTTAACGCGTTAATAACACGTTAACTCAAACTCCTTTTAACGGCAATAATTTTTTTGACGCGCGATTAACGCACGCATGATCTGTGCCTTGCCAGCTCCCGTAGTTTCAGGAAGTGGCACTAAAATAACATAGCAAATGGTTACAAAGTAGAAATAGATACAGAAAAGGGACTTTTAAATGGAAAGTTTAGCCTTAAAGTTTTGCCGATGGTTCTCTGGTCAAAACAAAAGTAATTTGTATTTATTGGAAATGTGAACTAAGTTACCAACGGAGCACGTCCTATAGTATAAGAAACACAATAAATATCTTGTTAAGTTACATATAGAGCAGGGTAAAAAATTTGCAATTAATTTGCGATAAATCGTGCGTTAACTCAGGACACTAATGTGATTAATTGCGATTAAAAATTTAAATCAACTGACAGCCCTAATATATATATATATGTATATATTAAGGGGCTGAAATGATTAATCGAAATAATTAAAATTATCGATAATAATAAAAATGATCGAAGCAAAATTCATTGCCTTGAGGTTTTGTTTGATCCAGTGGAACTATACAGTGTATTGTGTTGAGCACCGATGGTTATTTCTGATGCACAACACGCTGCTATGGATATGTTTTTGTGCATTTAGTGGAGGTTCAGAGAGAAGACATGGGGCAGAAAAAATGACAGAAATTGTCCCAAGTGTGGGACAATTGTCCCAAGTGTGGGACAATTTCAGGTTCAAACAAAAAGAAAACTCCATACAATGTAACTATCGTGAAGTGGCCAGTGCCTCTCAGTGTCTCTGGTGGAGGAAACTTTAAAAGTGAAAAATTGTGCGTTAGCCAACATGATTCATTATAACCATTGCTATGTGATTCTTATATCACGCTACATGATTAATTGCTGAATTATGCATTTTTGTTGCGACTTTTGCCTTCATGTTGTGCCTTTTGTGTTTGTCTTTTCCATTAATGTGGTTGTGTTCTCCCTTTTGCAAAGCGTTTGGGTTACTCAATTCTTCTGATATGTCACGGCCACTGCACATATACACTATTTTGAGCGCTTCAAGAGATAATCATCACTGAAGTGTATGTCATGCAAGAGAGAAGCTAAAAACCAACACGATGGTCAGTTATCCTTTTAACATTTAAGGTGGCTTGATTGATTCACAATGTCAGCTCATGCACTGAGTAACATGGAAAAATCATTCCACCTTAAAACTTCAGGTAGCTGTATGACAGTGGCCATCAGACTGTACGATAGGGGCACAGTCAATTTTTCCCAGTCTATTTGACTACTGTAGGAAAGATGAGAGGGCAGTATCCTTTCTTTATTTTGGAACAGCTATAAAGGCAAAAGTGTACGCTGATATGTAAAACAGTTATACAGTCTTACATGGGCATGTAACCATGCGTGTGTGCACTAAGGATATTACGATATGAAATTTTTAGTACCATAAAATACGATACAATATTGTGATTAATATCTTGATACAATATCACAATAGGATATCTATCATGTAGTTAATCCCCCCCTTTAATCAAATGTACTATGGTTGGTTGAAATAAAACACCTAATGAAAAGAGAAAAAAGTAGAATGTGTAGCCCACTTGGAGTGGACACTATCACTAAGTTTCACTGAGTAGTGATACTGTAGTAGTAGTGGTATTCTTGCTAGACTTATGTTACAAGGCAACATTAAGTTATGATGGCAAAACATATTCAGGATCTTTGAACATATTTCTGGCTTTCTGCTTGTCAGGGATGTTTGCCAATCTTACTTTGGCTACACCAACTATTGAGGTATGGTTGCAACTTGTGACTTTACCTTTTTTTAATGTTGTGTAGCTTTTAAATAAGTAAGCCAAGCTGTTAATAGTTAATCTTCTCTCTCCAATTTGCATTTGAAATTACAAAGCTACTTTCTACAGACATCTTTCTCTTTTCTGCTGTGTGACTTTGATGTTTGTAACATGCGGCTCTGCGCTGGGTGGTGCAAAGTGCTTAAGTGAAGGAAGTACTTATGTTTAAGTTAAATGGTACGCTAGTGATGGTTAATCAGTGTATTAATTGTGTTATGTGGTGTTCAGTTGTATGGGAATTGAGTGTTAAGTTGAGTGCAAAGTTTTGTTAGCAATCTCATTAGCATGGCAGTCACTGGTGGTGTGAACCGTTAAATTACTGCATTACAAGGAAACATCTACGTTTGATAATTTTATGGTATACCATTACATCCCTAGTGTGCACATGTGCATGCGTCATAGGTGTGCAATCTGATTACTCAATTAATCTCAAAAATAATCAACAGATTACTTGACTACTTAAATAATTGATGGTTGTAGCCCTACACAGATCCACCACAGCAGTATTAATATTGTCACAACCTGAATTCTGCTCCCTCTTTTTTTTAGCATTTGCAAAAGCAGTCTGAAGAGCAAAAAAGATGACATCTGTGTGTCAGCTTTCTGCCAGTGTGTGTCTCTGCCCTTCTGGCCATGCTGGCTACCACTCTGCAATACCTATTTTGGTCTGTAGCTTGGGCTAACTCCCTGGGCCACATGCCCCTACTGTGCCTCTCTGCCAGTGGAGGAGAAGCAGGGGAGAGTGGATAATTTTTCGGGTTTTCGGTACTCAAGGAGAATGATAATGAAAAAAGTCGTGCTAAAGCCTCTGAGTTTTTGTGGAAGTTGTTCCCACCAAGGCAGGGGCTCATGATGCAGGGCATGAGTACCCTTACTGGGCCCCCTCCTTTGCTGGTTCCCCTCCCAGCTTTCTCCTTATCCCAGTGGAAGAAAGTGGTGAGAAAGAGGCATGTTCTACACCCACTCCTCTTCCTTTGCTGGCTGCTTGCCTATGCCTTGTGGCACTGTCTTCTATGAACTGCTGTCTCCTATGAACTGCTGGAAATTATTCAGGAAGTGGCCAGACGTAAAGAGAGGTTCCCATTCCTCGAGAGACATCTGCATCTGTCCTATGTGCCATGATGGTAGACTTTTACTGCCAGTCCTCCCTTTCTGGCTGCGCTTTCCACCGTTTCGGCTTTACATCTCTGAAGCGATGTTCTGCTGGGGCCTAGTTTGGCTGCTATCTAACTGCTAAAGGCCACAATATTTAACAGAAGAAAGTCTCCACCAAGGATGACCATGTCATAGCCCACCTCACAGACAGGGCTTACCAGTGTGCTTCTCAGGTAGCAGTGGCCTTGAACAGCATCTAGCTGCTCTCTTGCTCAGTCCCCTCCATCACTGCTCAGCCTAAGGGTCTTCCCACTGAACTGGCGACTGAGATTGGCAAAGCTACATCAGCAATCCTGTCTCTTTCCAAGGCTGCTGCAGTGGTGCAGACTTGGATTAGAGAATGAATGACCATGCTACAGTGCAGTATCTGGCTTCATATACACTCCCCTCCAAAGACCAATTCCTTTATTTTTACTGTAGACTAAAAACATCTGGGTTTGACATCAAAAGATAAATATGAGACAAGCAATCAACATTTTAGCTTTTATTTTCAAGTATTTACATCTGGATCTGATACATAACTTAGAAGATAGCATTATTTGTAACGGAATTCCTAATTTTAAGGTGAGCAGAAGTATTGGAACAGATAGACTTCATGTTGGTTATATTTCTTACTATAACTGCAGTCTGCACAGGCAAAACCCAAATCTGAAACTGAACGTAGACATTAAGCGCTATTTATTGTTTGAATAATCAGTGTAATAGGACACACCAGGGCAACAAAACACATTTGTCAGTCACATGTTCGAATACTTTTGCTCACATGAAAAATGGGTGGGTTCAAACAAAAGGTGCTATCTTCTAAGTTGTGTATCAAATTCTGTTGAAATACCTGAAAATGAAAGCTGAAATGTTTATCTCTTTTTTCAAATTCATCTTTTGATGTCATACCCAAATGTTTTCAATCTCCAGCAAAAATAAAGGAATTGGCCTCACTGTTCCAAGACTTTTGGAGGGGGATGTATGCCAGCTGCCTAGGTAGAGTAACAAGGCATTACTGGATGGCCCCATCAGCCCCAACATTCTCCTTGGGCAGCTTCTCTTGGATACTGTCAACAGCCTGCAGCAGGCATCTAAAGAGGTGAGGGGAGGTAGCAGCAGCAGCTCCTCTGTGTTTCTGTTAACCCTTTTGCAAGAAACTCTCTCTAAGTCACAGACCATCTTTTCAATAATCATTCTGTTGCATTTTAGACCCCTGGATGTGTTTTACCTGTTTTCGCTACTCTCAGTTGTTTCCATTAATTTCCATAAAGTCTAAAAAAGTGCTTAGCAGACTCTTGAAACAAAAAACTTGATCACAGTTACCTCTTTCTTGGTTTACAATAAAATCCACTGGACTCCCAAAAGGTTTGTTCTTCCTCTGTCCGAGCATTTCTCAGTGTGGTGAAACCTATTGCCATTGATCAGATAGTTGAACTCTCCATCCCTCCCACATAGACTACCTGGACATGTCCACTGTGCAGAAAGTGTTGAAGCACCTTGCTCCACTAACGAGCATGTGATGATAGGAATAGACAACAAAACAGCCACGACTTATATAATTTCCAGCTGCTGGAATTGACCAGCAGCCTTTTGTTGTGGTCAAGCAGAAAAGAGCTGTGGACCTGATGTCACGTAGAGGGCCTTCTTATAGTGAGTGGACTTGTTCGCTTCCGGGAAGAATGTACAGTGTGCTCTGTGGTTCTTTATTAGCCCTCAGGACTCTCCCATTGGGCGTGGTTGCTTTCGCCCTCCGAATGTGGGTTAAACCACTCCTATGCACATTCCCCCGATCCCACAGATTCCTAATATTATACCATTATATTACTATAATTATATTATTATTCAGGAGGAGGGACTGACAGTCACTCTGGTGACCCCAAAATGCACATTCGCATTGTGGTTTTCGTTTCTGATACAGCTTCTGTTGGGGAAGCCATGACAGCTCCTGTGGTGTGGGGACATGCTTCCACTGCTGGACGGAGTGATCTTACACAAGTGTTTGTGCACCTGCTGATAAGTGCTTCTTGAAAGGAGACAGCAGCCTGTGGCACCAAAGTTGGATTTTATCCCTGGTTTTACATGCTTTGGGGAATTCACCCTTGGTGTTGTTAACTTAAATCTCTCAAGTATCTGTCCTTGAAGATGGCACTCCGCCTAGCCTTGACTTCAGCAAAGAGGGTAAGTGATTATGTGCACTTTCAGTCTGTCTGGTCTGTTTTGTTATCAGAGATGACAGGAGCTCAGCTGTGTTGAGGCCAAGCCCCACATTTATGCCTAAAACCATAGCTAGCTTTTCAGATCTAGAGCTATTTCGTTAGATGCCCCTCCTCCTCCAAAAATGAGGTGGAAGAATCATCACATCGCTTTTGTTCAGTGTGTGCGCTATTTCATTATTTTGCATGCACAGCAGACCCAAGACAGACTCAACAGCTGTTAGTTCATAAGAGGGGTTGCCTTTGTCAAAGCAATGCCTGGCTTACTGGCTGTGTGAGGCTATCTCACAAGCACATGCTGTTGCGGGGATGGAACTTCCACCTATTGGTGTATATGTGCCCACTCTGCCAGACCTCTGTCTGTTTTCACAGCCCTCCTCAGAGGGATGACAGTAGAAGATATTTGTACAATGCACCATGGGCTTCACCATGCTCTGTCATATGTTTCTATCTACTATCTATTTACAGTTTTGAGTGTGCTTGATGATCAGTCTCACACTAGCAGGCTTTACTTTACCACCGTCAGTGGTGCGCAGCAGGTTTTATTTTGTGCTTATATGTGCTCATTGTGCACAACTGCTTGGTTACTCTAAAATAATAAATGCATTACTGCTCTCCCTCTGTGGCTTATGTGCTGTGGACGCTTTGCAGTGCTTAAATTACCGTCCCGGCTCTCACAGCAGTAGGTGTGTGCATGTCTGTCATATGCTAATGGAACGCTTGTCTTCTCCGATCATTCAGTCAGAGGAGAGGTGGTAGGTGGAAAGCCTCGGACTCTGGTCCAGTGGGGCATTGTCCACATCAGCTTTGCACTTATTCCAGTAGCAACGGCTCTAAGAGGGCTTAGCCGTATAAAATAGAATGTTGGTTGCAATTCTATAAGCATAGGTGTAGCCCTCTAGGTTGCAGACCCTACTGTGAAGAAAAGGTGGCTTTCTATGGGAGCAGATCTCAGGTTCTGACGGTGTTTATAAAGCTCAGGTGGACCTGAGAGGGGCCATTGTGGGGCACAGTGGCGGGAAAGAAATCTTCAGGACTGCGCATGCATGAGGGATAAATTAATGGTGACAACTCTTAAAGGGCTATGCCTATGTTCATCTGAGGTTACAACCAATGTTGTAAGCATAGGATGTTGGACCTACGGATACTTGAAAACCTAACATCTCGACTTGTATGGAAAAATCTAGTTGCTCAGTGCTCATACAGCCGCAAAGGGCAGTTGCTATCTCAACATTAGATTAAAGAGGCACAACACAAATGTTAGATTATGTCAGTAATTTTGACCTTTTTTTATCTGTTATCTTTGACAAAAATCCACAGAAATAGAAAGAAAGGAGTCTTGAGAGAAGACAAGGAAGAGAAGGGTGGAGGTGGAGCAGAAGGAGCACTTCTGTCACAGGAGGAGGTGCTAAAACCCAGTGAGGTAGAGAAGGAGGATGATGCATTACAGAAGAAAAAATCAGATGACCTCTGGGCGAATTTCCTGTCTGATGTTGGTTCCAGATCCAAAGACTTAACTACTGCCTCACAGCCAAGTGCCACAAAAGAGGTAAATATTCTAAAGCTAAACATAAATCATAGATAGATAGATAGATAGATAGATAGATAGATACATACATACATACATACATACATACATACATACATACATACA
>JAPZDV010000020.1:19851253-19878984 GCA_029814665.1 Acanthurus lineatus | reverse complement strand
CACCCTCTCCACATTTAAGAGTAGGCTTAAAACCTTCCTTTTTGATAAAGCTTATAGTTAGGGCTGGCTCAGGCTCGTCTGGACCAGCCAGTTATGCTGCTAAATAGGCTTAGGCTACTGGGGGACTCCATGGCACACTGAGCTCCTCTCTTTCATCTCTCTCCCTACATGTTCTGCATTCATGCTCTATTCATGTCTTTTACTAACTTGCCACCTTCCCCGGAGTCTTTGTGCTTTCTTGTCTCGCAGATACCCATGGACTGAGGTCGCACTGGCATTGCTGATCTTAGCTGTGCCTTCTGCTGTAGCTCTGTTTGATGCTCAGAGCAATCGCTATTTTTTATTATTATTAATACTAGCATTATTATTATTGGTATTCTTACTAGTATTATTAACAGTATCATTATTAAAACATTTACATACAGCTTACATGTAGTTTAACATAGATTTATCTTAGCTTTTGGCCTTGCTCTCTCTCCCCTTTCTATCTATCTCTTTCCCTTCCCCCTCTTGCCCCCCTCCCTTCTCTCTCTCAACCCAACCAGTGCCGTCAGATCCCACCCACCTCTGAGTCTGGATCTGGCCGAGGTTTCTGCCTGTTAAAAGGAAGTTTTTCCTTGACACTGTCACCAAGTGCTTGCTCATGTGGGAATTGCTTTCAATTGTTGGGTTCCTATACATTTAAAAATATAAATGTATTTATAGAGTGTGTGGTATTGACCTGCTCTATATGTAAAGCGTCTTGAGACAACTTTGTTGTGATTTGATGCTATATAAATAAAATGGAATTGAATTAAATTGAATTAATGATAATTAACATTTATGTATATTCATATATATAACTATATGCTAAATATGTGATACACATACACTTAACCAGAGGAGGAGAGCATGCGAGCTGCCTCTTCTTCCTCTTTCCCATTTTTTCCCAAAATTTTTTATTTATGACCCTCTGGTACATCTCTGCTCCTGTGAGTGATGTCATTAGTTACTATTGCCATAGTTACATAACAAATTCTCCCACGTATGATGCGTATGTTCAATCTTTCCTTTCCCACTTCATTAAAATGAGTGTGTGTGAGTGTGTGCGTGTGTGTATGTGTAGGAGTGTGTATGGAAGATAAAAACCTTAGAAAAGGGACTGCAGCAAAAAGAGAAAACACACAAATAAAGTGGAAGAATTAAGGATGGAGTGTTGTGTGTGTATGACAGCTGTGAGGCCAGTGAACCAGGGCGCCTGTAGTGTGTCTGGGTGTATGTGTGTGTGCCTGTGTGCTTTTGTGTGTGTCTGGGTGTGTGTGTGTGTGTGTGTGTGTGTGTATGCATCTTGCTGCCATGGATATGCCACAAAACACTCTTAAGCTGGGCAGATAGGACCAGGGTTGTGAGAGACCATGAGTGTGTTTACTGTTCACTGCCCAATGGAGAGAAGTCCTCAACAATATGGGGGTTGGTTCATTTGGAAACTGACTCATCCTATATATTAAACAATTCTTTACTAAGCACATCTGTATACAAGGTGACCCATTTTACCATGTCCGACCAATATGACTGATAATACACTGACCTGTTACTGTATTATCTTTACTATTTAAGTCCAAAGATTGCAATAACTGTATATGGAAAGTTTTAAAAAAGAAATATTAGGTTATGGATTATGTTTAACTCAGATGTTCTGCCACACATGCAGCACCCCTTTGATATTATAACTCAATCTTTGATTTTTTAGAACTAAATCCCACTACCTACTTACCATTTTAAGTAGTCTGGACAGTGTTGAGTCAATAGAAAATGAATTGTCAGATTAGTGGGAAAAAACACTTTACAAAAAATGATTTCTTTTTTCCCTTTATCTCCTGGCATGTGTTTTTCCTACCTACCCATATTTATTTTCATCTTCACTGTCCAACTGAGCCTTCTTCAGCCCTGTAACGTAACTTTAGGCTGCAGACAATAATAATCACCGGTCATTTTCATCATGAAATTTGTTATTGATTTGGAGACAGTGACAGGGCTGACTGGTCAGCTCGTCCTCTGCCTGGAGAAGCAGCGCGATGCGCTGGCAGGAAACAGAGCGTAGTATTGCCTCTAACAGCACCAACAGCTACACATTTTTGAGTCACCAACAAGACCATCCACCTAGAGTATATATGTCCCTTCACCTGCCTCACTACGCGTACCCATCAGACAGCCATTTCCTTTGGGGACTAGATGGACCATTAACATCAGCAAATAACAGTATCACTAACATGCTTATATATTCTATTTAAACAGCAAACATGTAAGGCCTTTACTTTGCACAGCTGAGTCAAAGTGTTTGTTTCTTGCCAGCAGTGAACCCATGGGATTTCTTTATAAAAAAATCCTCTGGGCTTGTATTGTCATAAAAATATGAACTCCTTCACAATGCTTTGCATAAAATTCATCTGTGAAATGGCTTCTTCATGGACCTTTTCTGGTCAAGTCAAGACCACAGACTGACAGCCTACTGTTGACAGGGTTAAATCACTCAGCAGATATAAGAACTCAGTATGTAAGAATATAGACTTTTATAAGAAACCGGACAAGATGAAAGACATCTTCAGTACTGTAATCACATCGGTGAAGTTGTTGCACTAACATATTTTCTTGTACTGAGAACTGATTAAGTGTTAAAACTTGTGACTTTCATACAGATGTTGACTGAATTTCACATTCCCTGACCCAGGACAGAATCAGTGAAATAACGAAAGTGATTTGTGTCACAGCAATTTGCTCACTAAGCATGGGCTACAGAGACTTAAAAAAAAAATGAAAAGTTCATTCCACATTTCCCTGAAATGACTTCAGAGTTACATAAACTTTCTTGCTAAGAGATTTTTATTATGTGAGGGAGTTGGAACAGATAGACTGGATTGTAAACTGTGCAGTATATTAAAATGCTTAAACACTCAGCTACCACTGGATGATGTTGTGTACCAGGGTTTGTCTAAAACAGCTTAAACTGGGGCCAGGCAGGGGCACAGAGGAGTGGAGAAGGTACAGCGGTAAGGTCCTTCCTTATTGAGAAAGGAAAAGGGCCTCAATGCTGTATCACAGTCACTTACTCTTTTACCCATCGAATCATCAGATAAGCAGATTAAAACGTGATGCTTTTATTTTTTAAAACAAACCTGTATCATGGTTCAGTTTTGTGTTCACCAAAAGCTCTGTGACACTGAACAGAAAAAAAGGCATGAAAACACATCTAGGCTCAGCTTGTGTGCATTAAAGAGTGGCAACAGCTCAATATTTTTTTATTTTTATTTTAAGCCTGGATAACAAAGCCCTTTAATACTAAGGTAAAGGGATTTTTAAAAATTATAATAGCACACTAATAACGCAAGATAATTACAAACTCTAAATGTTATATATAGTTAAAATGTTATATCTTTGCTCTTTATGAGGACGAACAAAAATTTAGAGGTCAAATGATCCAGTTTAACTACTGCTGTGCTGGTCTATATGCATTTATATGGCAATGAAGTGCATGAAAAATGAAAGAAATTCATAGGTATGCTAGCAAAATGTCTGTCTTTTTTTTCTGGCTGTGAAGTGGAAACAGCAGACAGGGGACCGATTAGTGAGGACAGTGAAGATTACAGTCAGCATATGCAGCATACATAGCATGTGGTTTTTGTTGGGTTTATCTAGATGGATGCAATCATACTTTATCCTGTCTTGTTCTCTACTTCTCTCACATATTAATAACCAGAAGAGATTCACAGAAATACATGAATGACACATTACATTGCTGACTTAGGATGAAAAAATTAACAGAATTAGGCAGGTTTGCTGAAACTTTGCAGGAGTGGACTCTACCTAATCCACATGTACTGGTGAGCTGCAGCATTGCAATAATTTCCTACTATACTTTAAGGCCACATCCACAAGAGAATCTAATTTCCTACTATACCTTAAGGCCACATCGACAAGAGAATCTGTATTCAAACTAAAAACTTGCTTTCATGTTTATGTATGGTGTTCACACAACTGCAGCATTTTAGAACCTACTTAGGAATGGAGAGTTTCGAAAACCTAACTTACAGCTAATTTCCCTACAGTTTTGTCTTGTGTTTGTAATTCTATATGACACATGTATGATAAAGCAAATGCAAAAAAATATTTGGTTTTACAGGAGGAGAAAAAAGTTGGCCTGTCAGGTGAGTAGCCAGTTTTAAAAAATTGTTTTTGTAAGACCTTTGAACCACCACACATGCACTCTGCATATGTGACACCAGAAGCATGCTACCAATTTAGCCTTGTATATGGTAACTTCTGTACAGCCTCATCACAAGTTCCCCTACTTGCTTGGAAGGAGAAAGTACAATCTGTCAACAATCAACTTCACAGTTAGATGTTTAATCCTACACACTGGACCTTCGAGTCATTTTCAATGGCGTACATTCAGGCTAATGCAGCTTTCTTGGACACAATCCTCTTGACAGAGTGATCACACCAGGCAACTGTTTGACCACAGTGTGTGTTCACACAGATGGTGACACAGCCTACCGATGTGTGCACAGAAACACACACACACACACACACACACACACACACACACTACCAGCAGCAGTAAAGCTATGGCCTATTATTCATTAACAGCATCTCTCTTAGTTGATTTTTAAAGAACACCTCCGCTGGGATCCACTGTTTTCTCCTGTGAGGCCTCAAGTTCACAAACAACAGTACCAGTAACAAACTGAGGGAGGGAGATAACATTCCAATCTGTCATTTACAGGTCACATTTGAGAGGTTGAAAAGCTAAAGAAAATGATTTTACATGGCCTTTCTCTTAAACTTTGTGGTTAAAGCTCTCACCCTTCTGTAGCCTTGACATGAGGAAACTTTCTAAATAATCTGATATAGAACCTGTTTTAAGACCCTCTTCTCTTACCTAAAACATCCATTGTTTGTAATGTGAGTACACTTTTTAAAAAGTTGTGGCAGTGAACAATAGAAATTAAATATTTTGGAGGTATTAGTATCAGTATTAGTATTAATGCAATATTGTTGGTGGAAAAATGCTCAAGACCTCCGAAGCTTTTTTATTGCCTTCTACCATGTTTTTTTAAACACAAACCAAACCCATGCTGCATGCTCTACCTGCATCAGACAGACTTCTGCTTAGTTTGGAAGATTTTGGGCAGTTTCCCCTATGAGCTTTTCAAAAGCAAAGTAATCAAACTTTGCCTTGAAACTCTTAATTTGAAAGGGAAAAACCAATCATCAAAAAACTTTTTCATATTAATCACCAAACTGATAACAGTTTCATAAATAGTGAACAGACAAATTATTCCATAGGAAGACAGGGAAAAAGATGGCTTTACGAGGGCTTATTGTCTTAGAGGATACATCCGTGAGTCCTGTGCTCTCACCTTTCTGCCTCAGACAGCGTTAACAATACCCACCTGCAGCATTAAAATGAACATTGTTAAGTTCTCCACCAGATCATGGTTGGATGTCTCTTCCTGCCACTGTCAGCCATGAAATCAGAGTTAATTAAAAGCAAAATATCTGATTTGAGTTCTGTGCTTCAATCTATATGGTAGACACAGCAGACAAGAGACCCAATTAGTGAGAGAAGTAAAGTTCACAGTTGGTAACCTACACATATGGCCTCTGCTGGCACAGTAGGACCATGGGGGTTTATCTGGTCAGATACAATTAGTTCACCAATAGAGTCTGACATGATTAGAGGCGGATCCTGCAGCAGAGTCTGTCTGCGATTAGAATGGCACCTCATAGAACAATCTTCCTCTCTTATGCAAATGCTTCCTAAATGTCAAGTTATACTAAAGGAAACCTGCTGAGGTGAGAGATGATATTGAAACACTCAACAAACTAACAAAAATTTTAACTGGGAAGAATGTCTGCTGAAACACAAATTTAAATGCTCAAAAAACTAATTTAAATAATATTTATATACTTATTTAGTCAAGACTTTTAAAGGAGTAAGTTCCAAGATATTGTGCATTGATTATAAGCTTTGCATATAAGGCTATTCTTTTAGTAAAAAAAAAAATGGTAGTGTGAGGGGAAATAAATAATTGATAACATATGTCTTCCGTCGGTGCAGAACAGAATGTTCTCGCTGCAGCAGCACCAGTGGCTGAAGACTGATCTGTATTACAAACACAAGGTTCATTTCTTCAACTTCTATTTAAACTAGGACACAAAGTGAGACACACGCATTAAAAAACACACGCAGTGTCACTCTGGCCTTGGATTGAGAGCTGCACCATGCAAAAAGGTCAACTTTAAGCATATGAAGTTCAGCTCTTTTTGCAACCAATCAACACACCCACATTTGGCATGTTTTTCTTTAAATGTTATGTACTCTTTTTTATTGTATTTTTGTTTTTACCATCCTGCATAGTGCTGGTTTAATGCAATTTTTTTTAACCCTAACCCTAAGGCGAATTAATATAGGAGTGTCTATGTATGACTGCAAATGTCAATTATTTCTTTACTGACAGATCTACCATTTTTAAGATTAATCCATAAATGGTCTATCTGATATGTAATAAAATTCAGAAAAAAGTCCTCCTTCACTTTGCAGACCCAAATGCTACCATATTTGATTTGCTGACTTTATTATGAATTTTCAAAAAAGCAAAAATGACCAACAATTACTTTTCAAAAGGTTGATTATCTTTTTGCCAATCAACCAATCAATTAACCGACCACTTATTTTGGTTCCAGGTATGATGATAACGAAAACAAAAGCACTGATAAAATGTTAATTAAATGAAATTATTCTTTCTAGTTTTGAGGACGCAAAAAGTGATGTGGGGTAATTAAAAGCATTGTTAAGAGCAGCTAGAAAGGCGAAGTTTTCAGCCACGAAATGACAAATAAACCTCCAATATGAGCGAAAATCCATTGTAAAAATACATATATGTTTAACAGAAAAGTCTTTTACTTTCTTGCCACGTTATCAAGTTTGAATGAAGGGGTTTTGATTTGTGTTAATCCCAGTCCTCAGCCTGTTGAGATATTCTACTTACAGCACGCTGGTGGTTAGCGGGATGTCTGCCGCCTCTGGGGCCCTCTCCAGTCCGATGTTGGAGCAGTTGACGACGCAGGACGATTGGGGCCCCATCGCCGCGCAGCTGCAGTTAACGGGGCAGGGGCTGCAACTCCTGCCGCCGTCCCCCTGCGGCCCGGAGCCCCATGCCCCCAGGCAGCAGAACGCCACAAGCAGACTGAAAACGAAGCTAAACCTCGGGAAGCAGACGCCATGTTTTCGCTTGGATAAAGTCTGTCCATTTCCACAAGGCATAGCTCACTCACATCTCATCGCCTCTGATGGTGTAAGTCCTCTCAGTCTCGGAAGGAACTAAATACTTGGTACAAAAGTATACACACGCGCGTCCTTTCTTCTTCTCATGCAAGTAAACAAAAACAAAGAGAGGGATGGACTTTTTCACACCGTTTTCTCCCCAAACGTTTTCTTTAATCTCCTGGTCGAATCACCTTCTTCCGAAAATCTAACGGGGCTTTTACAGGATCCTTTCAAGGGGAAAAAAAAGTTTTGGAGAACTTCCTCTCTCCTCCTCCTTCCACTTGATGCAATTCCCCGAGTCGCCGCTAGGAGCTTGCCAATGGTTCCTATTACTCCATTATTTGTGCAGCAGATAAACACAGATCTTTTTTTTCCTCGCATTCGAAATATAAAACACGACAGATAAAAACATGAATAAAATGTGTTCAGTATTGTATTGAGCCAAACTTTCAAATGGAATAAATGCAATAAAGCAAATAAGTAAATAGACTACATTTTACATGACATGTATGATATTTATCAAGTTTGCTCAATGGTATTTGTGGTTTTCTGTCTTTAATCATGGTCACCACTAAGGACGAAGACCTATTTTTTAGTATCTAAAAATCTGACATCAAAGAGATTCATCATACAAAATAAAAATAGGCTACAGTAAAAGAAAAACAAACAAACAAAAACAACAACAACAAAAAAAACACGTGTATATGCTATGCAAATTAAAAAACCCCAACTGTGATTAACCTCTGAAAGGGCCTTGGGGAAAATACTATTTTACTAGATGCTTACTGACCCCGTTTTTGCAGTCATTTGATTTGCCATGTTTGTTTAGGAATATGTAGCATGTAAAACAGGTAAAAATGCAAAGGCCACGTACCATGTGATAGTCAGACGTTTTCAACCAATTTTGCATTGAATAACAAGCCGTTTGGGTGTTTAAAATAATAGGTTTGTGAGGACGCTGGGTCCCAGAATACTTACCCTGATTTGCCTTCTCAGTAATCCAGCCTTGATCAAAATGCAAGGTCCAATTTATTCATCCACAAAATATATCTCCATCATATGAATGACTACAAAACATATACTTACATCTACACATGCTTTATTTCCAAAACAACCATATCTATAACTCTATCTAATCTACAATGCAGCAACATGATGTGCAGGAGTGTATTTGTGTTTCTGTATCTGGATATGACAAGAGCTACATGTGGATTAATGAAAGTATACTCTTTAACTAAAACCTCCATGGCAGGAATTTGATTCAAAGCTTAAGCATCAAATAATTTGAATTCTTCAGGTGAAAAATACCAAAATGCCTTTGAAGTAGGGACTCTGTATTCCTTTATCTGGCAGTGATTATCTGCAGCGTGGCATCCCTCACCTCCAGAGATGGGACATGTCTCATCTCACTCAAGAACAGATGTGACACAGCTCTGCTGTGATTTCATTATGAGATAATAGCTGTGAATCTTAAGTTTAAGTGGAGAGGTTATCTCTGTTCGCTTCACCTTTCTTTCTCTTTCTGCAGTAATTCCTGAAGCCATGCAGGGCACGTGTGAGAGGTGTTTCCTGGATATTTGGCTTGGCTGGATCCCACCCATTCTCCCTGCAGGCATCTGGTGCTCTCTACAAAGAAAAGTGGAGTCCCACAGTAACTCTTTTGCTTCCTTATCTTCACTGGCAGCATTTCATTGCAGAGTTCATATTTGAGGGGCAAAATGTAGAAGAAGGAATGTACCACGTTTTTAGCCAAATAACTCAAATGGTTATTATTCAAGGTGAATTCACTGTACTGTAATACATTCTACTACTTTAAAACATACAGTATAAGTCATAAATACTCACACACAGAAAAGGTTTTATTACTCCTTTAAGATTGTTAAAAATCATCTTTTTAGGCTGTCATAACTCATGTATATTCTGCATTATTTCCAACTCTTTATTGAAGCTGTGTGATAAAAGAGTGAAGATGTTGCAGCAGTATTCATTCATGTGTTTACTCATGTCATTGGCCAGTCATACTCTGACTAATGCCCAGGTGTCTTCCAGGTGTTAGTCAGTGATGTGCTGTGAGATGTTCTCCCTGCTCAGCCATTATTACCTGGATGATCCAGGTCGTCTCATGCAACGTAGGAACATGTTGTGTTTCAAAAGTTCCTTCAACAAGAGCTCTTCGCAGAAAAGTATGAGTTCAGTGCTGGTCCAGTTTCTTTCCTTATATCCATCATTGAAAGTGGGTGAATAAAGAAGGATAAAAAGATGATGCTTTGCATATTTTTCCTGTATGAGACCCACATCTTCATCTAAGCCATGGCTTTAAGCTTTTAGATCCCAGGAGTTGATGTATTAGTACAGTCTTTCTGCAGGTAGAATATGGCATCTTGTGTTTTTTTTTTACAAAAAAACGGAGAGCTAGCAAGAAAAGAAAATGCCTAAATTCATGTAAAGTTTGATTGCAGAAAATATTATTAACCTCGAGTTAGTCTTGAATGGGTTCATAAGACCATATTTAACAAAGACACAAAGGATCTCCATAAGGAAGAAAAAAAGGAAAAGTAAACCTCTATGGATAATCTGGGAGGGACAGACTGCAGGTCACTAAGCCACCAGAACCCTCTATGAAAAGAGAACTCTGATAATTGACATATCTAGGTAAGTCAGCTTTTCATAAGTTTTACTTGTGAATATTTCTGCACATCACAATATTAGTTTACAGAATTCTGCTGCTAAAATTGGCCCCTCCTGAATTGTCAGTACATCCCAAAGTCTCTTGCCCCAACAGTCACCTATTTCTATCAAAGACACCCATCATGACAAGCAGTTTAACAGTTTCAATTAATGTTAATTAATGTTTAATCAATTCCATAACTTTATTATCACTAACAATGTTAAGAATATATAATGTTTATAACTGAGTATACACAGGCATATATTCATAAGCTGTTACCATTAGCATGGGAACTGTTGCTAATGAGCACATAACACAAAGAAGCCTATTGCTGAGGCTGATGGAAGTGAAGCTAACACTTTATTTTACATGTTTCTAATAATTTTGGAAAAAAGCTTCCCAGAGAGAAATATGAAATTTGATAAAAATCAGAAAATTGGATAAAATAGACACATGTTTTGGAGATGAGTTGGTTCTCTTGGGTTTATAAGCTTTTGATGATTTTCAAAGGGATTTTTTAAACTTCTTTTACATGCATTATTGCTACCTTTGTATGCATTCACCTTTCATACATTGAATTGTATGCTTGCCTGTAGACAAACCTTTGATGAACAGTCTTTCATGTTCAGCTGACATGCTTTGCACCAACAAAGGGCTAAAGAATAGCTGGATAACCAATGAATACATCTGGCCTGAATGAAAATGTAAAAATTGAGAGCTGTGTCCTTGTGTGTGTAAACAACACATTGTGTTGTGTTAGCGTGGCTAAACACAACATAGTACTTGTTGATGTTTTAATTTGAATGTTTTGGAGAGATTTGTCTTTGATGAATGAGAACATAGTTTCTTACATCTTTCAAAAGCTCAAGTGTTCTGTGTTTTACAAATTTCGGTATATATGGTGTATATGGACTTTCATCTACTTCATACTGATGTAACATGATATACATGAAAGTTTAAGTCATGCAAATACCTTTATCTGCTTGCTGCTGATCACAATAGATGAGAGAAGCTGCCTGAATTAACCAGTTTGTCTAGGCACATGCAACATGGTATTCTGTATTTGTCTGGCCTGGATTGATCCAGTATGGGCCAGGGGAAGGTAAAATGAGCATGGATCCTGTTTGGTTATGGGGAGGGTCCTACAGCATAGCCAGGAAAACAGCACTTACTGAGGCCTCCCTCTGTGTTATTGTAGGGCTACAGGAAGAGCAAGAGAGAGGAGGAGAGGGAGGGCACTGAGGAGAGAATGCAGGAAGAGAAAGTGAGGAGGGTCTGGAGATGGTAAGGGAGATTGAGACACTTAGAGAGGAATGTAACAGCTGTCAGAAAATAGAGAATGTAGTAAAAATGGAGTGATCACAGAGATAGAGGGGGTTAGAAGAGGAAGAATCATCATGCTAAAAGTCAGTACACACAAAAAATAAAGAAAACATCTTTTATTTCCCAGCTCAGCCCAATCTGGTACACATCTTAGGGATCAAGATCCCTAAAAGAGGTCACAAATGAACTGTGCACTGATGAAAAGTATCTACAAGGCATATGATCAGGTGTTGTACTTTAATACAGATTCAAGGCAATACTGGCCATCTGTAAATTATTCAAAGTTGGCCATTCAGGCACCTCTTGGACCACTGTAGTGGTTAAAAATATTAAAGGTGCTTTATGTAAGACTTTAGTACCAATATTCACCTTGAATATCATGATTATGTTTTAATGTGGCTAAAAATGTTCCCAAATCTGCATCAAACCATTTCACCCAATTTTAACTGATTTGTCACAATATTAAGTGCAGTGTTTATATGATATATATTTCACACTTAAATAAAAAAATCAATAAAGAATTCAAGCTGTGAATATTGCAAAATATGAGGCAATTTGCCCAGAGTCAACTCCTAGAAAGAGTGGTGTTTGGTGGTGTCAAGGCTAAGGTCAATGGCATGATAGCATTCTTACAATCATTCTACTTGTGTTGAAAGCAGAAACAACCCAAACGTGAGTGCTAAAGACTTTGCTTTGGGCACACTATCCATCTCATCCTTGACATAGCTATTATGATGTATCAAAAGTGATGTCAAATGAAAATGTGTTATGGAAAATTCTTTTCTACTATAAGACTTTCACTGAAACAAGAAAAAAAGCAAAATGCACACAAACCACCAGTTTTAAAAACAATATTATCCCATATATCCAACATGACTCACTTTGACCTTCTTAGCAGGCTTGTTGCTTGTTGTGTTATTTCTCCTGAATGAAAAGGTTTTGTTGTATTTTCTCTGCTTCTTCTGTGCAAAGCTTGAGTCGTCTGTGGTGAGCTGTAAGATGATCCCCCCAGAGGGTGCTGCTGCTGTCTTGATCCCTGCCAAGCTCGTATTAGGGATGTGGGCTTCCGTTTGATGTGAGTTTTAATTGCCTAGACTGAGGACTTACCAATACTAAATAAGGTTTCTAATGTAGCCGCGCTGTTAGTTCTAGAAACACAGCTTTCCGAACAAAGAAACTCAGAAACAGGTGGAAATGTTCACAAGGAAGAAGCATAATGCTCACAAGTCCATTCACATGTATGTGCAAATACCTGTCAGGCATTATTAAATGAGCCGCTTAGATCTTCTTATCTAATGTATGTAATTTAATGCCATTCCTCAAAAAGACACTTTGTTTTATAGGTGCTTTTAAAATGGTTTCTTCCTGTCTTGCTATTCATTTGTTATACTTATGTAAGCAGCATGCTCGTCGTCTAAAAAAACGTGTTACTAGGAAACTATTTCCACCTGTTACTCCAAGCACACACAAACATAACACACAGACCAATACACTCACATGATAGAGTAGGAGCAGACAAAGGAGGAGACATCATGATGCTTACACCTTTCCATGACTACAACATTTATCCTTAACTTTCACTGCTTTGCTGCCTGGGGGGAGTCTACCCCTACCGCTACTGACTAACTCTGCTTCATCTCAAACATAGACATAAACACATTTAGACATACACCTGCACAAGGTTCCTCACTGATATATGACATGAACGTCAGGTGAGTAAAGGGTGGAAAGTTTATGGCCATCTCCACAGCATCCCCCTGGAGCGAGGCCAACACACAGCCCGAGGGCTGACCTTACCAGCCTGTCAAAGGACATTACTGTCATGCGGGTAGTGTGTATGTAAGAGGAATAAAAGGAAAACATGGCTGCAAGGAGAAAAAAAAGAATGAAAATATTATTTGTGAGAATACACAATCAAACTTGTCTCTTGAGTTTGCCCTTCTGGCACTAATCCATTTTCCAAGTTAGGTCCGTTTTATTAATAAAGAGTCAAATCAGGTCTGAACTACACTCCACAATTTAACAAATTGGATATTGGATATAAATATAATTGGAACAAAACAACTGGAATCAATTCCCACATTAGCAAGCACTTGGTGACAGAGGTGAGAAAAAAACTTACTTTTAAAAGGCAGAAACCTCAAAACAGAGCTAGACTTAGAGACGGCCGGCCATCTGATGGGATGAGTAGGGTTAAGAGAGGTAAGGGGTTCAGTTTAAGCCACACCATGATCTTTTACTTAGCCCAACCAAATAGTTTTCATGCCAAAACCTATCATAACTAAACTGCATCTGAAAACTGAAAATAAGAACAATAATTAAAAAAAAAAAAAATTAAAAGTCGAAAAGAAATAATAGATTTAATGGGACACAAAACTTGGATAAATGATCCTAACAAAATTTGTATTTTTTACCTCTTTTTTAGATGAAAAAAGATTAACTTGGAAAAATTATCCTGGAACCTTTTTTTTTAACCTGTTTGATGAAAAAAATTTAGAAAAGACTTCTAAATCTATTTTTTCTCCCTTGCCTTTCTTGGCTAGAAAGCAGATAGTGAATCCTCAACTTGGACACAACTGGTGGATGCTATTTTCCACAGCGACTGATTTATTTTTTTTCATACCTACAGCTGGAGCAATTTAAGGTTCAGTGTTTTGCCTGAGGACATTTAAACAGGAGTGGGCAATGAGTATTGAATCCAATTATTACAGTCAAAAGCAGTCTCTTAGTCAATCTACAGCTGTCTCTCATGTTGCACCTGTGCATAAACTGATATTCAGAGGTGATACTTTGTAAAGGTTAGTGACTGAGCACCAAGATTAAAGACAGATTAAGACAGTCAGACTGATTGTCATTTATGTTGATAGGAAAAACAAAAACAAAACACAAACACAAAAGGCAGGTTGAGAGAATTGTAAATGCAGAATTTTAGACAGAACAAAGAAGTGTTTCTCCATTAAGAGAGTCTGTGTGTGTGTGAGAAGAGTCATTGTGGGAGAGACTCAGAGCCGGGGTTTAATAACTGTGGCAGATAACTCACAATGTCACATTCTAAAAAAAGAGACTCTCTGTTTCTCTCACTTTTCTCTATTTACCCAATATCCCTGAAAACCTAAGCTGTGATATAATTTATTCCAGTTTCGATCAGATTGGAAAGATTTGTACGTTGCACAGTATATTTATGTTTTACCTAAGCCATCAGCCAGTCAGCATGGTTTGTAAATTCCAAAGTACAGGTTTTACCCATGTGCAGATAAACCATTATCGATCATTAAAATAACACATTAAGATGACTGTGCTTCCTTGGCTGAGATACAAGCTCTCTAAATGACCAAGGCTTTTTATCTGAATCTGTATATTTCTAATGGCTGGACTTGAGTGGCTTGTGTGCACCATTATTATTGGGTCCAAAGTGGGTCTGTAGCCTAAAATTGGAGGTAAAGTTAGAGCCTGTGGTCATGGACTCTGGAGAACACTACTGCCTTTTTGTTTGGCCTTGATGGATGCACTTGATAATAATGCCTTCAAGTCTTTGTGATGCTGAATGAGTAAAAAACCTTTCCATTTCTTTCTGTGCACTCACTATTGTGCAGCAAAGACTGGCCATACTTATTGTCAACATTTGAGAAAATGTCCTTAAAGATTTTTTCATCCACAGTCAACAAAACAGGAGAATGTTGTGGAGTGCAACAGATTTTAATCACTAGTTCAACTTAAAATAAAGACAGAATCTCTTTTGAGAAACTCTTTTAGATGCTGTAGCTTTGTGACAGACTGTTTGAAACAGGACCCAACAGACGCCAAGACAAGAGCAAGGTTTGAATGGTTTATTATGCAAATTCAGGAAAAAAGAAGGGGAAAATAGAGTCTTGAATCCATAGTGTTAAGGAGAGTCTGGCACATGAGTAGCATGGCATTTGGCACACATGGCTCTAGTGAGGCTGACAAGATTAGGGGTTGAGGCTGACACCTGAGTGAGGTGGCATTTGTAGCATGTGGCAGGGATACTGTGGCAGTGGGGTAGCAAAGGAATGGTGGCAGAAAGGAGCTGAAGCTGATGGTGCAAGGAAGGCAGAGGCTGAGGCTGGATGACCTGGTGGCTCAGGTGCTGGTGCCTTCACTGAAGGCAGACACAAGAAAAATGTGTAAGTGAAGCATTGAAGACAAAACACACACTAGAAGCATACATAAGCAAGCATTTTTCTTGCAGGAGGGGAGCCAGGTACACCACAGGGAGAGCGGACAACAATGTGGCAGAGAGTAGAGAGACCCAAAACATGCACCAAACCATAACCACCACATTAGTTTATGCAAGTTGGATTGTTAAAATACAGGTGATGAAACAAAGCAAACACAAATGGTAATTCATACTGTGTATTTTTTATTTAATGGTTGCATATGTTGGTGCTTATTAGAGACATCTATCCAAATTAAGGTCAGATAGTGTTAACTTATTTCAAATCAGAGTTTGCATGCTGCAAATATAAAAAAAACAACTACTGGATAACAAACAAAAAGTTTATAGCTGCTGCAACTATAGTTGTAAGTAAAAGTGAGCAAGCAAATGTAAATTAAGTAAATGAGGTTGCATCTAATTTTTGATGGGTGTGACTGTTTTGTCAGTATTTAATTGTATAAGTTGTTTTTCCTTAACTTATATTTTAATATGCTAAAATCTCATTACATTATATCCAAGGCACTTTTTGTTCCTCCATTTATGTAAATGGGATGGACACATTTCAATATTAAAGAGTTCAGGATAACACCTCCACAGTGTCTCCAAGTTATTGTTCTGCTTTGCATGAATTTTTTTCTTTATGTGTGGCAGCCTTGTTTTTTGATGTCTCAAAGGGGTATACACACCCACAGAAACAACAAAACTCCTTTTATGTACATTACATGTGAGGTATACATTGCAAACAATTAGCTAAGCACAGATGGAGACTGCAGATCATATTTCCATCCAAAGAAGAAACCAGAATTAGTTCTTACAGGTGGAGACTGAGGAGGAGGAGGCTGAGCTGATTAAATACATTGGAAGCGATAGCAGAGATGTTGGCAGTGATGTATCATCAATATCTCGCTCTATACACTCCACTAGTTGCTATTAATAGATAAACAAAAGGGACAATGCAGTACATTTAGGAGATCTTTTACAGCAGTTCAAACAATCAAATCATTGGTTCATTTGAATTATTTTTAGGGGCCTGTAGAAGGGCAAGAAAAATGCGAAGCAAATGTTAGATAAAATTCTGAAGGATTAACATGACCGGCGTGCATTTTCTACCTGGGCAATAATAGTGTATTGAAGAAGATATAAGAAATACTCATAGTAAAAGCAAAACTAGCAACACCAATTTGTAAAAATACTGTTACAAGTAAATTTTCTAAAGTAATGGTACATAAGTATATCAAATATAAAAAGTACAGCTACTTGTTCAGAGGGAGGGTTACTTTCACACTATGAGGATACATAGAAGTTTCCACACTTTTCCATGTGGCCCCAAGAAGAGCTCTTTCTCCACAATATATGAGCCAGTTTTAACAAAATCTAGACCCAAAAAAAAGAGTTATTGATGCTTCATCTTGTGAGATAGAGTTAGCAAATATAAACTGAGTACTTTATGCAGTAATTAGAGATGGGTATGCAGAGTGACCAACACAGGGACAAACAGCACCATCGAAATCATTGTATGCTGTTAATTTAAGTTGAAATTGTTTCGTAAAGTTCCTTTAACCTTCAGATATGAACTCTGGTGGGCAACATCACTGCCTATTGATTGACCTTGGTATATCCGCTAGAAAATAATGCCAAGCCCAGGTCTTTGTAAAAATCAGTGAGTCAGAACAGTTCGGTCCTCTCTCTGTACAGTGTGTTCACTATTGTGTTGCAGTGAAAAACCTCACTCCCAGTGTGTTTGTACCCAAAGGCGAGGTAGATTTTTTATTTTCTTTTCTCATTTTTCTATTGACTAATAGCAAATAGAACCTGTAGGGCTAAAAGGCACTTAAGCTGAAAGATAAATGTAATGGAGAGGAGAGCATGATTTTATTCCTTGAATTTTGGTGAAGAAGCATTACCATTCCTTCACCAGATAATACACAAAGGACTGCTAATCTAATCTACATACCTACCACATGTCTCTGTCAGGTAAACTTGGTGATACTGGACCTCTTATTTAGGCCAGTGGTGCCATCTGAGGAGAATAATTCTCAGAATTTAATTTGTTAAAGTAAATGGCTAGTAAGGGTATTGTGGCTCCTTTCTTGTTTTATCAAGAACACAAGGTTTTTTCATAGTTCCCTTTCTAGCTCTTATTTTTCAAATTTGTGCTATTGAGAGTAAGAACTTGAATCATAAAGATCATTAAGAGATCATAAAAGATCATATATCATAAATCATATAAAGTTTCTTACAATATGAGAGGCAAAACCATTAAACAAATATCTTACAAACAAAACTTTTTATAGTCCATTGACTGACATAGAAATACATTTACTGAAACACAGGCAAACTATCCTTTTGTTAGCATGTGAACTCAGGTAGTACATCAGCCTTATCTGAAGTGGCTACAAGCATGTAGAAACTTTCAAAAAACTATAACACCTTCACCTAATTCAAATCTTTATGACCTTTTCCAAATGGCCACAAACATCATCCTCAGTGCTCACTAAAACTGACCCATGTTCATTGTAACACAGGTTCCGCTATTCAAAATATATTAGACAGGGCCTTTTAGACACATTCTATGGTCCTTTTCATGTTAAAAACTCTATTCATATTATATTTAGTCACTTCCTTCCTTTCCCTATGACTGGTATCACCCTCCAAAAAATGCACTCTTGCCTTGAATAAAATACAGTTATCTTTGATTGTTGGAAAACTTGGGACAATGGAAGAACACAGCTAAAAAAACAAAAACAACAGCAACAAAAATATATATAGATTTATATTTGGTATTACATACATGTTTTACTGTTTCCAGTCTTTATGCAGCCCTGTTGAATAAATAGGTTGGATAAACATTTAAAATTCCTACCTCAGTCTGAATCTAATCTGTGTTACATGTGTGCAAGTTCTCCCTGCTGCACCAAAAACTATATGGAAAATTACTATAGCAGTGGCTACCTGATGACATATCCATGGCTGACTGTATCCCTGCATGCAGTACAGACTGCAGGCAAACATTTTGCACTGACAAACAGCTCTGATCCATCTCCGTTGTGCAGAGTTGAGGTTTAGATTACCCAGGTAAAAACATCAATGTAAACAGAAAACGAGAAATGATTGACTGACATTTAAAGAGTGTTGGAGCTCAAACCTGTGCACATAAATTTCTTACCTGGACAACATGCATAAGCAGTGTTTTTAGCTTGAATTTAGGAACAACTATAGTGAAACAGCTAGCTATAGTCAGACTTACTGAGTCCTTTACTACAAGGCAAGTTAATACTCAGGATATCTTGTTGTTACCTTGCTTCAAGGAAACAACCTTGATAACCTCAGTGATCACATGATGGTGGTTGTCACTCAGTCAGGCAGTGCAGGTTTTCTAGATCTAAACATGAATGTTTTCATATAAAGGGGTGGTGTTTGTAGCATATGAATAGCCTGACTCATTTATCACCGTGTAAACCATGGTAATAAGCCTGCCAATGGGTGTCTATTTCAGTTTTTGTTCTCCTTCTCTATTCTTCAGGTTACACATGTGTCACTTAGAAGTGAGAGGTTGTACCACAGACTTTCCATCACCCCTATGTCATTGAAATGTTTGGAGAGAAGTAGCTTACACAGCCTGAGGGCTTCAGTCAGCCTGTTTCTAGGATGATATTGGTAAAAAGAAGCACAATGAAAATACTTTGAAACTTCATTGCAGCCAACAGGAAAACCATGCAATGAAGAAGACAGGAGGGGGCCCTCCTACTTAGAAGTGCACTCCTGCTGAGGAATTGGCCATCTGCAGTAATGAGGGTCTCCCTCTCTTGATCCATGCACTGAGTGTTAAAAAAAATCAGGGAAGTTCTTTTTTTTCAAGTGTTTTTCCACAAATGTGCTTCTAATCGTGCAAGCTCGAGATTTAGCACAGCCACAGAAACTTCTTACTGAATTGTTTTTTACTCTTTGTTAATGAGTTTTTTTTTTCTTAGTGATCAATTTTTCAGGTCTACAGGAACTCCTGACTCTTGTCTTGGGTTGTGTGTTTATTTGTGCCATTGAACAACATGACTGTGAAGCAATCAGAATATAGTTCTATTTCTCTGTTTCACTGCTTTGTTCTCAGTGATGTAACTCTCTCTCTTCATGTATCCTCTAGCTCCTTGACCACCATGGCTCTCTCAATGTAGCTGCAGGAGGAGCCAAGTTTAAATGTTTTGTTTTCAGCAAATCTTACATAGCATGCCTTTAAGGCTACCTTAATTGGTTAGAATTAAAGATAATGCTGTCTGGTGTATGCAGGGTGAATAATTTGCATTTTTCATACTGTATGTCAGTGCCTGTGACTTATTTTACTTTGCCTGTTTATGTGTGCTTGCAGCGTCCAAGTGTGTCGGACTGTGAAGCTTCATTTTAGTTTGCTTTTGCATGATTATAAATATGGATATATATATATGGATTGCACGATTATATTTTTTAACCACACTCATCTACCAGAGGCTCAGAAAACAAAGAAGTCAGTAGTCATGGCATGTTTACATAGCAGACCTCCAAAACAGCCCTCTTACTCTAAATTTACACTTGGCCCTGCAACAATCCTGTGTGCTGACAAAATAAAAAAACAAGGCCGTTTAAAAGTATTACACATTCTTTTCAGTGTAAAGAATTAAAGAACAACTTAATAAAGCTTTATTGCAGATATTATAATTCAAACCTAGTTGTAAAAAAATAAAAAGTTCTTTATAATACATTAGATCAAAGATCAATTTACATCTTTTAGCCTACTTCGTTTGAAGTAGTAAAACTACAACACATTAGCAATGCATTATGAGCAAAATACCTTGCCCTAAGACCTGGGGGCCCTAAAAGCCTTGCTGCTGTCAAAGACTGTTTAAGTGATATTAGCTGTTCAAATGCAAAAAAAAAAAAAAAAAAAATCTTCATTTTAAAAACTCCAAATGTGAAATAATACTCTTCAATTTGAAAAACTCCACCTTTCTCACTGAGTCCCACTTTGATACTTTTTCTGAAAATATAAGACCCACAGCCAGATATTTAGGTGTGGTGTTCAGCTCCAACCTCACCTTTACAACCCACATCAATAAAGTTGTCCAGTCATGCATCTTTCACATAGGAACCATCACCAGAATAAAAACAATATTCACCCAGCCTGACCTAGATGAAGTATCCATGTCCTAATCTTCTCCAATCTCGATAACAATCAAAAAACACTCTCTTGCCTCCAACTAGTAAGTCAGGTTTTGACAGACACATCAAATCACCCCAATTTTAGCTTCTTTACATTGGCCTCCTGTAAGTTTAAGAAATGATTTTAAGACTTTAGTCATTACTTTTAAGCATTAATGGGTCTGGCTCCAGTACATATCAGAATTACTGACCCCTGAGAACCAGCCCGCAGCCAGCCTCACATCCTCGGGAGGGGCCCTTGTGGTCACTCCTCAATGGAGGCTTAAAACTAAGGTTGATCAGGCGTTTTCCATCAGGGCCCCTCGACTTTGGGACGTCTTGCCCGTGCATGGAGACAAGGCATGCAAAATCACTTTCTTTGTTTAAATTTCCTCTTAAAACTCATGTGATGTCTTCTTTTATTGTCTTTTACTATCTTTTCTCTTATTATTATTATTATTATTATTATTATTATTATTTAATATTACTATTATCATTACTATTATTATTATTATAGTATTGCCTCTTTTTTTTCTTAATGCTCTTACATCTTCGATCCTCTGGTCTCAGTTGGGTCCTTGTGTTGCCTGGGTTCTAATGGGTTCTAATGGGTTCTAATGGGTTCTTTAAAGGTCTTATATGTGTTCTCAGGTTCTTATGGTGTTTGGGTTAATCATATTGGTTGGTTTTCATATTGGTTGTGTTATGGGCTCTTTTGCTGTTGGGGTTGTAGTTCTTTTGTGTTGTGTTCTTGCCTTGTTGATATTTATAGGCCTTTTTACATTTATCAAAGCACTTTGTAAACCCCCTGTTATTAGAAGTGCTATATAATTAAAGTTTTTGGGCTATTGTTATTAAGTTATTATACACCTAAGGCGCATAAAACCCTTTGCAGGGTGATGTTGATATATTTTTTAAAATGAACATCTAAGCAGAATTTTAATGTTGGGGCAGATCTGATTATAACTACTTAAAAAGGCTGTTTCGCAGCTTGAGCTTAAGCACTGCTTCATAATTGAAAAATATGTACATAAAATCCTAACAATGAAAGAATAATTGGTTTGTAGTTGTTGATGTAGCCCAAATAATGAATATTATCCCATAAAATGCCGTAGAAGTGAAGCATAAAAGAGGATAAAATTGAAACACCTAAGTGAGGTTCAGATATCTAAAAACTCTGCTAAAGAAAATTTCAAAAATTTGGCGCATTAGTTGAGTAAATGTACTTTTATTACATTTCACCTGATACTTAAGCAGAGAAGGACGAGCCCCGCTGTGCGTCCGTGGAGCAGAGCTGCGCCGCTTCTCGATGCCATTATGACAATTTGAGAGCAGAAAGCTTGAAATACAACTCTTGCTTTTTCTCCTTTACTTCTCGCCCTTGATTAGACAGGAGAGTTCCGTGAACCTACTGCTCCTCAGCCGCAATGTATTACCCCCCCCCCGTTTTTTCCTCTCTCTGTCTTTCTCTCTCATATGTCTGTGTTCAAAGAAACAGCAGAGCTGTGTGAGAACAAAGTTGACGGAGGAAGAGCAAGCCGGGAGCCGCTGCTGATACATTCTTCTCAGCACCAAGGACAGTGAAGGACCGGACACCGACACACAGCGATTCATCGATATTGATGAATTATTGAAGAGGACGTAATTGTAACTGGGGAGTTTGTTTCATGGGATCCACTCATTTGATTTCACACACAGAGTTTTCTCTGTTCGCCAAAGTAAGCATGTTCTTATCTTTATCTTTGATAAAACCATTTGGTCTGTACGTGATTTAAAAATGCGGTGGACCACAAGTCATAAGGCATAGAATTGAGATATCCGCTGGCAACGACATAACATGCTGGCAGTGTTGTCTGTATTCCGAACACAGGCATTATTTTTACAGCATGTAGTCAAACAGATCCACCGTGCGTAAAAGCCTTAGCACGGTTCCAAGCGATACTCCCACTTGACGCACGACACAGCGGGTAGATTATATGTTTGCAGAGTCAGAAAGAGCTTGACATTAACAATCAGTGCCACTCAAGACACGGGAGAGGTGACTACGTTTGTACTTCAATGGTGGTTCATTAACAACAGCGGCTTCTGCTGCGCACGGATTGCCGTGCTCTCCATGTTTTCAGTTTTTGCCAGAGCGCACGCTTGTTTGCTACGAGTCTCTCAAAACTGGACTAACTTTAAGTCAAAGTTCTTTTTTCTTTGTTTTTATCTAATACCTTGAAGTGTGGTGGATGCTGAGTCTCCCCCGTTCCTGTTCTACAGTGAGCAGAAAAACTAGCATGAGAGAAGCAAAGACTTTGTTTTAAATCAGTGAAAACATCAGCAAATCTACATCTGGACTCTGAGGCACCACCTTCCTCTGTGAATCCCACAATGGAGCCCCTGGACCAGACCCACTGGTTTTCCCTTCCATCAGACCTCAACTCCTCCTATACGGTTACTCCATCACCCCTCCTTTTGTCCTATCCCTGCCTCTTCAACATCTCCTGCAACCTGTCAACTCAAAGCGTCCCCTTTCAGGGCAGCAGCACTTTGATGACAGCAGTCATCTCCCTTACAGTCTTTATGGTGGGTCTGACTGGCAACACTCTGGCCATCTATGTGGTGCTGCGCTACGCCAAAATGAAGACAGTCACCAACATCTACATCTTGAACCTGGCTGTGGCCGATGAGCTCTACATCATCGGGCTCCCCTTCCTTACTACACAGAATGTGTTCTCCTATTGGCCATTTGGCTCCTTCCTGTGTCGCGTGGTCATGACGGCAGACTCTATGAATCAGTTCACGTCTATTTTCTGTCTGACAGTGATGTCTATTGATCGTTACCTGGCTGTAGTTCATCCAATTCGCAGCACCAAGTGGAGGCACCCCCGTGTGGCCAAGGTGGTGAGCGCTGCTGTGTGGGCCGTGTCCTTTGTGGTGGTCCTACCTGTGGTCATCTTCTCTGATGTTCAGGTAGAAACCTTAGTCCTGGTCTCCAGTCTTTGTACTAAAGTGAAGAGTAAGAGGACTATAAGGCCACGACCGGTAACTTCCTGCCAACTGGTCCTGGTCAATGAACTAAGAGGTATTGATGGGTAGTTGTAGGCAGTTTTTGTGCTAAATTAAGCCAAATGTTTCCTGGCAATAGCTTCACATTGATCATAGTGATGCCTAACCATCTGCAAAATATACTCTTGACAAGAAAGTTTAATTCTTTTAACAATACACAATCCATTTTTCTAATCACCACTGATTTCTTTTCATGTAATGTTCAGTTAAAACCATCTGAGACTGACTTAGAAACTTGCTAGTTTGTGCATTTAAATAAGCTGACATTTGTGATTGTTACAAAGGAACCAGCAGAATGGCCCACAAATGCAAGAAACTACCAAAGTCCCAAAAACTGAATTTCATAACTTTTCATGCTTGATTTTCTGATGCAAAAGTTGCAGTAGCTAACTTGAAAATCATGCTACCTGATGAAGGCAAAAGGACTGTTTTGCTCACAATTTTAATTTAAAGCCTATCCAAACAATATTTTGGAACAAATCATAGCACCTCATTATGTGACTAGTGTTCCTTGTAGTGAGGAGGGAGTTGGGTAATCACCGCCTGACTTGTATTTTGGTTGTTCTCAGAGCGCTTTAGCATCCTTCAGCCCATTGTTTTTGTTTTACAGCTCAGATCTTTACGGCTTTTGGTTCCTTTTCTGCAACTTGCTGGCAACTGTTACAGTTAACAAGCTCTGATGAGCCCAGTGAATAATTTAGAGGCTACTTTCCTCAGCCAAGCAAACTGCTCATGTGGAGATTGGTAGAGACCAAAAACTGAGCAAAAAGGGAGTGAATATTGGACCTTCATTCATTAGGTGGCCAGACACAAGATTTAAAGGTAAATCACACTGAAGTGTAAGATTTCAGCAGAGCTATTATGTGTACACAAAAAGAAAAGCATTTGCATGAAAGTGCTATGAAAATACTGCTGCCATCATGCTGAAGGCCTTTGGTTTCTTAACAAGACAAAATAGGTCTTTTCTTTGTCAAAAAGTGACTAGTTGGTTTTAGTTATTTGCTCTTAATCACACAGGCTTAACAGTAATGTCTGGACCTGTCTTTTACAATGCAAAGTGTGCTTCTGTAAAACCCACAAAAGCAGATAAATGTAATGTTTATAATTTGCATTTCTTCAAACATCCCATCCTGCATAACTTAAGAGCTTTATAACATGCTGTAAAATTTATGCTGTGGGCCTCAAAGTCCAGTGTTTACCTCTGTTTACCTCATATTTTTTAATCATTGTCTGACTCAGCAGATAATGGCTGAATTCTTGATTTGCTGTAGTATTTTCCTTTGATATTAAGGACACATTTAACTCCTGCAACATGATCTGGCCAGAGCCAAAGAACGTGTGGTCGACAGCCTTCATCCTCTACACAGCCACAGTGGGCTTCTTTGGACCCCTGCTCATCATTTGCCTCTGCTACCTCCTTATCGTTATCAAGGTGTGTATTCTGTATGTGCCTGTGTTAAGCTGATTACATAAACTCATGTATAAATTCATACTGTGATCTGCATCATGTAATGATCTTTTCCATCATTAACATCCTCCTAATTTTCATCATCATTATTGCTCTCATAATCACACTCTTCACCATAATTAAACTATCTTTGGGGTCTTTCCTGCAGGTGAAGTCCTCTGGGGCCCGTGCAGGCTTCACCAAGCGTCGGCGATCAGAGCGCAAGGTGACGCGTATGGTGGTGGTGATTGTGGTGGTGTTTGTACTCTGCTGGCTGCCATTCTTCATCATCAACATGGTTAACCTGGTAGTCATCATACCCGAGTCCAGCGCCACTGCTGGCATCTACTTCTTTGCTGTCATCCTGTCCTATGCTAACTCCTGTGCCAACCCGGTGCTCTACTGCTTCCTATCGGACAACTTCAAACAGAGCTTCAAAAAAGTAGGCTGATTATCCCCTCAAACTCTAAGAGATAGATCATCTCCATGCAGTGACCATTTTCTTTGATGTCACACTCAGTTAGGGTTGCCACAATACTGTTATAGTTAGTTCAGAATAAGTAAATGCTGTATCACTACTAGTTTTATAAAAATATTGAATTTGACAAATTAAAGTAACTTCATTGCCTCCTAACTGATTAGAAACCAAAAAGACAATGGATGGCACAAATGAGGCAAATAAGATCATCTTCTCTCGTATGTGAATTCTTACATCCTTTGCCAAAGTTCTAAGTCAGTGCAGGGATAATACACTGAACTAGGCCTATTTTTGACTGTGAGCTTGACTGTCTGAAGGCAAAGTCATAATATCACACTATTCCTGCAAAATGCAATAGTTTGAAACACTCTCCACCCTCTTTATAATACATAGGAATAAAGGTATACCATTTGAATTACATCTACAAGTCAGAGTCTCTCACATTATATAGATGTAACTTATATCTACAACTCAGTCTGTCACAGTATGTTCCTACAACCTCACTCATAATGAAACACTTCAGCCAGGCTCCAGTTGAGTGCAATTAATTGCATTTCTAAGCTCATGACTCATGTCAAAGTGGAAAAGTGGAAAAATATTTCATTCTGTCATTTCGTGAATGGTGGTGAGTTAACATGAGCAAAGTGCAAGGGAAAAAAACCCCAAAACAAGTAGGCATTTTAAAGGTGCAGTAAATAATTACGTTGAAAGATAGTTAATTGCCAAGTTTTATGTTCAATTTGTCAAGTATCTGAGGACCTGAGAATAAGAGTCGACAATCAATTGCTGCTGGAGCATTATGGGAGCCCTGATTATGCTTATTTTGTTTTATTTTATTATATTTTATTTATCTTTTTTACAGATCATTCGTCTCGTGTCGGAATATAGCAAAACTTGCAAAAAGTTGTTTTGGTCAAAAAAAAAATATTGTGTTTTTTTTTATGTTAAAAGTCTTTTTTAAATACGTGCATATGGTCAAAAAACTTTCAACATAATGTTCCCAGAGATTTGTGATGTCATTTCAGTGCCTTTTTGTTGTTGTTGTGGCCTTGCAGGTGCTGTGTGTGAGAAAAATGAGGTGCAAAGCCAGTGGTGTAGATGATGGTGACCCCAGTGCACCACGCACTGAGAAGACCACAGCACATGACTGCATCCTGCTCTCCCCTCGTAACCAGGTGTATCATGACCCCCAGAGCAGCCAGGTACACTGTGAGTGAATGTGTGTGTGTGAATGAGTGTTTTGTGTGTGTGTGTGTGTTGGAAACAGGTTTTTACTATTAAAACATGATAACTAGTCAGGTGAAAAGGAATTACAAAGGCAGAAAGAAGAAAGAAGAAATTTTCTATGTTTAGTGCAGCACTGACTCAATGGATGCTGTGTGTTTTTTGATTCACTATTTTTTTTAATTTAAGAATAGTGGAGGAATATTTGTCTAAAACAGAATGCCTTCAATAATACAAGCATACACAAAGAGACAAGCAAAGACAGACACTGCAGCACTCTACAACAGCATCATGTTTGGCAGTTCTTATCCTAATTAAGAAGAGTCCAACATTTCAGATTTAATCAACAAGCAGGTGTGTGTGTATATGTGCATGTATGTGTGAAAGCAGCTAATTGACGCATGGTGAATGAACACTGCTGTGGAGGCAGTCATTAGGGACAAATCTGAAGGTAGGAGTGAAAGATTATAAATTTAGGCTTCTGTGTATGTTTGTCAGGATGCTCAGGAAAGGAAAATGCGTTGACTTATGTCTCTGGAGGATGGGGCTTCATAGTGTCTGTGTAGATTCTCATTCATCCAGGTCATGATTATCTTGAAGAGTTAAAAACAAGGCACCTGGACTATGTTGAGTTATAGGAAGACGTTTCACTTCTCATCCAAGAAGCTTCTTCAGTTCCAAAAGACTGGTTGAAGGAAGCAGATATTTATCATACAGGAGAGAAAGACAACAACAAAAGAAGAGGAGGGGTTAGAAAAGAAAAAAAACCCATCACAGGGTGGTTACGCCCCCGAGAGTCGTTAACCTGAGTGGGTCGTTAACATCCACTGGCATGTGAGGTGTTGTGGTCACATGATCCCAGGTGTGAATGTTTGGGGAATTTTCTGGGGA
>JAPZDV010000020.1:19799665-19843855 GCA_029814665.1 Acanthurus lineatus | reverse complement strand
AATGCACATTCCTGACTACCCCCCCCACCCCCCACCCCCGCCCCCCACTGGATCTTTCTCCACAGTATCACTCCTCTTGTTTATCTCCTGTGTACTTCTCTACTTCTTTCTCTCCATTAACCCCCATTCTGACTCTCCTCTCCTATTTTCTGTCTCTGTGTCTCTAAGATGGCTGTCAGCCCTATCATCATCTGCCTTCTGTCACTGATTGGCCATGGTTTATCCCACCCGTCTCCTCCTCCTCGGGGATGCAGTGTGGATGTGGACCCTCCTTACAGAGTGCTGTGTGACCTAGAGTCAGTCTGGGGTGTGGTTCTCGAGGCCGTGGCCTGCAGTGGTGGTCTCAGTTCTCTGGTCCTCGCTGTGCTCCTGCTCGTCAAGTTGCGCTCCATTTCCGACCCTGCCAGGCGCTCCGGCATGGGGCCTCTTCTCCTGCTCTTGGGCACGCTTCTTGGACTCTTCTCCATCTCTCTGGCTTTTCTGGTGGGGAAGAACCAGGCACTCTGTGTCGTCCGCAGGGCCTTCTGGGGACCCCTTTTTGCTCTCTGCTTCTCAAGCTTGCTAGTGCAGGGTGTGAGGCTCAGGAGGCTGGTGGCTGGCAAGACAAGCCCATCAGGCAGCTCCCTGGCAGCACTCGGTCTGGCCTTGGCCTTGGTTCAGGGGATCATCTCTGCTGAATGGGTTTTGTTGACTGTTGTCAGGGAGGGTCACCCAGCCTGTGAGTATCCACCTTTAGACTTTGCTCTGACATGCAGCTACACCCTGGGGCTGCTGCTCATAGCCATGGGGCTTTCTCTGGCAGTGGTGCTGTGTGGTGGAGAGATGGGGGCAGAGGGAACAGGGGGGAGTGAAGAGGATAGAGAAGGAGAGAGTGAAAAACGGAGATGGAAGTGTAATGCTGTGTGGCTGTTCCTGTCGAGTCTGGCATCAGCATTGCTATGGGTGGCCTGGTTGGGGTTTTACCTTTATGGCAGCCAGACGCTAAGAGGAAAAGGAAAAGCGGATAGGTTAGGAGGGAAGAAGGATGTAAAGGTGTTGGATGAGCCTGCACTGGCGGTGGCACTGGTCATTCAGGGCTGGATCCTGCTGCTGTTCCACGCTATTCCAGAGGCGCACCTGTGTCTTAGGAAAACTCCCCAATCCAACACACAAGACTTCTTTGACACCAGTCGCACTTCCCCTCCTCCACATTTTGGAGATGAGCTGCCTGCACACTCTCACCAACCCTTCCAAGAAAACCAGGCCTTTTCTATGGAGGAGCACGGTGCAAGTAGGCTTATGTAATGTCTGTGTGTCACTGTGCATGTTTGTCAGACAGTTTCATAAGAAATGTATCTTGGACGAAACTCAATAAGTCATATTTGCAATAACCCCAGGTTGATTACAAAATATGTTTGGCACATCAATATAATAGAACACATCATAAAAAAATTGTTGTCAACTGACAACAAAAGTGGGAATTGCTTGTTTTTTTCCAAAAATGGTAAATATCTTAGTGTTTGCTTATTATCAAGCTAGTGAATGAAAAAAGAGAAGGCAACAGAAGTAGCTAACTTTCACAGAGTGACATTTAAATCAATACCGCATTCAAAGCCAAAGATCAAAGCACCTGAAAGGTGATTTTTATCATTTTGGTTGTTGTTTGCCCAGTTTATGTTATTTGCAATGGATTTCACTTAAAGCCGTGTTCACAAAATGTCTTATCTTACGATAAAGAGTCCACCTAAATATTCCTACAAGGGGAAAAGCAAAGATTTGCTTCATATTAAGAGCTTTTCACAAAGCTGCAGAGTCGCTATCATGGAGGGAAGACAAGTGGGGACATCATGTTTAATCAACAGTGATTGATTGTAGGGCTTTAAAAAATGTGTTTAAGACAAACAGAAAAAAGGATTTTTATATGCATGTATGTTAATTGATCTCTTAGCAAAAAACACACTAAACCAAGCATAGACCACAGCAGAGCATATCCTCTCATGCTCTTATTATAGTTAATGTTACCTCTGGCTGGTTTCTCAGCTTATGAAAATACAAAGATGATGAAATGCTCCTATACAGAATTATCTGACCACTTAAATTTCTGGTCATAGAAGAAATCGACTGACAAATTTACCAACCCATTAGTAGGGGTCAGCTCTTTTTGATTGACAGGGGACCTGTGTGTGTATTAAGTATCAGAGCATACATATAAGCAATACATAGGAGCATGAAAATGAACTAGTTTAGATGTATTTAAAAAAAATTGTATTCATTTAAGCTTACAATATGTGGCACATACACATTAAAATGCTCAAAAGAGCTATAGCTTTGTTATATATTTTTTTGATTTGTGTATATGCACAGTCCCAAATGTTTCCATGAATTTTCAATTCGAAATCCCTAATTTCATTCAGTGTAACAGTGCGTTTCACGTCATCACCTGCTAACTTCTGGGGTAAAACCAGTCAAAGAGTGAGGAGGGAGGTCGACAAAGGTGACTTAAAGGTGACTTAAAGTAAAGTGAATAAAACATTCATTTTACATAAATGCATTAACCAGTCAGAGAACAGGCAGAAGTGTTCAGAGACAAGTCAAGCAGACAGATTTATATCTGCAATGGCAAAATCAACAAATCTCATGCCCCAATGCTATGCTAAGTTTAAATTGCTGAAACTAATTCAAACTAATTTAAATCAAATGAACAGAGATAATACAGATAGAGAGACTAATAGATGGAATTCTATATACAAATTTTCAAACATTTCGATAATTTATTAATCCTGAATTGTTATCTGTTTTTTAAAAAAAGCATAAACACTGTCCAGATCACATCTGCAGCATAATCAGTCATATTTTTTACAAGTCATACTTTTTTCATGAGCACTAAAACTCAAAACATTCAGATTCAGACTACAAATATGCTTTAATGTCCTGTTGCAATATGATTTCTATATTATCAAACTACCACAAGTGCCATCTTGGTTTGTTTACAGGCAAATTTGGCTCACATTTGACACTGTACACAATCCAAAATTAGTATAAATCCAAATGCCTGATTATCAAACATTACAGGGAAATGCATGAGTCATTTCATTTTGACTGCCTTCCTGGAGCCAAGTGCACAGATGAAGAGCTAAACCACAATGAACCAGGATAAACAAAGAACTGAGGCAGCAGTAGAACGGAATAATAAGCAAGGTCTTTCTAGACAGCAGACTTCCGGGGACTTATGATAATGTTTGAACAATTTACGGCCGACTAAAGAAGAAAACCTGAGCTGCAAGGAATAGGCTGGCAGTTCACTTTGTCATGTTGGGAAGAAAGTCATGTTAACACCATGTGAGCAAGTAACAAGAATAAATGTGGTTAAAATTTTTTGTTCAGGGACTCTGTTACTTGCCCTAATGTCAAGGTTTTTCTATGTGACAAAAGTTTAGCTTCAAAAATTTCAAAGGACTCAAGTAAAACTAACAAGAATAAAGGACTGTATATAAAATATAGATTTTTTGCCAGTACTGTTTTTTAATTTTAATATTTTATTTGTTGTAGTATTGTCAATAGGTTTTTAAAGCCATCCTACAAAGAGGGTGCTTGGCTATATACTAATGTTATCAGGGGGCATTAGTGAGGAAATTATGGAGTCCCTGCCCTGATGGACAGTAACTCTGTCTCTGAAATGTCAGTAGAACCTGTGACTTATGCACTAATAAAATGTGTAGAAATGCTGGCTGGAAGAAGTAAAATAATATCTAGATTGTTAAAAAAGTCTTAAATATTTTCCCCCCAAAAGATGCACCAATTGCTTCTTGTGCCCACAGGGGCCATTTTTTAACACAAGCGACGTAGCCTGTATGTTAACATGCAGAGGCCATATCCCGATCTGCTTACTACTTACCAAATGGTGCACCATATTTTTGAACATATGTCCAAACTCTGGTTTTTACAAAAGTAGTGTTCATAGCTACTTTTGGCTAACAACCCAACAACAATGAAGTGCCTCACATTTTACAGAATAAATGTAAAAATAAATTAAAAATTTTGTGCAGCAGTCTGTGATGACACAAATGACAATGACTAATAGGAGACTGAGCTCTCAATGTACTGCCCCCTGTTGAGTAGCGAAAAAGTAAACATGATTGATTTTAGACAAAGCCACAGTCTCACTTAAAAGCCTTTGCACACCCTAACAGGTGAACAGACTGTCTGATTAGCCATCTGCTCCAGTTGAAGGAGTGTGGACCTGTGTAAGGAACAGAGGTGCTAAGTGGGACAGACTGACATTCTAGATGTATTGCAATCATATTGTTTTTAGCTTTGTTTCTGAGAAATTTTGTTTTGTCTGTTGGTTTGATATATTGAGCAACTCAAAATACTACAATGCCTATGAGTGTTGGTCTCTGTTGCCATAGAGAATAAAGCAAGTAAAACTCGTAAAAAAAGAGCAGTAGTGGGTTTAAGAGCATAACACAGCATCAAAGATGCTGGTTTCATTCAAAATTGATCCAGAGGGTACTGTCTATAGCTGCCTTATCAATTGAATCAACAATAATAATGTGTATTTGCATTGATTGTGAAAGGTAATCACGTCACAACTGGAATGAAAAATATATCTCAAGTTTGATGCATGTATGATTTATATTGATCAGTAGCAGAGTCACCTTTCATTGTGGGCACTCTTGTATTATATCAGTAACGAGTGTGTGTGTGCTTTTCCTTGTCTGATCCATCAGCTCTTCGAACTGGAACGTACCACAGCAGCCAGGGGAGTATGCGTCCCGGCATCGCCTTCAGAGGTCACGTCTACCAACCTACGGAGATGGCTTTGGTCATGAACGGTGGAACAGTGAGTTCTACTTAAACACACACTTCTTGTATATTAATTAATCACTCACTTAATGATTAACAACATGAGTATCATAATTGTTCAACTTGTGTGTTTCTGTCTTGTAGATGCCCACAGCCCCAATTAACTACACTGGGCGACGGTTATGGTAATATGGGAAATGGCTTGAGGAGGACACACTGGTGTAGTACTGTGTGGTAGTAAAATTTCCTGTTGCCTACAATGATGAAGCTTCAAAAGACATCACATATCACTCAGTATGGAGCTAAATATGTTAAATATATTTGTGTATCTGCACATGACATTTTGAGGAAAAGCTGTTATTGTATTTTTGCTGAGGTTTTCTGTGTTGCCTCTTTAACTGGCAGACTGAACACGGTATCACAAGAGAGGGAAGAGAAAGTGATGCTCCCACATTTTAAGATATTAGTCACAATGTGAGGGCATTTACAGTGCAATATTCTGGTTAGCACACATAGTCTGCAGTGTAATACATAAATACACTGACCAGGAGTGTTTAAGGAAGGTTAAAGTGATAAAAGGTGGTATGAGATGAATATCAAAACCAGATATCATTGCAGTGTTGAAGAGGAGTGATGGAAGGAGCTGCAGTTCATCCATAAAAAAGTGAAAAGATTGAAGGTAGATGTGAATGTAGTGAAGTAAATATCTTTGCGCGAGCAGCTCTAATTAAATGTTGTTACTTACTGATGCCATGTTTTTTCATAAAACAACACTTTCTTTCTCTTTCTGTGTGGTATCAGGCTACAACTGAGAAAAAAAACAGCCTTTGGGATCTTTATGTAAATTACCTGCATACGCCAACACAGCTCACTTGGCTTCTGTGTTTCAAGCAGGAAAAACCCAAAGGACTCAGTGTTTTTCTCTCCATATCTCCAGTGCATTATCAGTGCTATTGGTCATTTTGGCACATTTCACCATGTGTACTGATAAATGTGCTGCATTCAACACAGCTTGTGCAGAGATCTAGGGGACAACATGATGATGTAACAGGCTAAAGGTGAGTCTAGCGCTCACGGATTAATATTTTTTAATAAGCATATCATAAAAAAAGCCATTTAATACTGCAATATCTATGCTGCAGTATATAGGATTTACTGTTGGAGGTTGTAATTTTGCACTTTATCAGCGCTGATCATCTCTGGGCATTGTAATATCTGATATATAATCTTTGAGATGCATGTTAAAGCACAGTTTAAAGGTAATGTATTTTGTCAGATAGTGTTTTCTAGACTTTTGATATATGTATTTGAGAGAAATACAAGATTTTGTGTTGAAATTTAAAGTTCAATCCTAAAATTTGAAAGAACTGTTGACAAAACAATTTTAAGTGCTCAGAAAATGGAAATTTTAAAATCTACGACTTCATGACAACAGGGCAAATCCTATCTGCTGAAGAACACCAGATGGTCCAATTGAAAGCAGTGGAACAGCTACTTCATGAACCCTTAAGGCTGGACTATTTTTCAACCTGTTTCAGCATGTTTTCACAGATATTTTCGATCATTACTTTGGATTTAATAAGGCTATCGATCATTAGACACATCTTTTTAGTTTGAGATGTACAGCAACATCTCAGTATATTCTGGCATTTCAGTTCCCCTTTCTTCTAAAATCACACTGAATATACAGAAAGCATTCATCACTGTGAACATAGCACATTTAATAGGTATAAGCTACTGTTTATATTAGGGACACTGCATAACTTTGCTCCGAGTCCAAACAGATTTCTAGTTGACATCAGCTGTTTAAAAAGGTGGCAAATGAACTCTGAAATGACACAAAATATCCCTTCGTATTTGACTAAAAGGTTTCAGTTTCCATCTTCTGAGTGACACTGAACTTAACGTGGGGCAATTTTTTTCAGTTTAAATACAATTCAATGATCATTTCTTGTTGCTATAAGACTAAACAGCTAAGCTGTAAACAACTTTGCTTTTGTGTAAAGGTGTGTGCTCTGATATTGTACAATATTATCACAGGATTTTTATGTATAAACTCTGTGTAACTGAGTTTTAATCATGTAAATAACCCAAATGTGAAAAAAACATGCTATTTTCCTCTTTAGATGCTCTTATGACAATAGCACATCTGGCAGCATAACTTGAATGTCTGTAATGTAATTTGCACAACGTGGCTAATATATCAGTGCACATTTTCTGTTATTATTGTCTGGTCATTGAACTGATCATACCTCAGCCTTCTGTCCTTGATGCACTAATGGATCCTCTTTAGGCATCAGTCACTTCATAGAGATAGAATTTTAATACAGAGTAGTGACAGAAAAAGGTCAAAATGTCATGTAGAAAAAAAACATGTATAAAAACTTTGCAAAGGCAGAGATGCTGCAAGTCACACACAACAATGGACCAAGTTTACAACATAGACAAGTTTACCTGGGGACAGAAAAATGTTTTTTACAGTTGCTTTTACAACCAGATGGTTAACCACATTTTTCCAACGAGAGAGTCATCATAAAGGAACGTCAGTAATAGAAGCTAGTGTACAACCATGAAGTGAGACAGACACATCTGATGGTATTGTTTGATAAGTTTAGCAAACTGTTAAAAAAGTTACAGGTATCTGGTATTGTTTGAGAAAATCCTGATAACCAAATAAAACACCATTACTATTAAATAATTTACTCAACCAAATGTTATTTTGTTGTCATGTCATCCTCCTTTGTACAGTCAATGGTACTGAAGATAAGAGATTTTGAAAGGGCATTAAAAAAAAACATTTTGCTAAAGTAAAGAGTGTTGCACTTATCATACACAGTATTGAACAATTTTTTGCACGTCATATTTTATTGATGTCAGAAATCATTTAAATAGCTGTATTACTTGGAGTTCTGCGGATATATGAGCCAAGCAAAGAAAAGCACATTGTTTTCTCTATGTGATGTGTTGAATTGTCAGCCAGTTCATTCCATAACTCTATCCTTTAAATATAGCAACAAAGCAGCAGGTCTAAAATAAAATTATTCTCTGCACGTTGGAGTGTTTTAAAAATATTGTGCTATGTAAGTCATGACATCTTAAATACTTGGCCTTTTATGGAGGCTGGAACTGTAGCTGGCTCTCGAAAGCTCTAGCTGAAAGCTGAGGCTGTAGGTGGCTTTGTAAAACTCAGTCTGCCGATTGAAGGTTGGGTCCTGAGAGGCTGCAGGTGAAAGCTCATACAAACAACTGTCACTGACTATAGTAGAATGATGGGATGGCAGATGGTTGCCCAAAGTAGTAGGCAGAAGAAGTAAACCTACTGACCTTACCAAAACAGAACCAGGCACAAGAGATATTGCTGCTGCTTTGAAATAAGCGTTGCTGAAACCATGGTTTGTTTTGTAGTGATTGTTTATGTTTGCCTCTGTGAATCTATCGTTATTTGTGGTATGTTTTTATTCAGTTGAACGTTTGCTCGTGTTATGTGTACCTGCGCTATGCTCGGTCGTTTTGCTGACCTTCTTGAAATGCATTTTGCAAATGTGATTGTTCAAAGAAAAAATAGGCTACTGTATGATTGAGCTAGCGCAAGCTTAATCTTAGCCTTAGTTTTACACAACTAAAATGAAGAAATATATGGTTATGGATAACAGGTTTAATTCACTATAAAGCCCCAAACACTTTAACCAGTAAACAAAACGGAAACGAAACGAATGACGTTATCATACATATGAAAATGTAGTCGGTTCGGTTTATTGAGTGCAAATACAAATTATTTTCACATACGCAAGCTCGTTGCGGCCGCCTGGCTCCTAGTGGTGGGCGGATCGATTCAAAATATCGATAGTATTGATACTAACGTTGGTATTGGTATTGATCAATACTTGCGTGATAAGATTGATTCTTAAGTTTAAGTTTCTCTTCTCTATGCTCACTATACAACTCCCGTCACTGAGTGTCCGACTGGCCGAGCACTATTCTATAGCATTACGTGTTCGGCTTTTCCCTGGTGTAGCGAAGCTCGTCAGAGCGGGACTCTATATCCCATAATGCCTGTCGCATGAAGTCTACCCGTTGCGTAATCTCTGTTGTGTGTTTGTGCTGCCTTGGATTCATGTGGGGATAAGTAACCTCATAGTATTAACCTATACTGTATTATAATAAGAAGTAATTACAGAAAGTTGGTTAAATGTTGTTTTAGATTCAAATACTCTGCGTTTTCCGAGCTTAAATTCAACAAGTATGGGAAAATGTTGAGCTCTTCATCACTCGTTTACTGCGGACCGGATAACGTACTCAAAAAGAAACATGTTTATATAGGCTAACACGCCACAAAATGAATGGCGTTTTTGTGCATATGCCTTAACTGTGTCTCCTGCTTAATCAACAACAACAATAATTTAATTTAAGGAAAATTTACAAAATAATTCAATAAACATGAAAAATCAAATTTTAATTCAAAATATACATATTGATGATGCATTCACTTCACAAATTATGACGCATTGCTCTCCAATACACAACAGTAGATGGTAGTAGTGAAAAGTATCGGTATTGGTATCGGTATCGGCAATACTGGCCCTTTATTTACTTGGTATTGGATCGATACCAAATTTTGCAGTATCGCACAGCACTGGCTCCTCGCTAGGAAGGAGGAGGGACCACTTCCAGGTCAAGAAAACTATCGGTTAGCCACGTGAAACATTAGCGATTTCAAAGTAAGTTAACCACTTATGTTCACCTTAATATATATTACAAAACTGAATGGTGCATATATGACGAATGATCTTTATTATATAGCGGACAGATTACATTGCTCCTTGAGCAGTTTAATCCTTCACCTTCTACTCGGCGTCAGCTGCTTTCAGCAAGCTAGCGTGCTAGCCGTTCAAGCCTAAGTATAATTCATCTGTAGTTAAAAATGTTTAGTGAGCATTTTAAAATGCCACTGTTCTGTTTCTGCATTGCTATGAATACAATTTTTCAGCTGAATCTACCTGAAAAGTGTTGTGCTATCTCAGTCATTACGTTGTCGTTACTAGACATGTCTTCATTCAAGTAAAGTTGTAGGTGCCATGAGCGTTCGCTTACTTATGAACAGTGGGACTAAAAGCAAGTTTTATTTGTACCTGCAGATTGTTTTATGTTTCAGACGGATTTCTATGAGGACGTGATCTTTGTTAATGAAAAATGTTCGCCTGAATCCAGTGAGATCAACTTTGACCAGGTGCTGATTTGCAACATCAGATATTCAACTTTTATTAGAATTTGTATTATAATAAGCAAAGCAATGCTAGGCTACCCTAGCTCTAGATCACAGATCTTGCATGATTATCGTACATGTTGTAGTTTTCCAAACATTAACTCAGTACAAGTAGATGTTCAGAGACTGGGCATTGGCATGGAAGAATCATCAACAGTCAGCAAATGAAGATGAAATCAGTGGGACCTGCAGCAACTTTGCTTATAAATGAAAAAAAATATTTTATGCAATGCTCCCTGTGTTTTTTTGGAGTAATTTTATTGTAAGTTAGATGTTACTTCAATTTTGCTGTATTCTGCAGGCCAAGCGACAGGCTCTGCAAAGAGATATTGATGAGGAGTCTCAGCCTAAGCAGCTAGACAAACCCTTGGTATGTGTTTATTACTGTATTAGTAACACTTGTACATGAGCATAGATTTTATTTTATTTTTTCAAAACTCTTTTAAACTTTTTTTCAAAATATATTGCAGTGTTTCTATTTCTCTCATCAGATAAGCCAGAACTCTTTTGCTGTGGGAAAGCCAGTGGAAAGAGTGAGAATGAAGATGGAGGAGGAGAAGAGTGATGAGGATTGTGTTAAGAAGATGAAAAAACTCAAGAAAGGACAAATCTCCCTGCCTGAAAACAAAAGTGCTGTAAATGCAAAGAGCCCAACAGAAGTTATTAAAAAAGAAAATAAGAAGGCCAAAAAAGTTGATAGTGTGGTCATAGATCTTGAAGAAGAGTCTTGGAATGGAAGAAGCAAAATGAAAGAAAAAAAGAGAAAGAAAAAAAATGACACTGAATCTTTGAATGATGTCAGAGGTTCTGATGGCAAGAGTGAAAATGATGAAGAGGTTAGCAAGAAGAAGAGGCAGAAGCAGGCTGACAGTGAGAATCAAGTGGAAACTGTCCTGATTTCCATAAAAGGCAAAGATATGGAAAAGAAAGAGAGGAAAGAGAAGAAAGTAAAAAATAAGTCTGTACAAATTAAATCAGCAAGTATAAAGATAGAGAAAGAGGAGGAGGAAGAACAGCAAGCTGGGAAGTATAAACTGCCAAAGAAAGGCAAGAAGAAAAAAAATGATACTTTAGCTGTCAGCACAGAGGAGTTTAAAGAGCAAGTTTTGGAAAAGAAGAAGAAGAACAAAACCCATAATGAAGAAACCAAGGTGGAGGAGGATGAAATTAGTATGACAAAAAAGAAAAAAAAAGCTGTGACAAAGGTTTCCAAGAAACAAGTAAGTTTAGAAACAGAGGCAGGTGAGGTTGAAAAAGTGAGGTTGAAAGGGGTTAAAAAAGGGTCAAAAAAGAGGTTGAAAGAGAAAAGGGCTCAAAAAGAAGTAGAAACTCCTCAGATTGTAGGCAAAAGCGAAGATAATATCCTTAACAAGAAGAAAGGCAAATCCACAGAGAGGGAGATCGTTAACCCAGAGGATGGAGAGATGGAGTTAAAGAGAAAACGAAAAAAAGAAAAGGGTAGAAGAGCTTCTGTTGAAGTCAGTGAGATAGAGGAGACAGATCCAAAAAAGAAAAAGGGAAACACAAAGGGAGAGGAGGAAGAACCATTAACGCTCAAATGTGAAAAGGTTGAGGAGCAGATAAAGGAAACTCATCTTACAGTTTCTGTGGACTCCACAAGCAAGAAAAGAAAAAAGATCTCTACCAAGGGGGAAACACAAATGAAGAATGTGAGTTTTGATGCAAAAAAGAGGATGAAAGAAGAGGTCGAAGACCAGCATGTAAGTGTGCTGTGAGGGTCGATCAACACTGAGCTCACATGTTGGTTTTTCTTTATTTTTTATTGGGAGTGAACTGTGCTTGTGTTTGACTGTTTCAGGAGTCACCCCAAGTGGATGTTGTCTTGCTGTCAGAGAAATCTGGAAACATTGATGAAGTCACCATCAACCAGGTAAACATGGCACTCACTGTGAATGCATCAATATGATATTTATTCAAAATAAACATCTTTTGTCTGAAGATTACAAATTTAACTTGCAGAGGTGATATGGTATCCATTTTCCCATGTAACGCTCCAAAAAGTCAAGTGTATTTTTCACTGTGGGGAAGGATGCACTGTTGAACTGTTCCTGTAATGTGGGCCAATGTATTAATGTCTGGTTTTTATATTGCAGTTTTTCAGACAACTTTTTGCTCTGTAACTCTGTATGTCTGTTAAATGCACTAAAGTCTAATAAAATGTGTTCTGGTTTGTCACAGGAAAGAAGACAAGCTCTTCAAATGGAAGTTGACCAGGCCTCTAAACCTCAAAAACCAGCCAGACTTGGGGTCAGTATAAATGCCTTTATTGTAAAGAAAATAAAAATGAAAGATATCCTTTTGGCTCTTTTTTTTTAAAGTAGTATTACATTGCTTTGGAAATACACCCTCATGAAAAGACCAAAATGGCAAGAGACTTGATGAGAGATTTTAGAACGTGCAAAAAAAGATTAAAATAATAATAATTAAAAAAAAAAAAATGGAGGCAGCAGAGGCAGAGAAATCTTGATTTTGAGTCTTGATGGTGTGTGAAAAATAACTGAAGCCCATACTACAAAGCAGAATTTGCAGTCAACTGGCTAACTTCAAGTTGTTACTCTGAGATTTTAGTCATACAAAGGTTGATCACTTCTTACAGCGGTATGTTGCAATGTAACTTGTGTTGAACACCTAACCTGCTCTAGAGCAGGTCAAGCAGGTGAGCAAGAAGTATGAAGGCCTGCTGACTGACCTATCAGACCCATCAGTTCTCTAGGAATAAGGCATCAGCATTCATAAAAGATCTAATGGAGCTTGTTGGGTTGATTGTGAGAGACAGACAAACCTGTTCCTCCTTTTATTATATGTAACGTCCTGTTTTTTAACTGGACCCTGAGTCTGATATGTCTAATATGAATGAATAATAGAAGATATAAATGTAATAACTGGTCTGTGTTCCTCAGGGTTTTGGCCAGTGGAGCACTGCACAATTCGACAGCTCTGACCAGCAGCAGAAATTTTTTCGGCTGATGGGTGGTTTCAAAAAGAGCTTCCAGCAAGCTTCAGGAAGCACTGGAAGAGCCAACATGGCTCTGGGGAAGAATGCACAGCAGCAGTTGCAGCAAGGGCTTCTGGGAGAGTTTGAACGCGCTCAATCGCGCAGAGTGGACTTCACTAACAGGGGTGCAGGACTTGGTTTTACCACACCATCCAATAAGAAGTTCTCCATTGACATCAATGCATGTCGATCAGTTCGCTTTGATGATTGATCAAAGTGTGTGTGTGTGTTTGTGTGTGTGCATATAGCTGTACAAAAATTATTGTGGGGGGGTGTTTGTATATGTAGTTTTGTAGATTTGCACACTCAACTATTTGCTCAGGTTCCCTAGAACAGCTGCTTCTCACAATGGGCTATTTTTTATCACTTGTATATAAATGAATATTACACAATGAACAGGTAACACACAATGTTATTATACATATTGTATATATTTAATATCCTTCCTCTTAAGAGGCAGGGTTGATTTTATGTAAAAGATTGTAAATGAGCCCCTATCAGTTATGGGAATTCAGTGACTGTATACAGTGACTGTTTACACTGTAAGGCTGTGCAGGTGCATGTGAATATACTTTCAGTCCCTCTGTTGAATGTGAGCTGACACATCTGCTACACCTGCACTGGAATAAAGACGTGTTGGTTCAAGAGCCCATTTTCCTAATTTTATTTTTCTCTTTTACACATTTTTTTCCTGTTCAGGACTTTCATTTCTATAGTGGCAAGAGGGGATTGCAAGCATGGACACAAAGTTTTAGATGATTGACAGTATAGATGCAGATTTTACCCAAACTGTTGTTCTCACACATATCAAACTTTCAGTAATTCAATATTATTCAGAACATTAAAGGTGGTATTTTTTATAGCAAGAGAGGAGCTAGTTCTCATGCTGAATTTCTATGCTAAAATGTTTCATCTAGTACCTTTAAAGTCTTTGAATACAAAAGCATATCTTCTAAATAAGTCTTGATTTAAAAAAAAACAAATCTATGGTTTGATGGTCATTTTATTTCAATCTTGCATATGAAAGACATATGCTCTTAAAAAAATAAAAAGGAAGGAAAATACAAAGTACACTTCAAAATAAAACAGGAACATTTCTAGTTTTAGGCTCATTAAGTTTTCATAATGTGAAAACAAAAAAGAAATGTTCTATTATGAGATGTTGTACTTCAGAGATTATTTTTACCTTTACATGAGATGGACCATCTGTTTCATTCCTTAAGCAACATGATGCTCTGCTTTAATACTTTTTAGTAAATCCTGCATCTGTGAAAAAGACCTTTCTTCACTAGGAGCAAATCCTGATGCTAATAGCTTCTCGACAAAGTGGTCACTCATAAAATTTGGCAGCTGCACTTAGACTTTCCTTGTGAACTGAATCAGACAGTTTTAATTAGGTTTCCATCAGGCAATTTAAAGTCAACTTTAAAAAACTGAATTTGATTTTAGTTTAATATGTCTTTACAACAGTCACCACATTGTTTAGAATACTTTCTGACAACTTTGCAGTTTGATCTGAAGCTGCTTCTGTGTTCAAGCTTGCACAGCTGAAAGATGACACAATGTGAGGGGGGAAACCGTTCAAAAAACACTAAAGAAAGACATGAAACCAAAAGTAGTCAACAATATGCATGTCGTCCAGTCTCTCAGAAAACGTCAGAGCTGGGAGGCTTCTTGACGAACAGAATGGAGGGGAAGCTGTGTGTTCCTTGTGGAGGAATGAAGTTTCAGGGCTCTCACACCTGCAGATACTCTGGTTGCACTCGTGCCACTTTGCGAAACTCTTTGACATGTGTCCGTGGGCACTGCATTTCACACCAGCTGATGGGAACCATCTGGGCACCTTATTCACAAAATATGCAATGGCAAAGATGTGAATGAAGACATATTACATGATATACCTGACAATAACTGTCTAGAGAGGCAACCCTTTTCTCTCCAGTTATCTGAGCAGAAATTCTTGCACCACCTTGTGTTCAAACAGGATATAAATCTGTGTTGTGCCGGATCTGCTTGCATTTTTAAGTTTTACATAAAAAAAGAAGTCCTTGTAATATTGGGCATGGAATTACCTGATTCACTGTGTGCCACCACCACGCCCAGTTCATTCTCTGCTGTTGTCAACAGGTAGTTAGACTGCACGTCACCAAGGGAGATCTGACATCACAGGTCAAGGGATAACACCACAGAAGTAAACAGCATACAACAAAAAAGCAACACTATTATTTTAATTCAGTCAAAGTGAATATGGTGAGTCAAATGGTAAATGGATGGTGAATGCACTGTGCTTATATAGCACTTTTCTAACCTTTAGACTACTCAGAGTGCTTTACGACACAAGTTAGCATTCACCCATTCGCACATACATTCATGCATTAATGCCAAGTTGCTACTCTACAAAGTGCCAACCTGAACATCAGGAACTCATAAACACATTCACACGCTGCTGGCACAACCACCGGGAGCAATTTGAGGTTCAGTATCTTGCCCAGGGATACTTCAACATGAAGACTGGAGAAGCTGAGGATCGAGCCATCAACCTTTTGATTGGCGGACAACCTACTCTACCTTCTGAACTACAGCTGCCCACTAAGGGCAAACGCGAATGATGAAAATGTGCAACTGTCATGCATCGTAATCCTCACACCCTTTATAACAGACACCAAAACACTCCAAAAGATCAGGGGAACAGTCAACTTGACCTATTTAGAGATGATTTTGTTTACATTATTTAATCAGAGTTAAGGAATTTAGAAGAAAACAAATAAATGGTAAGAGATGTTTGACTGAAATTTGTTTAGCTAATAACGTTAATCTGTCTCTTAAAAGTACTTGTTTGTCCAGGCAGATAAAGGATACCACTTTGGCCAACACAATGTCACCAGGTCTGAAGCTTTTGTATGTCTCCACCTGCAGCAATGAAAAAAACAGCTTTATAATCTATGACATAGAGTTGAACAGAAGCTGCAGAAAAAAAGAAAGTGGTGATTTCACTAGCTACAAGTGGTCAAACATACCTTGTCTTTCTCTGTTGCGCGCACATCTTCTTTTCTGTGTATAGTCAGAGGAAGTGGGCTCAGTTTTGAGAAAGATACAGAGAACTATAACATAATAGGTTTTTGCACTGTGAAGGCAATTTTTTGGGTGTTACCTGATTGTCCCTCTGAAACGGTCCTTCAGTGGTGTGGAGCCCACATATAAAATGTGGACCTTAGCGAATCTTGGGTTGATACTGGTCACCTGTTCAAGAAAAGAATGATAAGGCGATTAGAAGACAAACCAAACTGTGCAAGAAAAGTCCTGATCTGATCAATAAATTATACAAAAACAGTATCTCATTTTATTACATACCTTACAGGTGACTATTGCTCCTACATCTGGTAGCAGTTGTGTTTCTGTTTCCCTGACCACAGAGATCACTGGCAACTAAAAAGGGACAAGAATTGTGCAGCCAGATCAGTTTGCATAATTCTAGGTCAAAACAGCCTGAAGAAAAGATTGGTCACACAAAATATGGTGCATATTTCAATGTTTCGATTTATATGTATGTCGTCCCAGGTGCTGATCAAACCCATTTCAGTTCAATCAAGCTCATAAATGTTTCTTACACCTTTACCCGGCACTCCTACATGTCTGAATGCCATTGTGGCTTTCCCCACCCCTCTCTGAGCAACCACACCCCTCACCTCCTCTCCTTCATTTTTCCTTAGCACATAGCCTGCTAGTGAGGAGTATATGTAGCCGTGCCGCAGATATACTCCTGTGCCAGGAATACAGTCTTCTACACTGCATAGCTTATCACCTGGATTAAAGCAAAAGTGAAAGGACAGACAGACAAGAAAAGATGCAAATGCTATATGTCAGTGATTTTGTTGTGAAGATGAATCATGATCAGAGGCTCTCTTTCACTAACATAATGGTATGCAATTAATGAGTGTGACCTTTCTTTAAGCTGTCATCTGCTAACAGACCTTGGTTGAATACTACCTCTGCAAATTTTCTGGGAACGACTGTAGACTCTTAAGCATAAATGGATACTTTTGGATAATTTACAGCTTGGTGGCATGTTTACTTCAAATACTTCCCCAAGAACACCCACAAGAAACATAGATTAAACTTCTCTGAAACCAAAAGCAGTCCTGTTCTGGCACAGAGAACATGAATCAACACATGCAAAACTGTCCTTCAAGGGAATTAAAACGATTACTTAAAATCCATTTAGCTAGGACAATTAAGGTGACATGAAATGCTAATCCTGCATGATGATCCTAACAGATAGACTGACAACATCCTGTGGTACTAATGTAAAGAGCAGGCGTTCTCCCTAAATATCACTGTTCGATGTCAAAACGTTGTCTCCTGAGATTTCCTACTGCCGCTCACATGATAACATGTGTGATGATTTCTCATGGGTGAGTCAAAACAAGCGAGAGAAAGGAATGCTGCCGTCTTGCCTGAGGCGAAGGGCAGGGCTGAAGATGAAACCTGTCCGTGGAAAGTAAAAGTCAACAACTCACGACCATGTACTAGTACGTAGGTCTTTAGCCATAAAGCAATCCCGAAAAACATACCTATATCACTCGATGAAACTAGCGATATTTGAGGCAATTGAGAGTAGCATTAACTACACTTGGAGCAGAGAAACCACTGAAAGCATGGTTGTTGAAAAATTAACAAGGTTTTAAAGTCAGACTGCGGTAAAACTGCATTTTCAAGCAACACAACGACATCTACATGACCCAACATGAGCACAAAGGGAATAAACGGTCCAAAGACTGGTTAACCACATCACTAGGACTTAGCAGTTTAATATTAACGGCACTCACCAGGAACACACAGCTTCATGGGCGACATGTTTTCGAGAAGAACAGATTGTCATCTGATTGGCCGTAATGAAAGACTCGGGTCGATTCCAATTGGCCGGTCTCACGCCGACAGGAAGTTATAAAGGGGCGGTTCAGTCCGCCATGTTTGTTAAAGCAATGGCCAATATTATAACATGCTGCCTCGCAGCAGCGTAGCACAAACTACCACGCACACACACATACACACATTATTATTATTATTATTATTATTATTATTATTATTATTATTATTATTATTATCGTGTTTTATAAAGTCGTTTTTCTGAATAATGATCAAATGTATGAAAAAGGTGTTAAATCGTGTTGAATTATATTATGTTGGTATTTTATAACATGTAAGACTAATTTCACCTTTGATTAGCATTAATTCATGTTCAAATTTTGAAAAATCCCCCAGCGCATAGCTGTACCTTTTCCTATTTCAATCTAGATATCCAACCAAAAAAAAAAAGAGAATGTAAACATCCACAACAAAAGGAATATTTCTGATTATTACAATTACACCATAACATCGGAGTGACATATGATGCCCACTGAGATATACACCTCTCTGGCTTTATATCTGAAATCTTTAAGACCTCTGTGTTTGTGCCAATTCAAAAAAAAATCAATGTGTCTTATGTATTTTTTTTTAAATCCCCTTTGGTGCCAGTAATATAACTTTGATAACATAAGCCATATATTATCTTTGTACTTGTCTTCCTTTAGAAATACTCTTATCATTTTTCATGTAAAACTGCACCAAACTAGTTCTTTCATCTTTATGTGATTTATGAGGACACAGTATTAAACCATGTTTAAAAAAGAAGATAGACACTCAAAAAAATATATCATTAAATAATGGTTGACAACAATTTATTCTTTTTTTCACAATGTCACAGCAAACAAAAATCAGCAGTGCAGACCACATCAACTTGCCTTCTTATGAAAAGCCAGTGTTACTTTACAGGTTATACTGTTTCCTGTTAGACTGTTTTTTTCCTACAGGGATCATACACAGGATTTATTACTTGGAAAAACTCTGCAGGATTAGTCTATGTTTGCTCCTATTTGCTGGTCCCTAATTTTGTATTTTGGTCATTGCTCGAACAGGAAAACAGCTGATGTCTGTTGTCTAAAAATCAATTGTAGGTTTCCTTATGTAACAAAGTGAAAACCAATTAAATCAAACTCTGGATTGTATTTTTGTTTTAAAAGCTGGGTATTACCAACATAAAGTGCAAATTGTCTGTGCACACATCTGTGATGACAGTAACAGTGAATGACCATGTATTAACTGCACACGGCTGATCCGTACTCTAGGTCTTTGGAGATTGGGGGATAGACTTGTCTATTTTTTGGCTTTGCCCTGAGCGGCAACAGCTTCCATGGCCTTCTTTACAGTCTCCTCATCTCCCAGGAACTGCATAGGTCCCAAAGGCTTCAGGTTCTTGTCTAGCTCGTACACGATAGGGATACCTGTAGGCAGGTTCAGCTCCATGATGGCCTCCTCAGACATACCTGGGAAAAATAAATAGACATGAAGAGCATTTAGATATGCCGGAAAAGGTTTCTTGCATTAGTAAAATTGAATACTTTGACAAAAAAGTTGTGCTTCATTTTAAAAAATGAAGTCTAATACAAGAGATACTATTAAGAAAACTTATTTTGTTAAATAGCCCTCTGATAATTGTATGATTACAAATTGTCCATTGTTCAATAATCTTAAGGTCATCAATAAATGCAAACTTCCTAGGATTTAACATGGGATAACACTTTTGATGCCCCTCAAGTCTCTCCTGCTCTGTCTCTTACCCTCCAGGTGCTTCACAATGCCTCGCAGACTGTTGCCATGGGCAGCAATCAGCACCCTCTTTCCCTCTTTAATCTGAGGAACGATCTCTTCATTCCAGAAGGGCAGTGCTCTGGCAATGGTGTCCTTGAGACTCTCACAGCTGGGAAGCTGGTCCTCGGTGAGGTCGGCATAACGCCGGTCCTACAATGGAAAAAAAAGTTATGTTGTTAGTATGAGTTTACACTTACGAAATAAACATACCTGCATTATTAAGAAAGAAAATACAAAGCGTCACTGTTTTCCTGGTACATTACCTTGCTTATGGTCTGATAGAAGTCATGCCCTTCATCCATTGGTGGGGGAGGAATATCAAAAGAGCGCCTCCAGATCTTGACCTGGGCCTCTCCATGTTTAGCTGCTGTTTCAGCCTTGTTGAGCCCAGTCAAGCCACCATAGTGGCGCTCATTGAGGCGCCAGGTCCGGTGGACGGGCAGCCACATCTGGTCAATGCTGTCCAGAACAAACCACAGGGTGCGGATAGCCCTCTTCAGGACAGAGGTGTAGCAAATATCAAATTCATAGCCAGCATCTGAGGTGAAGCAGAGACAGGACATTAAAAAGACAGTAAGTGCCAAAGTTAATTTACACAAGAGACAGAAATCTCTCACTAATACTGTAATTAAGTGCATGGCAGGATACCATTACATTTAAAATTTTCTGAAGGAAGAAAAACATACTCATCCTGATGGGTATCTGCTTTGTTTACTGCTTCTCTCAAAACATTTTTACAGTTGCTTTTACTTTGTCAGGGGCAGTGCTACATCATAGGAGTCTGGCAGACTGTGGGCTCTGCAGATTTTGCCTGCAGAGGGTTTTTTAGGTCACACTAAAATTGTCAAATAATATGAGAGGACTGATGGGGGGACTGCAAAACTGCTCCCCAACCGTTTGCTCAAGACAAAATGAGGTATTAAAATGTGTGTCTGTGAGTAGATTTAAATTAAAAAATGTCCCTATATTCAACTAAAATCATCATGGACATTTGTAAGTAAATAAAGAAGGTAAAAATTAAACACATTTCTTCTGTATGCAACTTAACTGGAGATGGTTGATGTAAAGCAAACCTAAAGGAGCTAAACAAGGAGCATATAACACTTTTTGTCTTCCAGCCAAAAAGTCTTGATTAGTATGTGGGAACATCAGGGCCCATGAGGGAATGGATTTGGCATAAATACCGATCTATGCCAGACTATCATGCATATTAAACCACTCGCAGTGTCTAAAATCTCCTACTAATACGTGTTCATTCCAGTTTTTGTTTATTTCAAAGGTGAACCCTTCAGGCTAATAAACGAATGATTTAGTCCTCTTTCTCTACCCTGCTCTGTCTCGCTTCCTTGCGACTGGCTTGTCTTGTGTCGCAGTGGGCCGACTACCTGTTTCCCCATCCGGCATAGTTGCATAAGCTTGTAACGGATTAATCAAATGACCGACGGAGGTAGCCTGATTAGGCACTGTGATGTTAAGTTGTACCTTTGAGCGCCTGTCCTCCCCTCTTCGCCTCCTGCTCCCCGGTCTCACTCAGGTCCGCGTCGTACCAGCCGCAGAAACGATTCTCCTGGTTCCAGCAACTCTCTCCATGGCGGATCAGCACCAGCTTGTAGGCAGCCATCCTCACACCAATGCCCTCTGTGCTGTATTTCCGGAAAATTTGTAGTAAATGAGTCGTCCTCGAGTGCGGCAGTAATGACCGCAGGTTTGCCTTGATTTCGCCGCAACCCTAAAGACGACGACAAGACACGGAACGGTATATTTTTTGTAGAGTTCAGGGACAGTCTGTTTGGTCGTAGATACGAGGAGTTAGCCGATCTGCCCGAGTATATGACTGATCTCACGACCTGAGCGCTCTTCCTGTTGGTTTCCACCAATCAGAGGGAGAGCTATGTGCGCCGGAGGAGGAGGGAGGCAGGAGGATGCGCACAGCTGCACGTCCACATACACGCCCAGCAGTGTGTCCTGCAGGCTAGCGTTAGAGCATCATATGGGAAAATCAACGAATTTCATGAATGACCACAATAGTAAGTGAAAAAAAATACGAGTTTACGCATCCTTTAATATTAATAAGTGACATTAAAAGTTGCTACGAACATTAGGCCCACTAACTACCCAAACGACAATAGCATCTGCAGGAGATCTGTCATTTAATTATTATCTGAGCTGCAACATCAGCAAACTGCATTGTCAGCTCATTTGGCTCTTTATCCTCTGTAGGCAGATATTGCCACTTAGTGGTATATGTAGCCAACAGACTTACAAAAAAGGAGGACCGAGGATTAATATGAATAACTACGTTTAGTTTATTTTTGGGCCTAAACACAGACAAATACCAGTTTTACAGGAAGATGAAACACGTGCTGTCAGTTAAAAGTAAAACTTTGTTGGTATTAATTTGCAGTTTACTCATGAAGATTCATGAGGACCTCATGGACTTGTAACGTGACCTGGGCTTCCTCATTCATAAAGGACACTGACTGAAGGCCTGTTACTCATTACTCATTTTCAAAATAAACATGACTTATTTGGAATTTGGCAACCTTAAAGTTAGATATACCTTGAGCAGTCTCACATTTAAGTCATGATGGTTGCTTAAGTATGCCACTATATTCAGAATGCGTCAGAGATGACCATCCATATCCTTTGACCTTCCAATGGGGAGGGGGTCTCAGGGATTATAAAAAGAAGTGTGGCTTTTAATCTATGTTAATTTGCAAGGAGAGAGGGTGATAAAATACAACAAAAGTTTTAACCACCAGGCCACAAGCTGCACAGAGTCGGGGTGACATGATCCCCCATGCCAATGGACTAACACCAACATGCCTGTTGTGGTAATAGTTAAAATGCCATAAAATATCATTATAAATTCATCAGATATGCTTCTTACCAACAGTATAGGTCCATTCAAAGTGTAGTCTGAATGTTATGTAACTACTAGCAACTAGCAATCTGAACTAGCAAGGTTTCTTTTGCAATGATAATTGTTAATAACAGTGGAATTATGTTAAATTTTACCTTTGAAAATACTGTTTCCAGAAAAAATGTTCAGTCTTGATGGTATTAATTAACACAGTTATAATCAAAGGGGTGATTACTTAACAAAATATATAATAAAATATTTTGTTTTTCAGTACCACTATAGCACCAATTTTTTTTTTTTAATCAGAGTTTTTTTTCTCATGAGTTAATTGATTGGGTTAACTTTGGTGTCACGTGCCTTCTATGGGCGGATTGATTGTGTCCAATTACCGCTAGAGATTAGGTTCTTCTGAGGGATATTTGATCGCTGATTGGTCAAAGATGAAAACATTCACTAGGTCCCCTCCTCTTCCCGGAAGCTGACTGTCATCTGACTTTTCTTTTTCTGTGTTTCCTTGTTAGCCAGCGCCAGTACTAGCCAACAAAACAACAGTCCTGCCCTCTCTTCCTCTTCTATTTCGTCCTCTTTTCTCTCTCTTTCCTCTCTTCAGGAGTTGAAATAACTCCTTACCCATCCCCAAAATCATGGACGAGACGAGTCCGCTTGTCTCTCCGCTCCGGGACTCAGGTGATTTCAGCTACTGTCCCACGGAGCCAACCAGCCCCCGAGGCGCGTTTGGAAACACACCGGGATCGGTGGTACGCATTCCGGCAGGCAGTCCGGGGCGCAGCCGGGAGAGACAGCCACTTCTGGACCGGGATCGCGGGGGCTCACCACGGGAGCCCCACAGGAACGAGTTCCCGGAGGATCCCGAGTTCAGAGAGATCATCCGAAAGGCCGAGCGAGCCATAGAGGAGGGGATCTACCCGGAGAGGATCTACCAAGGTTCTAGTGGAAGCTATTTTGTCAAAGATTCTCAAGGGGTAAGAAGAGAAGCTGCTAACTTCGAGCTAGTTATTAACAGTCGTTGCTCTAATGCTAACGGTCCCTTCAGCTGTCTTATGACTGACCTGTGAAACCTGAAGTGTTGTGTGTGATGCAGCGATAGCAAGATTGTTATGATATTGGATTAGTCGCCATAAGAAAGGCTAACTAACGTTAGCCTGTGATGACACGGCAAATAGGCTGTAAGGCATGTCAACACTATATGAACCCACCTCTTCCAACAAATTCTTTGAATAGAAATGAACAGAGTAGGGCTTTATTGTCAATCAATCTGGAAACTATCTTTGGTCTGCCCGGTAGTTCATAAACATGAGGACACAAACACGGACAGAAACAAAAGCAATACTAGTATAATCAGTTCTTATAGTAACGAAATATGGTTTAAAGTTTAAACCAAATCAGCATAAAGAAAAAAATTACTTGAGCCAACGAACTACTGCGTAGATCACTGGTTTCATATAATCATTCTTTGTTGCCAAAGTCATGGTGTTGCCTGTGCGAAGGTTTTTTGTGATGGAGGCTCTCCTGGTGACATATGAGTCTCCTCATAACTCTCTCTCCCAAAACTGTATCCTTTTTTTTTTGATTCAGTTGCTCAGCCTCCCTGAAATGCTTTTATCAGCAATCTGGCTATGTTTTTTCCGGAAAGTAGTCTGTTAGAAAATCTGGAGCTCTAACTAGCTGTTACAGTGATGGTAACACACAGTGACAAATAAGACGCTCCTCAGACAATTTTTCGGGTAGCTCTTTTTCTGTATTGCAAATCTGAGCAAATAACAAGCTCTCATGTAAAATCTAATTAAACAGACGATCCTAAGGACACATGTCCTAATTTTTCTGTGGAATCGCTATAAGCACTTTTTTACTTGAAGCATGTCTTTCCTTTTGTTACCCATGATCGTGTCTCCTTTCTCTCTCTAATCATGCCGGATCAATAACAGTAAACTTTGATCAGCTCTGTTGGAGCTGACCAGGAAAAGTCTTGAGCAACTCACAGACACTGTTCTCCCACTATGCTCTCAACGAGGAGTGCTGTCTTCAGTCCAAAAAAAGAAAAGATTTAAAAAAAAAAGAAGGAAGTGTGTGTTTGGACTTAGTTTTAGATCCTTTAGTTTAGATCCTCCCAAATTTCACGTTTTAATTTCAGCTAGTTCAATTTAAGACAGTTAAAACCTTTTATGTGCCACTTTGTCCACTTACCAAGGGCTTACAAAACACAAATCAGTTTCTAAGCTGAGGTTTTTATCCACTGCCTCCCCCCACACACACACATACACACTCCCTTCCAACCTCTCCAGTTTCTTTAGTTAGTCACCAGTGTGCTTAGTAGTCATGTGCTACCTCTCTGAGGATATAATTCTTTTCTATGACCAAGTTTCATGTTGTAATAGGAGTGTGTGTAAGTGTGCATGCCTTAAAAGTGTAATGCAACATGTGATTTTCTATATACAACTTTAAAGTGACACCCGACAATCTATTTTCTGTTTATCAAACACTGTAAAGATAGTGTGTGGTTTCAGTTTTTACAGAGTAATCCAATTTATGTCCACTATACTTAGTGACTAAGTGACTAGTTTTCACTGAATAGAAGTCCTCTTTTTAAACCACTTCTGCCCCGAAATACAGCCTTTCTCTGTCCCTTCTGTATGTTTCAGCCATGTTTTCAATTTTCCTTTCATTTAAAAGTTTAATGGTCGCTTACTCAACCAAACCGTCTTTATGTTACCAAACTTTCCCTTCCTTTTTGGGTTCTGAACATTTCTATCTGCTCCCTGCCTTCCTTGACTTTCCCTCTCACTTTCTGCTTCTATTTCTTTATTTGCAGAAAATCATTGGCGTCTTCAAACCTAAGAATGAAGAGCCATATGGCCAGCTTAACCCTAAGTGGACTAAGTGGCTCCAGAAATTGTGTTGTCCCTGCTGCTTTGGCCGTGACTGTTTGGTCCTGAACCAGGGTTATCTTTCAGAGGCGGGGGCGAGCCTGGTGGATCAGAAACTGGAGCTCAACATTGTTCCCAGAACCAAGGTACAGATATGCACGCGGGTTGTGGCCTCAGAAATCTTTCACAGTGGTGACCAGATGGGGCCACTGAAAATTTATACCTTTTGATCATCAAAAGCATCTGGCTGGCTATGCAATTGTTATTTTCTTTAGTATAAACCATTATGAAAAATATCCATTATTACAGAATTTTATAAATAGTGTCCCACATATAATATGGATAGGAGCATCTTGTGAAAATTGTATGTAACCCCCCCCCCAAGAGGGTTTGTGACTACACACGCTCATGCGCACTAACACACACACACACACACACACACACACACACGGACACACAGACGCACCATGCAGGGTCCAGATTACTAAAGCAGCAAAACATATGGCAAAAACCCATCTCTCAATTTTCCTTCCCGGATATCAATTATGGGCCCAAGATCTTATTTCTGTTCATCAAAATTACATATTTAGAGGGTAGTTTAATGAAATAAATCCTGTCCTGCTTCCATTGTCTTAGGTGTTACTTTACTACTTTGCCTTAATGTAGTAGATGTGGATCTACATAGTCTCTGCTTCAGTCTGCACTCATCTCTCCATTGCTCACCTGCGCACTCAGTTAATTCACCTATTCTGTTAATCAAACACATAAACCTATCTGTCAAATAGCAGCTTCCCTGTCTTCCCTATCTGACAAACTGCCTTGAGTAACTTTTGCTTGAAACTTTCTTCTCCAGCACACCCAAAACACACAGTATGTCCTGTCAGCATTCAACATGGATAGTTATGTAACTCTGCAAGCTAAAGTAAGCTATCATCATCTAGCACACTGAAGATTTGTCTGGACAAAGTCATTAGATTTAATGCAAGAAAAATTAACTTGCTGGCTGACCACTACATTGGCTTTTATTCGCTTTGTCCCCCGGATTAAAGGATATAATGATGTTGGACTTCATCACAAGATTTTTGGCAAGTTGGTATTCTGAAAAAACAGTGTTCCTTCTACTGACAGGTGACTCTGGGACTTTTAGATCCTTTGGTATTGAATGAGGGGTCACCATTTCTCCTTTTGTAACCGATAATGGAACACTTTTCTGCTTGTACATAAAAAACACAACACGGACAACTTTACAAGGTTTTAAAGCGTAATCTCCGCTGCATGGGGTGTTTAATCTAGGTTTTGTGGTCTAGGTGGTGTACCTGGCAAGTGAAACATTCAACTACAGTGCAATAGACAGGGTGAAGTCTCGAGGAAAGAGGCTAGCCCTGGAGAAGGTACCTAAAGTGGGCCAGCGCTTCCACAGGATCGGACTGCCACCAAAGGTAATCTTATGAGTTGTTGTATTACAGTGAGTGTTTGCTGTAAGTGATGAAAATCTGTGTAACGCTGACCAACTAGGCACAACTTCACTCACCTTGACATTGGAACAGTTTGATGTGTCTCTAAATAACTCTAAACAACTAAAAAACTAAAAAAAGGCTTGTAAAAATGTTGCCTGTAACTGGCATTGATCTTGACATTTACTGCGAATAATTAATTTTGTGCATCATATGTCATTTGAACTACAACAAAAAAATCTCACATTTGCTGTCATAACGTTTATATTTGGCCTATGATCTACCTCAAAACGATTCAATAAGGTTCAAAGTCACTCTTGAACAATGTTGCATAACAAGCTCACCTTTCTTTTGGGGCTTTCTTTTAAAAGGTCCCATATTATTCCCCTTTTTGTCAGTGTTACTTGGTCACAGAGGTCCCAAAAAGGTCTGTTAGGTTTCTTGCTTAAAACACCATTCACATCATATGGAAAGGCATTCCCATATACGGCCCTGTTTCAGCCTTCTTCCGAATATGTTGTCTCTGTACCTGCTGCTTTAAATGCAAATGAGCTGAGGCTGGTCACGCCTCTCTCGGATAGTGCATGTGACTTTTGTTACAGCCTTATTTTTACGGTTAGTGTGCTTAGTGTAAGGCTTGGCTGCTGGTAACAGAGTCATTTTGCATCGGCAAATGGACTGTAGTTATATAGCCCTTGTCTAATCTTTTGTTACTCAAAGCGCTTATCCAAAACAGGCCAACATTCACCCATTCACACACACATTCATTCAGTAATGCCAGGTGGTTGCTCCACAAAGTTTCAGCCTGCTTGTTGGGAACTCAAACGCATGCATTCACACGTGGCTGGCACAGGCACCAGAAGCAGTCTGGGGTTCAGTATGTTGACCAAGGATACTTCAACATGAGGACTGGAGGAGCAGGGGATTGAACCACTAACCTAATGATTAGCAGATGATCCGCTTTACCTCCAGAGCTACAACCACCCCTAAAATTGGTGTCAAAGCATAACAGTTATCATAACTGACAAGCTGAGCTTTGGAGTGACTTTTCCCTCTTTGTCTTTATCTTTCTAGTGTAGTGAATAGATGTGAATAGATTCTCCAAAACACAGATGTACTTAGGTCATTACCCTTTAAAGCACTGACTTCCATTCCCAAACCTGCTGACTGACCATTAGTAAACATACTCCAGTGCCCACAATAGATGCTATCGATATTAGCAGCAGTGCTAATGCCAGGCTGAACTGGCTAAATTCACTGGGTTTTCACTGGGTCAGAATTTAATCAAATCAAATCAAATCAAATCAAATCAAATCAAATTTATTTATACAGCACATTTAAAAACAACCGCAGTTGACCAAAGTGCTGCACAGAGTAAAACAGTAGCACACAGAAATATTGCAAAACACAAATATTAACAGAATAAAACCCGTTAAAAAAAAAAAAAAAAAATTAGGAGTGGCTGGAGACTTTTGTGTTTGTTCCTGCAGCCAACAACAGAGCAATTAGTGTGCTTCGCCTGTACATTAAACATCTTTGCTGATCTACTAGAGCTCCTTAGTGAGGAAAACAATGGCGACTGTGGGGTGGACACACTTGAAATAAGGGGGTAGCACAGACCCAGCAATAAGAGTGTCACCTAGCCAGAGGTTTGGCTTCACCTTTTTGGATGTCGAAAGGGGAGAAAATATGAAAGAGAGCATGTGGGCTCACATTTTCTGCGAGGTGAAGTAAGCAAGGCAGTAAGAGGATGCATTTATCTCATTAAGGGGGTGTTTGTAAACAGGCTAAGGACACCAAAAACCATGAAAAAGTGTATTTTGCATAACATGGGACCTTTAAGAAAATACTATGCTAAGCAAAAAAAGTCCAAATCACTATGAGTTGAAGGCTTTAGATTTTCCTCAAACTTTATTAAGTGCAATTAGGATAACAGCTTTACAATGTAAAAAAATATCCACAAAATTCGTGAACTGTCTCTAACATCAAGACCCCATTCTGTTGCTTCTCCACAGGTTGGTTCTTTCCAGCTTTTTGTCGATGGATACAAGGATGCAGATTTCTGGCTGCGGAGGTTTGAAGCGGAGCCTTTGCCTGAAAACACCAACCGTCAGCTCCAGCTGCAGTTCGAACGGCTCGTGGTCCTTGATTACATCATCAGAAACACAGGCATGTTGTCGGCCTGCTCAGCAAAATCTGTGCGACTCTTGTCTGCTAAGAATTTCATAATTTGAGTCTTTCTTTCTGGTGCTCTGATAGACAGGGGAAATGACAATTGGTTGCTGAAGTATGACTGTCCCATGGACCCTGTTGGGACCAGGGTGAGGACGCACTCACCCACACAGTTTGTCTTGCCAATAATTTTATTTTTTAAAAGTGATTCTAAAGGCTGCATATGTCTCTATTTCACACCTGTTTCTTTACCTCTGTAGGACACAGACTGGGTGGTAGTAAAGGATCCCATCATCAAGCTGGCAGCTATAGACAATGGCCTCGCCTTCCCCCTCAAACACCCTGACTCCTGGAGAGCCTGTGAGCACCTGTCTTTAACCAATTGCTGCAGTTATTTTTGGTTGTCCTCAATGTTTATTTCAATTGCTTTCCCCCCCAATATCAACTGATCAATTACTAATAACTCTCCATCTTTTTACAAGTAGTGATTGTAATCTTTAAGACACAGCTTTGTTGTCTGATCTTCAGACCCCTTCTACTGGGCGTGGCTTTCCCAGGCTAAAGTTCCTTTCTCACAAGAAATCAGAGAGCTGGTCCTGCCCAAACTCTCCGACCCAAACTTCATCAAAGACCTGGAAGAGGACTTATATGAATTATTCAAGGTATGGAGGGACTGAGATGAAATATTCTGCAACCTTATTGTGAAGGATGAATAGTAAGTAATAGTCGTAATAGAAGTAATGTTCTAAGACAGAATCTGGCTAGGAAATAGGTGCATAAATATAAAATAGAGAGGAGAGGAGGGTATCTCAGTTCTGTGGCAGTAAACATATTTGTGTATGTATAACATTTGTGTGTTATCCACTGTGTCTTACAGAAAGACCCTGGTTTTGACAGAGGGCAGTTTCACAAACAAGTAGCTGTAATGAGAGGGCAGGTGAGTTTTCTCCTTGCTATATCATGAAGTGAAAAAGAATTGGACGTAGCCTTTGGATCTGAAAAGTGAGGCCAATATAAAAATGCCATAAATCCAGAACTAACATCCTAATTAATATTCCGCTAAGCATGAATTGCTATCGCACCTTGTTTAAAAAGCAAGCTAGCACTAGCGTTAGATGATAACCTAGTCTTTGCTATGCTAACAGTACCTTGCCCTGCTAAGCGGGCAACCTGGGTTAGTCCTTAACCCGTGGGAGAGGCCAGCTATTTTTGTTAATGTAGTGGTAACTCTTCAGTGGAAGCCTATTTATGGCATATTTGTTCAGGTAAGCAAAGACCTTTCTCAGCATGGTCAGAAGTCAGGTGCAGTCAGGTTTTATGAGAAACAGCTAACCAGCAAAATCTAAAGCTGCTGCTATATTTAGATCCTTTTGAGTCATACTCCTCTAGTAAAGGTCTCTGTCTCATTTTTAAGCAGTTTGACAAGCATGTTTTTGTTTTAGCATACTTTTTCTTTCTCCTTACTCATTCTAAGATCCTGAACCTGTGCCAAGCCCTGAAGGATGGTAAAACACCTCTGCAGTTAGTCCAGATGCCCCCAGTAATTGTTGAAACAGCCAGAGCACCCCAGAGAGCCAACAGTGAGTCCTACACACAGAGTTTCCAGAGCAGAAGACCCTTCTTCACCTGGTGGTAGAAACATATCAGGGAAGAGGATGGAGAGGAACAGCAGGAAGCCAGAGCAAGGAAAGGTGTGAGGAGCATTGATGTGCAGATGGAAGACGGGGCAGAGAATCTGTGTCGGTCCTGGAAATGGAAATGGAAATCATCACCCTCCCCTCCTCTCCTTATGGATATTTTGGTTACAAAGAGTGAGTGAGTGGGTGGAGAGATGAGGCCAAAAGAGGAAGAATTTCATGCTTCCCTGCCTGTCTCAGTGCCTTGTGTGGATGTCAGTGAAGAATTAACACCTAAACAATGAAGAATATGTTTCTTCCTGTGAGAGATGAAGTTTTCAGTGAGACGTCAGCTTTATTTTTTTGGATTCCTGGGTGCACATAAATTTTTGCTCACACACATGCACGCCAGTCAAAAGCCTCTGATACTTTGTTTAAATGGGAGTTGTTTCATTCCATGTTTTCTTTTCTTCATACCTCTATGCCTTTTAATATTCACTTTCATTTTTCTCCCATGCAGTTTAAAGCGCAGGGCTGGTGGAAGCAGAAATGTCACTGGTGAAGATCAGCATTTTTCACAAATAGGAGAAGTACTCGTTGTGGTTAAGTCTTGAAGATTTAGGAATTGGGCACTCAGTGGTGTGTGTTTATGTCTTTACACAGTGAGCACAAGCCATGTGAACTGGTTTCACAGACTGTTCCTCCTCACTGTTTAGATTAAGATCTGCAAGTCATCCAGAGTGATGTTGGAAAGCAGAAGCACTTTTGGTTAAAGCTTATGACCGGCTTGCTTAATGTTTCTTCTTTCGTTGGGTTATATTGTTGGTGAATAAGATACAATTATCTCATGCTGGAGCAGGCAGAGGGGGCGGTCAGTGATTTCTAGTCCACAGGCTTGTCTCAGTCAATGACATCTGCTCATATTGTGGCTCATGAGGTGGACCTAAGCAAACAACAAAGTAACTTCCTGCTGTACAGAACTGAAATGAAATGTATTGTGACAATGCACTGTATAATTTGTATGTAATATTTAATGATAGATTATGATTAAAACATATTCCATTAATATTGATGATTTGTGTGTGGGAATGAAAAGTTTACAGTCAAACACAGTCATTCTACACATATCTTAAAAAAAAATCTTATATTATTTCCAAAGGTTCCTGACAAGTCTTTAAAAGTCTAAAAAAAAGCTGTGAAATAGGTCTCATATAGCTTAGCTTTCCTAATGCTTTTTTAAAGGTCTTAAAAATTAAAAGACACTAACACTTCAAACAATAAGCCAATTAAACTTGCACCCTAATTGCACCATTAATTAGTGCTTTAATATATTCGATCAGCATACACTGGGCATAATTGCAATAACAAATATTGTTATAGTCCAACAATAATATGCTAGTGGTCAATTAAAGCTGCTATGATTTTTCAATACAAATGGACTGGATGCGAAAGGGTTCACTTGAAATGATTATCACACTTCCCTGGAATTGCCTTCAGCTCTACAACTAACTTATAGCAACTTTCAGCTCATTGTTTTGGTTTGAATGGCCTGTGTCGTAGCTTACTCCAACTGCTCTCACTGGCTTCCTTTTAAGCTGCAGCTGTTTTCAACAAAAAAAAACTTAAGAAACTCACAGTTCACTGTCTGTCTACCTGGATGATAAAACTGAAGTGTACAGCAAATCTGAAACCAACAGTCCAACTCGCTTTACCTAGTGTGAATTCAAAAACTCATTCTACTCAGTTTCATCTCTGGCCTCACTCAACTGCCTGTTTCCCTTTGTCTCCTCCCTCTAATGAACACGCCTGCACCTTAAAATGTACATATTTAAATTTCCTTTAGTTGGAGTAACAGCAGACCAGGTCCTTGACCAGGCTTATCAAAGTTCACTGGTGTTTCTTTATGCTGGGGTGTAACAGAGTATGCCCTACATGTTGAAAGTATAACACTGTGTCCTTTCATGCAGAATCAGTCCTAAACACTGAAGGTATACTGGATCTTTAACCACTGTGTGTAGGTCCAAACTCAAGGCCATCATTAGTGGAGGATGCGGTGAAGGTAGCGTTCAGACTGTCTGGCACACTCCTGTCTTGCCACATCCAATCTCCACGAGGAAGGTTTGAAGGGGTTTTGGTTCTCTGGGATAACTTCCTCAGTTGCTGACAAAAATCCTGCCAGACTGGGCACAATGTTGGCCTCCTCATCCTCAACAGTGCAGTCAGATAATGGCTCCTCAATTCTGGAAGACAGGGAAGTAACTCTGGTTTAGCTGAGCTCTTACAGGCCTTGTGTCCATAGCACAGTGCATAAAAGTACTTTACCCCAAAAAACACTGTTGTTGGCTTGTTCATGTGTGAATTCAGGTTGTTTAAATAATACATCTGTAATCTGATGAACATCAAACAAGCACAATGTCCAAAATGCTACAACTATTATGTTGAGGCATGTGGCCCCTATGCAACTGACTCTTAATTTGCTCCCCTTCTGATAAAGAGTAGGCAAATTTTAATATCTTAAATTTGGGGGATAGCTTCTTGTAATTTTCAAATAAAATTCAGCAGGTCTGTTTAGAACTCCATATACACTGAATCATCCCCTACGTGTATCCCTAAATATTGTTTTTTACAAAGAATTTCAAATGTTTAAAACTCTTGTTTTAACTACCTAGTTGATGACATGCAGGGGTGGGAGCCATTTAGACTACACCGTGAGTGTATATATACACACACACACACACACACACACTTAGGCAACGGGACACCATTTTGTTATTATAGCCCCACCATGTAAACTCACACCACCATTTTGCCATTATGAGACACTACATTCACTCCCTAAGCAAATTTAGTTTGGTCTCAGTAAGGAATGTCAAAAGCAAAAACATGACTGTTCGTGTGAGTGTGTGTGTGAGTGCAGAGCGGTATGCAGAGAGAGAGAGGACACTGTCTTGTGCAGTCATGCTGAGTTTGTTAGGCACATGACAATTAACATATTGCATTTCAAGACTCAGGGGAGTTCAAGTCAAACAGACAAGTTCAACTGAATGTTTCTAAAAAAATAAAAAGATATTAGACAAATTATAATGAAGTACGTATACAACAGAGAACCTCTCTGCCATTAAAACTGAGAGATTCAGAGAATATTTCCCTCCTTGCTCTTTTGACCCCATATCTAAATATCAGTTTTCAAATTCTCTTGATGGCCTCCTGCTGTTTTACCTGAGATATCCTGATGGTTTGAGCCATTTTTGGTCTCTGTGCCCCTCTGCTCGGATGCCTGCTTTATTCCTGGCTCGGACTCGGAGCCCCACCAAGGCTTGGGCCAGCCCTGCTTCGACTTCTCTCTCCTCGCCTCTCTCCTCCTTCAACTCCTCTGCTTCCTCCATGTCTGCATCTATCCCTCGCCACACCAGCTTCGCCCGATGTTCAGCGTCTCTGTCTCCTGCTGTCCTGAACAGCCTGTGCAGCTGGTGCAGGTTGACTTCTGTAAAGATGTTAGAGCATCCTGACTTCCTGCTGCGTCGGCTGGAAAATTTCCACTGCACATGCAGATCATCCTCAGAGGAGGTGGACGCTGGAGCCTCTGCCATGTTCTGAGGGTGGAGAGTTGATATAGAGACAGGAGGGTACTTTCTAGTTGGGAGTTCCAACCAGAAAGGTGGAACTTATGAGGGACAACAGGAATGTAAGGTAAACTGAGAAAGTTGTAAAAAGGAAAGAGAGGATACTGGTCAAACTTACGAGCTCACATCCACAAGAAAAGCTCAAGCCTTCAGCAAGCAGACATTTTCCATGACTGCAGCCAAAAATCCTAATTACCTCAGCCACCCTTTCCTCTATGGTCAAGTCTTATCTTATTATTTAGGCTGTAACTAAGTGTAAGGGGAGGTAACAGACATGTATGTTAACACACACATGCACAAACACACCAGTGTGCAGCTGCACTTGAGGATCATTTCATACATATTACGCAAAGACTAATATTTGTATGATTAATCAATTTTGTTATAAAATGCCCATCACAATTTTCTAGATCCCAAGTTCACATGATTACATTGCTTGTCTTGTTCAAACAACAGTAAAAAAACTTGATGTATTTTGTATCACAAAAAAAAAAATTTAAAAAAGAAAAAGAAAAAAAAGAGATTTGAGAGGCTCAAACCAGTTGATTTTTTGGCATTTTTGCTTTAAAGAGCACTTGACTAATCAAAACAAATGCAAATTAATTTTCTTTTGATTTGGAACCAGTCAACAAATAATAGTAAGAGGATCTTAAGCCAACTTTAAGGGTGCCCACTACCACCTTCTGTTCTGGAAATGTAGACACTATGCCAGTTAAATGCACAATGTCATTTCAGCCACTAGATGTCCCTCTATCAAAAGACACATCTTGATGACATTGATGGAATCATGGGACTTGTTTATTCCAATGTTAATCAGCCACCAAAAGAAAATCTCTGTGACTGACTGAAGCAGAAATATTCACAGATGAGGTAACATATTATATTTTTATTTTTGTTATTTTTAGTCACAGTGGAAGATTTCCTTTCTCACTCTCTGACTGGTTTTACCCCAAAGGTAAGAGACAAGAAACAAATTGAAACACACTGTCAATTTTAATAAAATTATGGATTTCTTTGCATTTAAAACATTGGTAGAAACATTTGAAATACCATTAGTATTCAACTCAACAAGATAAATATCAAAGAGGTAGAGAGTTTAGACATTTTAGTGTGGAAATGTTACATATTGAAAGTTTGAGTCATAAAAAAACTTGGCTTTAATCACAAACTGATAATATAAATTTCAAATTATTTTATTTTATTGGTAGTGATAAATACTGTTCATCTATAAATAGCACCAACTTTTTCTCATGTAATTATCTATGAACATTTCCATTAATTCAGTAATTCCTCAAAAGTATCCTGTCTGATAATGTTCACAGCTGCCTACTACAATAAAATCAATTTGGTTTATAAGTAAAAACTTGAGCAGTAGAATAAAGTATGATGAGAGTGCTTACCTTGCTCTCTGTGCTTTGAGAGAAACTCAGAGACAAACCATGCCCCAGTGACAGACAAACAACCTTATTTACAAACCAGACTCCAGACTACAAGCTCCACACCGGCTAATGCTAAGCCGACCCACTTCCTACATGACGCGTTGAGGGCATGTGAGGCAGCCTGGGTATGTAAGGAATAATCAAAGAGTAGGCTAATCCATGAATGACGCTCGTGCCAAGGTGTTTACCTGAAAACAGGAGACAAAAAACTGATCTGACATTGCAAACAAAGAAAAGCCAAGTCCAAAACAGAGAAAGAGGCATAAAGGCTTCTACCATGTAAAACAGTCGGTCATTACTTGGCTTTAAGCTATAAGGACATTAATAGTGCAGTATTTGTATGTAAAATTTTAATCTGCTAAGTCTTGGTTGTGCAAAGTAACTAAATGCTAAATATTTTTACTTTATTTATTTATGTCTAGAACTTATATTTAAGTTTTTCAGTGTTTTACTAGAAGGTTTCCTGACAAAACACCTATCACTTAAAAAATGAATAAATAAAATAAACAGAGCAGAAGAAGGGTTAGGGTTTTCTTCTCGTTTTCTTTCTAAATTATCTTGTCCCGGACCCAGCAAACACTGTCAGCTAGCCTGTATATATATTTTTTAATAACTTTTTTCCTCTTAAATGAGTATTCATATCACTGATTATATGTGTGTAAGCATATAACTAGTGGAAATGTGAAACATCAGTAAGTTTTTTAATTGTGTCTTTGCTCACCAGACAAAACTGTTGTTGGATACACTGTCATCACCTTTTTGTGTGTCTTGTCAACATATTTGATGGAGTACTGTCCCAAACAGGAGACATTGATCAGGCACTTAGGGGTTTAGTCTCCTTCAAAGAAATGTAGAAAACTGTGCTGAGCAGAGGCAAAGGCTTTTTTCTGAGCAGTGGCTTAAAGCTAATTTCAACACTAGTAATAAGATAATTCTAAGTGTATCTGTTTGTCTAAATACAGAAATGATGAAGGGATGAAATCAGATACAAAGTCTTCCTGCATTAGAGTTGACCACCAGGTGGCAGCGTTGTCTGCAATCCGTGACAGTCTGAAAGCCCATCTGTAAAATGTTTGAGGAGTTCGGTCTGCAGCCTGGACACTCAATCCCGTTCCTGAAAATATTTAATGCAAATAATTAATTAAACTGTGAGTAAACTACAGAATTAGGAGGCAGGGTCCGATAGCCCCTTTTATTTATCCATTCATTTATTTATCTATTTATTTTTATTTTTATTTTTATTTATTATTAATTTTAGAAATGAACCGGTCTGAAAAGAGTCACTGCTCTAAACCGCGATGGAGACCCATTGGAAGGCCTATTACCGAACGCTCTCGCTCTGCACCGCTCCGTTTGTTATTGCTTTTTAATTATTTTCTGCTCACCTCCACTGGTCTTCTATGTGTGTCATGTAAGAATCCAAAATCAGTGTCCATTTATCTTCAGAAATCCAGTCATATACAATTGAACTCACACAGCTTCACCTGGCATAGCGGTCAAAAAACTATTTGTACTTCGTCTAGAACACCTGTTGCCTCCCAAAGGATTCTTACTTAAAGGGATACGTGACTCTATGCATGGGGTGACATCTGGTTGACAATTTGGTGTACTATACATTTAATTTTAAAAAGGGCCTGACAGCATTGTTATCCGAAAACACCGTTTTCTAAAACACAAACCCATTGTTATACTTCAGTGGTTAATAGAGAGTCATTGTTACATTCATTGATTGCCAGCACATTAGAATACATGGAACCGCAAAAAAGCCTGGAAAATAACTTTGAAAATTAAAAAAACTCAAGTTAGGAAATAAAATAAAATAGTTATTTTTTGTTAAAACAAAACTTATATTTCAACTTCTGTATTTGACATTTTATTGACTGAGGTATTGTGGTTCTTATATTATTAAACTAGAAAATAGGCCATTTATGTAAAATAGATGCTTAAAATAAGTGAAACACAACTTCAGGAATGGACATGACCCTTTTCGATTTGTTTAATTACAGCACCTGAAGGCACCTTACTTATAGTCAGACCAGGTTCGTCAAACGACTGCTACTTAAAGCGGGCCTGGGTCCTCCCTGAGTCTTTCCAGGTGATTTCTCTTATCTCAGAAGTTGTTGTGGACCTTTTTTCCCTCAAAGTGAACCATGTGCGGGCTTTATGTGGGACTGTTGAAGGTTCGACGGGCTCTTTCTATCAGGGCGGGTATGATGATTGAGCAACGTTTAAGTTATATCCAGGGCAAAGCACCGAAAGATAACATCGGCCCATGGGTGAGTTTAAAAATGTGTGCGACCTTCTTTACATTTCCCTTAGTTGTCAAATTTAAATCTTTAGAGTGCCCATAAAATTTATCTTTGATTTAACAATTTGATGATTAACATTTTGTGATGTCGACCAGGAGTCTGCCTTCGCGCTGACCGTGATGACTCTGGCTGTCCTCGGACCCGCTGGTTGGATACTCGCCCATCTGGATGATTACAAAGCTCGGGGCTGATGGACGTGGGCCAATGTGTTTGTTGTTAGAAGTGCATTTTGGACCATTTTGCATCGTTTTTTGTTAATAAAATAAACTTTATCAATTACACTTTTTTAATTTGTGCATTTCTGCCTCCACACCACCAGGTGTCAGTCAGCGAAAGTAAATCTCTCGCTTCCTTAAAAAACAGTGTCGCCTGCTCAAGGCATCCGTACATGAGAAATTCTGTCAGCTGTGTAAAGTTTTCTGGTATTTTGCACAGCTGACGTGCATTTGCAAGCGCCATGAAGCCGCGGCTGACTGGGACAAAAAAGCGCTCATATGTGTTAAAAGCAGTCGGAGCAGAGGCCGCACTGTCTCTACAGGAGGAGCTTGTTGCAGCGATACATGGAGCATTTGAGGTGGCTGTGGAGATCGCAGTTCAGGAGGTGATAAAGCTTGTGGGCCATGCACCTGGAGACGTTTATGAAGAAATGCGACGAGAGAACGAGTTCCTTAAACAAAGACTGCTGAGAGCTGAAGCTCTGTTGGACTCCGCGTGCTTGGAGGAAGGGGATGGCAGCTCTCCTTCACCTGGAAAGCAGTTCGTGACTGCCAGCAATCAAACAGATCTCCGTTATCACAATAAATGCAGTCAAAAAAGCCCAAATGTAAACGCCAGAAACATGCACGGTTGCACCGGGGTCAGAGGTAAGGTTCTCCCTGCGGATCACAGCCGTGCTAACCCACCCGCAGACCCCACACATGTTAGCAGAGAAGAAGAGCAGAGATCAGGGTACGATGTGACGAAAGCGTATGCTGGAGATGCAGCTTCAGACCCAGAGAAAAAAACTAGATGTGCAGTTATACGTGATGCCCAGACTGCCGGTATGTAGTTTTAATTTAATTAATTTAATTTTGTTGAGATGTGATGAATAACTTGCATCGGGGAATTTTAGTGAGAGTAGTGTGCGAGTGTGTGTGTGTGTGTGCGTGTGCTGATGCCGTAGCACTCGGTGATTGATCTGTCTAATCCTTGTTTAAGTTCCTCTTAAGGAAACTTCATTACTCTCAGCCTCCTGTGGATAGAGCGGTTTTCAGCGGGCTGATGGGAAAAACACACACATTATATAGAGATAAAACAAACACACACACCCGGTCCAACATTAAAAAAAAAAAACAAAAACAAAGATACCTCCTCTGCATCTTTCTGTGTATGAATGCTCTTCCCTCTCGTCTCTCTCAGCATCGAGTGTTTCTTCGCCGTTTCCTCGCCGTTTCTCCGCCGGTTGGCCTGTTTGCTAAGTAGCATGTCCTCCACCCATCTGTGGATGTGATGAATGAGGGGAGAACTTGATGTAATGGAATTTGAATCCTCTAATCGATAGTTTCTCCCCTCCAGTGACAAATAGACAGCCCCTCTGCCCAAATTACATGGACTCTCATCTACTGCCTCCCGTTGATACGATCCAATAACATTCCATTAAGGCAGGCTGCTATTCCGTAAAATTGAGAGCCCTCTCATGGAATTATAAATTCTCGCAAAAACAAATGAGTTTTTTTTTTCTTTTTTACTCAGTGAGAACAGATGGGGATGTTCAGCAACCATTTGAAGCTGCTTTGAACCTGCTTTATATAATATGTTTGGTGTAAGGAGTCATAATTTTAACACTTTGTAAAGTGTGTGTTGCTCTGAATGTTCCCCTCAAGGCAAAACGCTGAGATTCACATGTAAACCCGCCACTGATTATAAGTGTTTATTGTGTCAAAGAGCTGGTTCTGCTGATGTCAACGCACTTTTATTCTTAAAGAAAAACTGTTTGCCTCTGTATACTACTGTGCTGTCAGTGGTTGCTACTTCTGCTGATGGCTGAGAACAGTTTTTGGCCCAAAAAACCTGAAATATTTCATGCAATTTGGCAACTTCCACTCATCTGTTTTTCATTCTGATGAGGTTCTGCGTCACATCAAACAGTGAATTTAAATGAGCAAGAGATGTTTCTAAGAAAGAAGTTTGTGTCATTATTTATCAGGGAAGGATGGTTATATATATATTATATATATATGTAACTCAAATAAGTTTAAAAAAAAATGCTTTTTATAAGAAAAGTTCCAGTTTCTACATGATTATATTGTTGAGCCAGAAGTTTCTCAGGTTTGACAGATTGTTAGAATCCATCATTTCGTCCTGTTTGTGACCCAACAAATGCACTTCATACAGTTTTGTACACTTGAAATTAGCAACAATATGTGTTCATTCACCATTGCGTCCAACCGATATGATCGTCCAGGATGTATGTTTAGCAGTGTTATCAAAAGAAATACCATAACAAGTGTCCAGAACAGAAATAAAAGAGCAAAAAAATATTGCATTTCCTCCAAAATAATTCAGGTGAGTTAATCTGTGTGTTTTGACTTTCAACAGACGATCGACTGTAACAGAGTTTGTCTGTCTGAGCTGGAGTTCACATCAGATTTCTGCTTGAAGATGACAAACACTACAGACTTCACGGTCAGTGAACAGCACAGACACACACTGAGACGTTCATGTTAAAGGGTTTATAAAGTTGATTAAGTTTGAATTTAAGCTTCTAAATTATTTTAAAATGAGATTATCTGAAGCGTTTTATCTGTTAGCCGTCATTGTCTCTGCAGTCAGCAATTACTGAGGCTCAGTATCAGAATATGAAGCATCAGGTCAGCTTGTCACGATATGTTGCAGAGATCTCAAATGCAAAAAAAGTGCATTTTTAAAAAAATCTCAACTGTGTTGCTAATGTTTACAAGATATTATTTATTTCCCCAACAAGATTTCAAAGTCAGTTTACTTTTGTTTCTGATTCAATCAATCTATTAAACATTAAGGGTTAAAAAACAAAAGTTTGCTCATCCTGTCATTCATCAGAGATGCTGTGTGAAAGGAACGAGGCGGCTCAAACAGCAGAGACGTCCGTCAGCTCCTGTTGATGGATTATGTTTCTGTGTTAAGAGGATGTCTGTCAGTCGGATATTTAATAGAGTTTCAAATCGAATCAGAGCAGTGAGGCTAATGTGACTCTGAATTACATGTCAACACAACATGGTGAATGTTCGAGGCCTGTTTGCTGTGTCATTCCCTCAAACACACTCACATCCCACCTCTCATGCTGGAGTCTTCAGGAGATGTTTGGTTGTTGGTCTGTCCAACTGCATCCGGATGCATTGTGGTCTGTGTGTGTTAACAAAGCTGCACAGGAATCAAAAATGAACTGAGAACTCAAAGATAAATGAGCATTTTTAAATTATTCTGGCAATTTTAGGCTGAAGAAATCTTGCAGGAAGCCTAAAAAAACTCATTTTCTCAGTTTTGTTGTGCCAGACGAGATAGTATTTGAAATGTTTTTCATCAGTTCAATGTTGCCGGTCACAAACTGAAGGAAAATATATTTAAAAATGAATAATAAATGAATTGTATTGCCTGATAAAGTATCCATCAAGTGTTTGGTTGGTTTTATAAAAGTGAACTGGAAGTTTTCACAAGTTTAATCAGTTTGTGCTCAGATGAATGAATTGTGTGCATTAACAGAACTTTGCATTAAAATGATATTTGACAAGGTTTTAACAGGTTTAAAGGATTTTAAAGATTCAACCCTGTTAACCAGCAACTCTCACTACATATTTATGAATTTCTATCCACAAAAAAAGATTTATTATAATCATTTAAGGGAAATGCAGAGAATGAACCCCTTTTTTAACGAAAGACAAACATTATGAGTCCTGCGTACGGTTGGATGTAACAGGACTGAACCTGCGAGTCGTGGACTGCAGGTCGACTTGACCGATGACCGCAACACAAAAAATCAAAGTGTGTGTCCTCAGTGAGGGTCAGCTACAGGCACCAAAGCATGGAGAATGGTTTATGAGTCTATTTGGTGAGGTGCTGGCAGCCACCATCAAACTCCCCCCCCTCGCCATCTCCTCCCACTTCCCTTTAACTTCCATCCAGTGTGTGAGTCACATTCCTGCCTGTGGTACCATCAGCCGGCAGCAGCTTCGCCGCTGCAGGCTCTGCCGCTCTGCACTGTGAGAAGTGATCTGTGTGTGGAAAAAAAAAGAAAAAGCTCATTGTGTTGGAGGAGCTTTGTGTCATGCTGCAGTGTTAGTGCACTGTCTGGTGTATTGGTTTAATGGATAATCAATAGTTGGTTATTATCTAGGCCTGTGCTCGTCGGGTAAGGCTGCTGAATTTAATGGGATTTGTAAACATCCTCTCATCTTTCCTGTCTTTTCTGCTCTGTAATTGAAAACGTCCAGTTTCTGTTTTTAAGGATGTAAGTCTGGTCCTGTTAGAGGTTCAGCTGCAGCAAAACAGATGATGGGATCAAACGGTGCAGAGGTGTAATTTTCCTGTTTTTTATTTTATTTTGTGAGGTTTTTTTTTTAGGTGCATGACTACTTTCCTTGTTTCCTCTCTGATGGTTCGTGCTTTTGATCATCCTCAGTTGGCCATAATGCAAAAGCATGCATATGTGTCTTTGTATCTGATGTATAGGATTTACAAATGTTTCCAGATGTTTCCAGCTTTTAAAATGCAGGTGTCCTGTGTGAAAAGTATCACTTGTACACATTGTATATACTCTCCTCCTGCATCCAGCCTGGTTGCCTCGGGATTTACGGACGGATTATTGACCAGCACGAGCGAGGCCATGTTACCATAAAGACGCTGATCTGCAGTCAGTCTCGGCTGCGGCTCCTCAGTAGTGGTTAAGGTTAGCATGTGTGAAGGGTAAACCGCTCCTGGACCAGTGCTCGGGGATTGGGTGAGGGAGAGCTGCTGTGCCTGCTGTCCTGTGATGGAGCGCCTGCTTTTGTTCTCCTGTCGACAGTCCATTCATCAGCTCAGCCTGCCTAACCTTGCATTAAATGAACAGCACAACCCCTGCGTCTGCGCCGTTCACGCACAAGACAAATCCTCCCTCTCCTGCTTTTTTTTTTTTTATCACTCCTTTCTGTGCCTCCCTTCTGGTCTCACATGCTCTGCACCATGCACACTTTGTGTCTTTGCCTTTGCAAACCATGAAGCCTCATGCAGCAGATAGTGTTTTTGCTGAACTTTCATTAAAACTTGGAGCAGAAATGATCTTGGGGCATCTTTTTCTTTGCCTTCTCTTATACGATCATAAATCCATGATTCATTTACCCGACCTCTAGGACCTTAACCCTTTCTGAGGCTGAAAATGATGTATGCTGATGATGTGGGAGGATAGAAGAAGTTTCTGTCTGTAATTAATTCTAACACTGTCGTCTCAGTGCTGCTGACGGAGCCACTGTAGCGCTGCAGAGGAAGATGTCTCTGCAATCCATCTCTAACCTGCTTTCCATCAAATTTAAATTGTGTGGGGCGGAAATGGCCTTCTGGACTGACAGGGCAGGCACTCGTCAACTTCAAGGACGGTTTTCAGCACATTAAGAAGGGGATTGTTGATGGTAAAATCTGTTAACGGAGTTTCAGTGTGGAGCATTCGGAGCTGAGGTATCAGCTGACTGTCAACGAGAATTTTTTCCAGCCAAAATGTTCAACAAACTCAATTATATACAGAGAAGTGTGCTGATTTTATGTTTTCAGTCATACACAGAAATCTATAACGGTGGGAATTTCCATTCTTGTTATCATAATCTCATCCAACATGAGCCAGACGCATCAGTATTAGTCAAACACACTCAAACCATCTGTTACTAACAATTAGAGAAGTTTTTAAGGTGGTTTGAGTGAGTTTAAGTGAAGTTTCTTGGAAAATCTGCAGAGGGTTTGTGCTCTTTGCCCTGATGCCACATCTGAACAACAGAGGGAAGTAAAAGGTTACTGTGATAAATGGTCACAAAAATGAGAAAGAATGAGAAAAACCCACCCAGGTTTACCTGTTAGTTGTGTGTGAACGTGACG
>JAPZDV010000020.1:19786679-19799565 GCA_029814665.1 Acanthurus lineatus | reverse complement strand
CCCGCCCGCCCCCCCCCCCCCCCCCCCCGCGGTCTAGGGTGTTGTGTGCGGAAATAACCCCTCATATGTGTAATTTTATTACAATGGATTGGTACTTTGAGTTACTTTTATAGACCAGAGCACTTATTATATAGAGATTATGTGTAAAAAAAAAAATTAAACACGGGGAGAACTAACAAAAAACAAAAAAATGACCAAGTGAACTTAACTCTCTTTAATTATAGAGGAGAATACTGACTCATATTTACCATGGTGAATGCAGGCAGTTGTTTGTCAGCTCCACAGGCTGCTCCTATGCATAAGCCTGCAGAAGCTCAGGACGGGCCCAACCATTTAAGACAAAAAAAGGATTTGTTTACTGACTAGTTCATAGAAAATGGGCTCGGTGGCCTGTTTTTTTTTCCTAATTCTGTTGAAGTTACAGAAAGCAAACAGAAATATGTTAATTGTTGACTTTAATATCTTACCTACAGTTTTTACCTGTGATCTTTTTGTTTACAGAGGTCAGTGAAGAGATGTCCCATGTATGCGTGGTAAAGGTAGAAAGTCTAAAGCAGCCGTGTCGAGACCTGGCAGCTCAAGACTCATTAATACTTCCCGGTGAAGATGACAGGATGACTTCAGAGCAGGTTACAGTGAAGCACGAGCCAGAGCAGGAGAGAGACAGTTCAGCTTTATGCCTTGATTCAATGAAAGTAGAAGATTTTAGCTCTGAGTGTATGTTAGCGGTCCAGTCCAAAATGCTGGAGGAGTGGACACCAGAAGGGCTGGATATTCAGAACCATGACTTGAACTCTTCTCTGTGCAGCACCAGACTGACTAAGGGTGAGAAGGAAAATATAAATGTCTGAAATAATCACAAAATATCCCTTTTAGAGCCTCAGAGGAGTTAAGTAGACTATGGTTAATTAGAATGCCTTCAATTTCATGGGAACAACAGCTGTACCATTTGCTGTGTATTCTTATGATATGAGCCTTCAAAAATGCCAACTCCTTTATCATATTAATCAAGATTCTCTCTAATTCTGAATTATTGGATAAAAATATTAAAACTTAGCAGTTATATCATGTCTTTAAATAGCGTTCAAGTTTTAATTTAAAGTTTGAATTTTCTTTATTTTAACACACAAATGTTTTCTTTTTTTAAACAGCACATCCTCCAAACTTGACTACCAACCTCCCATCACCCACAGATCTTCCATCCTTCTCCCCAGAGTATCCAAACATCTTCCAGGTGGCTGAACCAGCTACCATCCCAGATGCCCCCTCACAAGTTTATGGAGTTCATGTACGGACTGGCTGCAACCCTAGCCACACCATCCTCTACGCCTGCAAATCCTGTTATCAAACATTTCCCCTGCCCAGCTTGCTTCGGCGGCACCACAGCTTGTGCCAGCAGAGGCTCCAACAGTGTTTTCGTCAGCCTGTAGCAGGAAGTAGGAGGACTAGACTACAGCTTTACCCACCAGGCTGCAGCCCCTTCCGCTGCACAGAGTGCAACCGAGAGTTCAACCGTATGGAGAACCTCAAGACTCACCTTCGCATCCACACAGGAGAGAGACCTTACACCTGCTCTGTCTGCTCCATGTGTTTCCGTCACTCTGGGGCATTAACCAGGCACTTCCGTATCCATACTGGAGAGAAGCCTTACATCTGCGGGCAATGTGGGAAGTCCTTCAGAAACTGTGGAGGACTTAAATTTCACCAGCGGTCACACAGCAAACAGTCACAGTAGAGTGGAACTCAACAGTGTTGCTGAGATCTTGAAGATTACATGTTGTATGTGAGATATAACTGTTGAAGGCATGCTCTATGCTTAATGTGTTTACTTTTGTGTTTATTTTTTTCAACAAAAATATTAATTAATGGATTTAAAGACTGGAAATAACTTGGACAGATGTGAGATATATCTTTATATATAGACAGCCCAAGAGAGACTCAAGAATCCAGCATTTCAATGCAAGAAAAAGTTTGGTCTCAAGGTCTTTCCTTTGAAATGTCGGGTGTTTTTTATTAGCTCTCACACAAAGGTGTGTAAGCAGCATCTCAAGTTATAGTAACAAAGTGCATTGTATTAATGTCAAACCATAAATATTTCTGAATATTACTGAAACATGTAATTTAACTTTAGTGTGGATGTTCTATAAATTAGTGTCCTCTTATTTGTTAAGATGAACCAAGTAGAAAAACAAAATATAGATACTTTAACCATGTGATCAGTCACCGGTTCAACCAATTTGCACATTCACATTAAATCTATATATTGTGCTATTTCTGTGTAACTTGTTTTATGATGGTTATTAAAGAAAGTCTTTCCTATTTCTTTTTGTAGCAGCCTTGTTTTTTTCTGTTTGTGTGCATATTTAATCAAAATATACATCTTATTTTTTCTACATTGCATGTGTTATAAATAATTAAATTTGATTAAAAGATAAATGAAAATTACTCAGAGTGCAAAGTATGTCAGACTATACTGATCCAATGTATATATGACCATGAAGCGCATAGGTTGAAATCTTGGTTTTAGTTTTAGTCAGAGGTGAAAAATTACAACAACATTTACTTGAGTAGAGTCACTGATACCAGAAGATGCATACAGGTGCAGATCAACAAAAGGCTCTGCAGGTTCCCAGTCCTACTCAAGAAGTCAGGTGTTCTTTGTCAGCTGACTCTTTGGAGTCAGACAGTAGTAGGTTTGAGATTAGGAGAGAAAAAATGACTTGGAGGCATTCAGATTGCCACTGGAGGGCAGGACGGAAACATCCCCTAACCTCAGGGTCAAGACTGATTACCCTGTCCCTCTATGCCAAAGCAGGGAGCAAGTTGTCAGTATCAGTGACAAAATCATTGTGAATATATTATTGTTATGTAGAGATGTGACGCTCTCCATCAGTCAAAACATTAGCCTCTTTGCACTGTTGAAGTGTCCTCCGACAAAGCTCTTCTGTAATTGAATAAGAACTTTCAAAAAGGCGTTATACTACTGGGTTATTATCAAAGTCAGCTTCCACTCAAAAAAATGTTAGTCTTATCTCACTGTGCAGAATCATATTTGTGCATATTTTGTGGTTGACACTAGGGGCTGTAAGGAGAAAGAGTAAATAAATATATTTTTTAAACAATGTCACTGTACTTTTTCAGATTGCAACATAATCAATACCCCATTACACAAATTAACTTTGAAATACAGTTGGAAGTTCAGCTGCGCAGCCAAACATTATCTCACTCTGTGATCGATTAAATATGACACACGAGCCTTCTCTGTTATCAACTACTCGGCCTGGATCAAACACGGAAGCGGACGTTCTCAGAAAAAGACGGAGCTAACAAAGCTAGTTGGGACGAGCAGCCTCCACAAACAATAACAACAGCTGATTTTCCTGTCGGGTTTGTCTGCTAACAACCTGACAGTTTTTTTCAGCCGCTTGGTTTTGAACAGGTTAATGCCTTTGGAGGAAGGAAATGCTGCTGTCATGTTGACCGGACCGACTGAATTTGGAGGCTCTTCCCTCCTCCGAGCTGATGGTGTCGGTAGGACTCGCTAACGTTAGGTTCCCCCGAGCTCTTCATAGCGCTGCTGCCTCTCAAGTTGGCTGGACAATCAGCATAGGGTAACTTTTTCCCTTCATACCTGTCAGATAGTTTGAGTTGGTGTTGGCGTAGCAATATTATATGCAACGTACTCTCCTGTTAGCAAGTCAAGTTAACTTTTCTGTTTGTTAGCATCTCACAGGCCACAGCACTTCACGCTGATTTAACGTTAAGGAGATCCTGCTCCTTCCTCGGCTGTGTACGTTTACAATGTATGTTGGCGTTTTACATGCTAAAATGGAGGATGGTTAGGGATGGAATGCACTCGAAAATTTACCCATGAATTACACGTTATGAGCATTTGTGATGCAGACAAAGTACTCACGCAAGAATACACGTGAAAGTGGCTTTCCTGAAAACAATATTAGGTAACAAAATGTTCATGTTCATTAAAGAATGTTAAATTCAATACATCCAACTAGCCCTTTGTTTTTTAAGTGAAACTCTTAGATATACCAACTCAGAATTGGAAAGATAACTTTCTTCTCAGATTACTTCAGAGAGAATGAAGGCTCAAATAAAAACCATTCATGACAATGCACAGTAAAAAGATGAGTTTTTATGAGACACCATCCATTGCTGAACATAAGAGTGACTTGACATCAGGGTTGAAAGGTTGAAGTGCTCTCTTTGGTTTGAAGTTTTAAGTGTGTTGCACCTCTGTGGCCGGCAAAAGTGCTGTGACTGAACCCTTACAACCCTACTAGCAAGATTGAGGTTCACACTTGCGCTCATGTGATCTGACTAGTAATTGTAGGTGTATCAATAGTACCATAAACAACAAATGATAAACACATGCTTTAAATGGCTTGTAGTGGAAATGATTGCACTGTCTTTGTCAACACTGAAAGGCTGTGAAAACACAACATTGTAACTGCACCCTCAGACGATGCTCGCCCCCAATTTAAGCACATTTCTTCACTGCCACTTTTTAACAAGCAGTAGGCCAGCAAGATCAAACAGTGCTGTTATTGCACCTGTTTCGACACCTAGATATAATGCTTTGGTACACCAATGCACACTAAAGATCCACTCTACCAGCACTGCAGCAGGATTCTGCATTTTTTTTCAGCTTTCCTTGAGTTAATGTAAAAATGGTAAATATGATGGTTGCTTCTGTTGTTATCTCAATTTGTACTCTTTCTGTTAGGCAGAGTGATCTCATTGTGACTAAATTGTCCAGAGGGGCGCTGACATTAGCATGTCAGGAATCTTTTTGCTTTTGCACCCTCTGAATCCTGCCCACTTCATTTTCCTCACTCTGCACAGGAATGGCGATGCACGGCGTGTCCCAGGACCCTTCACAAAGTGCAGGGGAAGGGGGGGAACTGGTGCACACATTATCTAAAGAGACACCTGGGTCTCCAGATGCCTCAGAGTTAGGAAGCCCAAGGTGCACACCCAACTTTGACCTCTTCAACATGGTTGTGTCCTATAAGAGAATGGCTCTGTTTCTGCAACCAGTTACAGAAGCAGTGGAGCTGACCCGCTTTCTGCTGGGGTGTGTATGTATGTTTGTCTGTGTCCAGTTAGAGCATCATATCACATTTTATTTCTTGGCCTCCAGTGATAATAGCAGGAAATCACATTTATATAGGAGTATTCAATGTCATCTGCTTTTTTTAATCTCTTAGGTGGAAAATGCCTTTGTGCTCTCTGCTTGTGTGCATATTCCTCAATGTCTTCTTCTGCACTGTTAATGAAGGTAAGATGAGGCATTGGGCATTAATATTTATCCAGCTTTTTTTGGTGTTTCAACAACCACTTGAATAATTCATTAACTTGTTGTGCCTGCCTCTCTGGTATCAGTGGGTTGGTTCACAGTGGGTGTGGTGGCATTGTGTGTGCCTGCTGCCCTGGGATACCTGCAGGACAGGTGTGGGAGCAGAGTCACGGAAGCTGAGCTCCAGAAGAGGCGCTACCATGCTGTGCACCGCAGAGATCTGCACACAGTTCATCTCACTAAACAGGAGGCCATGCTGGAAGTAAAAGACCTGTAAGACAGACACAGCAAAGGGCTGGGTTATGTGCTGCAGGGATGCAACGGATGATTATTTTTTGTTATCCATTAATCTTAATGTGATTTTTGTGCTCAGTTGTTAAGTTAAGTTGTTAAGTTTTTAAGTCATGAAATGTCAAAAATGAAAAAAAAAATGAAATAGTAAAAATAAAATCTGCTAAAGCCAGAGTTGATGTCCCTAGCAGTATTGTTTTATGCAGTTAACAGCCCCAAGAGCAAAAAACATTTAGTTTAATACACCACAAGACAAAAAAAGAGATTAATAATGAATTGATTATCACAATAGATGCCAGTTTATTTTCTGTTAATTTACCAGTCATTTCAGCTTTATTGTGCTGTGTTCACACTACTTCACTTTGTGTTGTGATGTTTTCCATCTCCACATCACAGTTGTATTAATAAGAACTTCACATTAGCTTAGATGCTCTCAAAAACATATAATTGAATATGTATCCTCAAGGTCTGGCAACCATGTTTTATTTATTTTCTACCTTATAAAACATTTGAAAAACTGTTTACAATTAAAAGATGCCAACAGGACACCTTTAAATTTGCTATGATAGAAGTGTTTCTTTGGTCTTATAGTCACTTTCAGTGTACTTTTGTTTCTTGTTTTTACCAGGTTAAAACACCTTGATGACATGCTGTCCTCTGCCTGCCTGTCAGCTGAAGCTATATACAAGGTCCTATACTGGGATGATCACACCAAGTCAACAAGGTCTGCATATGTGTACACACACACTCAGAGTATTATTTGTTGCTGAGTATTCACTTCTCAGTCTGAGTCACTCATAATTACTGTTCTGTTCATCATAGACTGCTTCGCAACATTCTGTTTGTTCTATGTTTCATGTGCGTGAACTTTCTAGCACTAACTAATACTAGTAAGAAATATGAATTAATTTTTAAATTGCATTGTGTGAATACCTTAAGACAAAGAAGACATATCATAGCTTTAAAATTTACATTGTTTTTTCATTGAGTTGTAGTATCTTATTTAGAGTTGCAGTCACATTTTTCTGTCAGAAAACTCAACACCTTACAGCATTAACTACAGTAACTGTATTTAGTGTCAGCCTACTCATTATAAGAATGTAATAATAAATCTGATTTCATCTGAGTGTGAATTGGCATTTTTAATCTCTCCCATCAGGTTTTATGGAGGGATGTTAATATTAGTGTGTCTGCTCTACATCACTCCTGTGGGCTGGGTGATGGCTGGGCTCAACAGTGCCATCTTCCTGTGGAACAGGGATTTCTGTAGAGGTTAGTTCGTTATGTCCAGAGGAACCATGAAGTATACCAAGGTTGGGTTTTCATGCACCTTTCTAAAATCATGCTTTGTCAATTTTTCCTGCCATTCTTTTTCTGGCCATCCATGTATTTTAAGATATTTAAGCTCTAAACTCAGCGTATAGTTAGTCTCTTTGTCCATTCAGAAATGTGATATCATGGTTATTCGTCTTTGACTGTGTGCTGTTCAAAATCTTAATACTGCAGTGGAACAGTCTTTAATCTGCAGAACATGAGCAAAACATCTCAGACTGTTTGGGACCAAATTAAGTGTATACATGCCTAAATAAATTGACTCTCAGCCACATTATCTATTATGTTAGTTTGACTCCAACAAATTGACTTTGTTTGATTTTAGTCAGACTAATATGCACTTTTAGCCAGACTAATACAATATATTGACTTTCTCTAACATCACGTAAACAACTAACTAACTAGTTTAAGACAGTAAAGCTAAAATAAAGTAATATTTTCTCTGTGGGTTTAGTTTTGTTGGACATCAGAAAAATGTGCCAAGTGGGCCAGGCCGAGGCAGCAGAGGGAGCATGTGAAGACCAGGAACAGGGAAACTTGCTGGACAGAACTCCCACACCAACTAGTCTGGAGGTGAGATGAAGGAGCAAGGTGGGGAAAAGTGCATGTTGATATGAATGCAGAAGGATTAAGCGGTTGTGATTTACATTAAAAACCAACCATGGCCGTAAGCTTCTTATCCAGTTTATCCCCATGCTCTCAATGTTTTTATCCAGTGGGAGTGATGTAAATCCATGCCCAGATCTGCTCCATCCGTTCATAGAGCACCTCTTTTCAGTCAAATTTTTATTCTCCAGCAAAGGCAGTGAGAGGGGCTAAGATTAATGTGACTTTATCTGCTTGAAGGATCACAGCAGTGAACTGCAAAGTAAAATAAAAAAAAATGCTGGTTGATTAAGTTACAAGAATATCAGTTAATCATCCTTCAGTTTGATTACACCCCCCAGTTTCCTGAACATCTCAGAGGGATGTATTACAACAGGACTGCACTCCAAGGTGCTGATTTAGGAACAGCTGGGGATTTATTAACTGTCTGGAGCTTCTCAGCTTAGTGTTATTTATTTATTTATTTATTTGTGTGTGTGTGTGTGTGTGTGATGACAGGACCTGTCTCCTGGTAGTGTGGAGGAAGCTGAGGAAGCAGAGCCTGATGATGAATTCAAGGATGCCATTGAGGTAATACAATTCTTATGCTGTTCTATTACATTTTTTCATATTAATTTTTATTTTCTGCTTAAATCTGTATTAATTTGTAATGTAACTCTCAGACATTTCTTACAACCTTACATCTTCATAAAGGCAGTAGTTCTGATGGAGGCAGGCATTCGCAATTTTTTTGTTAGATTAGTAATATAAAAATAATATGATTAAGACATATCAAGATAAAAAAACATAAAGAAGCCAAATACTGGTAAGATGATTTTTAAAACCAGTGTAGGTTTATCCAAGAGTTTGACGTCAGTCCATACGATTCTTGTGAGTGCAATATCTCAAGAAAACCTTGAGGGCATTTCTTTTAATTAAGAACAAACGTCCACTAGGAATGAAGGATACGCTGATTGGAATCTGGTGGTCAAAGGTCAAGAGCATAAAGTGATGAGATAAAGTTGATCCTTTTTAAATGAAATCTGTAACATTAAAGTGTGCAACACATGATTGGGTTTGTTGTGAAGTAGTTGCATAATAAAAAGAGGTAGAAAAACAGTTACGTATTTGAATCATAATTATTGGAGTTCAATGTCAGTGTTTGAAAAAAATCCTCCTCTGCTCTCATGACCAATGTCCTGTTGCTTCCTGTTTATATCTGCTGTCCTCTTGCCTCAGGAGAATTCGATCTCTCTGCAGGTGAGTGTCACCACCCTCTGTTTAGAAGCGGGTAGTGCAATGCCACCCAATTAACTCTCACCACAAAACTGCTATTAATTGACACATGACCAACAATTCATGTGTTGAAAGCTGGTGACCTTGTGGTAAAGTTCTTGCTTTGCTGTTTGAGGCATGGTGTTTGGTGTGTACCTGTGTAATCACACTGAATGCCAGTGTTTGTGGGTAACATTGTTTTCCTGTGTTGCTCTGCGCCCTGATTAGGAAACCCCTTTGGTTTTAGTGGTAAGTGATTTCCTGGTGCCTCCCATCCATCCATTCAGGCATCCATCCATCCATCCATCCATCCATCCATCTGTTTATGTGCCTTTTCCTTTGCCATTAGTAATGTGAAGGTGGTAATGATAATTGTCATTAAGGGTTCTCATTAATTAGTTCATCAGTTTTGTTTCCTAGTCTTCATGACCATCCTCATTGTTCAATAGACATTCTGCATAAGTTAAATGAACTTTTACTTCCATTAACCAGGTGAATGGATTTATTGATGTGTGGCAGTCCTTGCTTGTTTTGACTGAAAACTTATTATGAAATGGTATAATTCAACAAAACACTATCATTCAATTACAACATGTAAGATGTGAGAGACTCTGCATAATGGCATAACCCCTTATATATTAGAGTCTGGATTGGAGGACTACTTTTCAGTGGAGCTGTTGCCTTTTTCAAATTAGATTTCTGCCATTAAACACTCATAAGGCAGGAACAGGTTAACTTGTTCCTTTGAAGCCCTGTTTTTTGAGGGGGGGGTTGGATGGTTTTCTTTGGCATAACAAATTGCGCTTGCCTCTTCTTCTTTGCCCTTTTACTGTCTGGCCCTCTTGTACCTTATTATGAAGTTACTGTTGTGCCTTTATTTGATAAGGTAATACCAACCTCTTTGCCTTGCCTGTGGTATTTAGAAGGTGGGGAATAGCCTTTTAAAAAATCTTTCTCTAGGAACAAGTTGATGCATATAGAGAAATAAATGTAGGTAGATAAAAATAAATGCAAAATTAAAATCTGTTAAAAAAAATTAACGGATTTTAATATTGCATTTATTTTAATTAAAATTAAAAAAAATAAATGCAAATTTTATTCAAATGGGGTTAGCGTAATAAGAATATGATAATGCAAACAGGTTTTTTTCCCTTGACTCTTAAGGGAATTTGGTCTCTTCATGTTTGGCAGATAAATTAAGTCTAGTTGTAAAGGGATACATGTACAGTGTGTGCATGCCTTTGTCTATTTTATCTCCCTAGTAGTTCTAGTACTACTGCTGTCATGTTTGATTTAAGTTTATCTTTTAGTCATACTAGCTGAAATCCCCACAATCAGTTTTTACAGTTTATTTCTGCTGCTGAGCTTGGCACTTTTTCTTGGCCTGGTTTCCATATTCTAAAAAGACCAACTCCAGTTAGAGTATGTACAACTGTCTTATGTGTCCATTCCACCTCCTCCCTCCTTCCTCCTGCTCCCTCAGGAGGATGACGACGGGCCTCTCGGAACTCCAGAGTATGACACCATCTCTGAAAATGGACTTTTAAGCCGCAATGAACCAATACGCAGCAAGGTGTCCAAGCTGACAGAGAAATTGCGTAAACGCTACCCCACCACCAGCACAGGTCAGTCTGCTCTGACTCACCCACTGCCTTACTTCTATTTATACTACCTCAATGGTTATAGAGAAATAATTAGGGTAGTTTCATATCCAAGCACTGACCAGGTGCATTTTACTATATATTTCATATATTTCTATGTATTTCTTTGTCTCTCTCCAAAGGCAACTGTTCGAGTTGCAACGCCGTCTTCTCAGTGCTGAAAAAAAGGGTGAGGCTGAAAACTTGTGACAAGAATATGGCCTATATTTAGATCTCACGTCATTATCATGTTTAATTTAGTCTTTGACTGGCATGAGCTTCAACACGAGTCTCTTTGTAATTACACAGAGGAACTGCAGTAACTGTGGCAACAGCTTCTGTTCTCGATGCTGCTCCTTTAAGGTGCTGAGATCCTACATGGGGGCCACAGGTGAGAGGGGAAAATCAGAAAAATGGCATCATTTTATCTTAAGATCACATCACATGAACTTGTTTTTTTTTTTCTCATCTGTTATAAACATATTCTCTAACTATCTTTTCTTCTTCAGCTCCAGAGGCCCAGAGAGAGACTGTGTTTGTTTGTGCAGCCTGTAATTCCTCCCTCATCAAGCTTCAGTGAGATAGAGGTCATCGACCCCCTCCTCCCAAGTTGTATACCAAGTTACTGAAGCCGTGGCACATGCCTCAGTTTTCAAGTTAGGCTCTTCTGTCTGTCGAGATACCTCCCCCATTAACTCCAAGAGCCCCTCCACATCTTTGCCAGTTACATCCTTTGTGTTAATTGTGTTGCTAATGGGACTTCTTCTGTAATATGTTAAATATTTCCTGTCTCAACTCTCAATGATGACCTGGACCTTTATGAGTGAATGAGACGCCCTACACAGCACAATAGCTCCAAAATCAAAGGACCTTTACCTTGTGCAAGCAGTGGGGTGTCAAAGCACACGGGGCGGAGGCTGGTACCGGGCCGATGGTGTTGTGTTTATGTCACTTTAAAGATGATTCCTCTTGAATGCTGATATCTTCAGCCCTGTGTAGCGGTTAAACTGTACTGTAATACTGAGAAACTGTTCTGTACAAGCAGGGCTGAGGCCAGCCCTGCATTAGTTCGGCATGTTTTTAGATTGTGTGAGAAGAGGTTGGCAGTGTCAGGTTGCTTTGTTCAGATGAGCAAAATTATGGACCTACTACCAGAAGAAGAAACATTTGGTATTATTGCCACATTGTGCACAGGCCCACCAGCCAAACTTGTCAGAATTTAAATTTTTTGTCTTGTTTGCCGTCGGCCAATTCACTTAGACCTGCAGCTGGTAAACAATGTCATGTGATTAGGTCTGCCTTTCCTTAGGTCTCCAGGGGCAATGGTTTGATCTGTTTCTGTTTTAACTAGGGTCTGTTGCCACTATAACCCCAATGTCACAATGTTGGTATGCATAACTGTTTACCAAACCTAAAGTTGGTAAGAATACAGACATTTGCACAGAGAACCATTGTAAAGAGCATCCTGAACTAACTTCAATTTTAGGCTCCCATCTGCAGCTGAAATAGCTGAAACCTCAGTAACATGGCTTGTTTTATTAAATTGCGTTTCCACCAGCTAACTGAGCTAACAGGACAGTAGGGCAGCAGGTTTGTCATGCATAAAACAATAATAGCAGTTAACAGAAAATGCATGGCCTGTAATGAATCAGATTACATTTTTGCCAGTGCCGGTGTTCAGGAAGGCAGTGAACAAGACTTTGCACATTTGGACAAGTTTATTTAGCAAACCAGTTTTGTGTAAATGTTATGATCAAATTGTTGCTTCACTTTGGTTGCCATTTTTCCTGTGTTGACATGGCAGATTAGCAGGTCACTGGAGCCCATGCTTTTCTTCTAACTGGATCAAAGTCAACCCAACTGGATTCAAGTCAATTGAATGGACTGAGCAACCAGCTGAAATTGTCCACAGAGCCTCACTTGTGAGCAAGACTCAAAAGAAACAATGTGGAGGCATTTTAACCCAAAATGTGGATCTTGTTTTAATCATGATTTAGACACAAATGATTGTAATTGTTTGCTTTGATTTTACAGTAATCAGATATAACTATAAATTGTTCTTCTATATATAATATATTTAATTTAAAACTCCTGAAAGTGCAAGTAATTATTTGACCTATAAGTAGGCTAATAATTCATTCTGTATATATTGCCCTTATTTTATGAATGAGATATGCCATTATTGAAATAAACTCTGTGATGATTTGATTCAGTTACAAAGTCAGAGGTGGTAAATAAAACTCAGTAGTCTTTTTTGATTAATATATCCAATTTGTTACCTCCAGACTGGACTACTGCAACTTCTTACTTTCGGGGTGCACCATAAAGTCTTTAAAGAGTCTGCAATTGATCCAAAATGCCGCTGCACGTGCACTGACAAGAACTGGGATAAGAAATCATATTACTCCAGTATTAGCTTCTCTGCACTGGCTACCTGTAAAATCTAGAA